>OY743214.1:5199692-5799692 GCA_963555745.1 Cardamine flexuosa
AAGAAATCAATGATGCATGCGTCTGGTTTCACAGGTATGATTTGCTTTGAGACCAAACGTTCAATGATGTCTAAAAGAGCTGATGGGATTGGTTCTATTCTCCGATCTGTGCATTAAACTCTTATCTCATGTTAACTAATAATAATACACAGCAATTATAAGTAACTAAACATTCTTTTTAAGAAGACTTGCCTTTGATACTCTCATCATCAGGCGGCGTATCAGCTATGGGAAGACCAAGTTGGATCATCTCGCGTCCATGTCCTCTATTTGGCCGTTTATAAGCCACATATGCCTCACCTGTTTTATCCATTAACAAACCGTTTCAGACTCTGACTAAACAAACAAAGTTAAACCAATTACATAGTAGTGCATTCAAGATTTCTTACTTTGAAGTTGACCTCTTCTTCCAGTAAATCTCAGATTGTTTACAAGAGAAACCAATTGAGAAACTTCCTTTGCGTCAAGAGTTTTTTCATATAGCTTCAATCCTTCCACAACATTAACCTACTCAACAAAACTCAGCAATTTTTAGTATCCTAGGCGTAAACTATAAACAGACATTGAAAGAAGATTCTAACTCACCATTTTCGCTTCATACATCTCTTGGACAACAAAAGTCTTTGGCATGCTTGCAGGACACTCGTTATCTTTCTCCTCTTGCTTATAATGCTCAGTACTAAGACTGTTCTCTGAAAAAAAAGTAACAACACAGAATCGGAACATACTCTCAAAGGTCTAATGTCAAATTAAAGTCAGGTTTCCCAAAGTACCTTTAGAAACCGAGTTACAGTTATTGTTCACTATTTCCACTTGAGTTTCACTCTTCGGTTTCTCTCTACCATCTGTCCCACAAACAAACACAAAAACAGAGTCAAAAGACTAAACCAGAATCTACCACTACCAACATGTTCAAAGCACTAATCTCATACAGTATAACCAAATTGCAAATATGATTTAAGAGCTAAGAAGTTAACTTTTCTTACACGTAAACAAAGCCAAATGTTTTCATTACCTCTTTTCTCATCTGCAACAGACAATGCTTTATCATCACTAGCTTCCTCACGATTCTCAACACGATCATTGCTAACACTATGGAAATCCGAATGATAACTATGCCCATTTCTGGCCATTGACTCAGCTCCTCTGTAACCACCACCACCACCGTGATGATGCTTGTTAAACCCAGGTCCTGATCTCCTTCCTCCAAATTTCCCAACCTGATCAGAACTGTAATGCCTTTGAGGCGGTGGCATTTGCTGTTGCTTCTTCCAAGCAATCTGTTGAAGGTTGTAAGAAACCTCAGCAACTGGATAAAACTGCTGCATAACAAGAACTGGAGACCAGCTTAAACGACGGTGATGGATGCTCGCGATCACTGATTCGTATTCGTTGTGATCCCCGATCGTCTGAAGATGTTGACAAAGCGAATCTATTATGGCATTAGCAGCAGCGAACTCCGAACGAAGCCACGAGATGAATCCATCCCGTTCATCAGGGATCCAGTTTCCGGCGACCGGAGTAAACTGTAATTTCTCAGACGTAGTAACGTTTCCCGGTGGCATTGCCATTTTTAGCAACAATCAACAAGAAATAGCTTGGATTTTTATTGTTTCTTGCTATCAACAGATCTGCAGAATCCAAGAAAAAAAAAAGATCAGTTTTTTATTCAGTTCAACGAGATCACACACTAAATCCTGGAAATAAAAACCTCGAATTTAACGTAATTTAGATTTTTTTTTTTTTTACAACAAAGAAGAAAGGAAGTGAATTTCGAATGGAAAACAAAAACCCAAAAAGGGAATCACCATAAATGTGAAGAACAGATCTGGCAAATAAGGTATGTCTTGTTCAAGGTGAAGAAGCTGAGTAAATAAAGAGCAGAGAGTAATCTACCTAAATTAAGGGAAGCTTCGTAAAAGGCAAAAGACAAAGAGGGGGAGAGATCTAGGGATTTTGAGGTAAAGAGGTGTCAAGGGTAAGACAGATTTGTTTGGCTTTGTTAAGACGCTTGCGTTTTAAGAGTCTTAATCGCTGCCTTTGATTGATCACACTTCTACTTCAGATCTCTCACTCTCTTTTTTCTCGTGTAATAATAATTCCGACTTCGATTCCTACTGTACGCAGTATTTTACAGCTTCTTTTATTTTCCATTGTTTTCAGTTAATTCATTGGTCTAATCGAATTAGTTTCACGTTTGAATGTATTTAGGTCCATTTAATTTTTTTGGAACGAAATCGAGATTCCGCATCTTCTTAAGGATGGTGATTAATTTAAGTTTTTGCATATGTTACTAAAATAGATAATCACGTCACTTTTTTTTGCTTTGAAGTAAATGGGCCTTATGGCCCATAGTATCGTGATATGGATCTAATATGGCCCCACGAGATAGATTAGTGTTTTTTTGTATGTGGCATTTTGTTCAAGTTTAGGTCCATTTAAACGACATGTTTCTAAAAGGAGTACGACATGTAGAGCGAATTTTGGCGAATTCTTTAAATTATATGAGATTTTATTTTATGGTTTATTACTTATTTCAAACTTTCATTAAAGTGAGACTAGATAGTTTAGATTAGTAGTCGACATGTATCTTATAACACATACATGTAAAAGTTGATCATGACAAAAATCCATGCTTTATATCCCACTAATTACGATTTTTCTTCTTTCCTTACCAAAGTCATTGATATCAATAACCCATAACTAATTGTCGGAATGCAACTGTGCTTAAACGAGTCCACGTATAGTAAGATGACACGTATAGAGATTATTGTTGCCGTTGCTATCTTCCTTTATTGTTTATGTGATCTTGACCAAAACACTAATTAAGTTATTTGATTATTTCTATGATATTGAACATTGGGGATTTGGGGGAAAACATATGCGATTGAACTATTACATGAGTCTCAAAATGAAAAATAAACGAAACAAAACATCAAAAGAATTTCAACTCTATATATCTTGGCTATACAAATATCTTTTACCACTGTTATGTGAGATCAATATTTGTAGTTTAGTAGTTTGAAATAGTGTTAACGATTTATCACAATCAGAATTCAAATATGTATATTAGAATTTAGAAACACCACATGTTAAATCATACAAAGGACGACACTTAAGGATTCTTCCAACCGGCCCATCTCTTTGACAAATATGACAAATCCTTATTTTCGTACAAAGGTGATTTTTGGAGGATTTAACCCCATTTTTCTGAAAGGAGAAACATCGCAACGCAACGCAAAGTCATCCCAAACGGACCCACAATTTCTAACATCGATGTACCTAGCTAGAAATGACATTATCAATGACACATTGTGCATATGTGAAAAAAACTGAATTTGTCAATGTGGTCACATAAGAATAAGATAGACAATTAAGTCGATGGTATTTATTGGACCTATTGAATCATTGTACAAGATAAACAAACTACTCAAGTTGTTTGAAAAACACGTAGAAAACAAAGATAATGAGAACGTCTATGCATATTTATAAGAAGATAAAAAACAAGCTAGAAAATGATTTATTTCGACAATTTATGCAGCTTAAATATCTTTACTTTGTATTTTACTTTATTATTCTCATAATTATACTATTTCATTTGAATAGATTTGATATTATTTATGTACTAATAAAAATCAAAATATTTATTCTTATGTTAAATAAACTTAAATAGATACGAATGTCAATTCATCTTTCAGTCCATAATTCATAATTCTATACAAGACAGAAAATTCCAAAAATGCCCCTCTAGCCGAACAATATACACCGATTTCATATTGACTCACGGCTCCTGCTCCGGTACTTACCATGACGGTGGCGGTGAGGAATCCCACCGAACGTGACTGGATCATAGACTCTGAGACGCTTAGCCTCCGCCGGATTCACCACACATTCCGACAAAACTACTTTGTACCTCGAATGATCGTAACAATACGAGTAAGTCATGTGTTTCTGTCGGAAACTCTCCATTTTGTTCCTCTGAGACTCCGTTATCTCCGACGCCATCCGTAGATTCTCGACCGCTTCATCTTCGCAGCTCGGTAACTTCTCGGTGGGGTCAACGGCGCAGCCGTGGAGGATAAGATCGGTGAATTGAGCAACGTAAGGGGCAAATTTGTAATTTACACCGTACTTGCCTCCATTAGTCGCCCATTTGGAGCCATCCCATATGGTTGCGTATAAAGACATTGGCTTCGCCGGGAAGTCACCGCCCATCGACACCGTGCGTTTGACTTCTCTGATCGGTACATTGTCTACATAAAATCTACAACCAAAAAAAAAAATTAATTAATTCACATGAAAATGATCTAAAGATGACATTTTTGGTAAAAATTTCAGCTTTTAGTGAACTTGGAATTAGATTCTTTCTTCCAAAATACTCTGTGTGGGTCTCTGTTGTTACCAAAGATCCAAAGCTGTAAACCAAATAAATTTCCAAAACAAGAAACTAAATCCACCAGCTTTTGAATTCAAGTCACCATCTCTTATAAACCAACTTAATTTTCATTAAATAGAAAGATTCAAGTGACGGCTAAATAGCCTCAAATCTAACGGCTTTAGATAAACCCATCTAATTCAAATATAACCCCAACCATTGCTAATTTCTCCTAGTCATGAGAAACTTTGGGAGATTATTAAATTAAGAGGATGATTAAGAATATAATTAAGATGGGTTAGTTTTGAACTTACATGATGTGAGAAAGAGACCAGAGGATACTGTAATGATGAAAATCTTCAGTTGGATCGAACCAAAGATTGTATCTTTCTTCTCTGCCCAAATGTGTGCTTCCATTGCCGTAAATGTTGGTCTGAATCCTCCATTCTTTGCCTCTAATATTCCCCAAAAACTCAAAATCAATCTCGTCATGATTCTTCTCATACATGTCTCCATTTGATAACTAAGAAGAACAAACAAAGTTTTCATGAATCCGCGATGGTGGGGTTATATATGTGAAATCAGTAGATTAAAGATTGTTACTTACATAAAAGGCTATAACAACTCCAGCAGAGTAATCTGATGGGAGTTTGATAGAAGAACTGAAGAAGCCATGCAAGTAAATATCATTTGAGACAAATCCAGAACCTGTAAACATATATCACTTCACAAGTTTAGAAAAAAAACAAAAAAAAAACAGAACACAATAAAAAGAAAGAAAAAACAGAACACAAACCGGTTCTTTCATCGAGCGTTAACCGGACAGATTTTCCATTTCTGTGAACAATCAGATTCTGGTCACCGAAGAGTTGTGTGTAACCTTCGTCGAACTGTAGAAGAGGAAGATTTTGTAAAGCAAATCCAGAAACCAAACCGGTGAAGAGTGACATGAAAACTATAAATCGAGTTAAGAAACCCATTTTTTTTTTTATGTAAAACGTTTATTTGGAAACTATTATGCGGTCTGAAAGGGAAGAGGTTTATATGGATAAATAGCGTGTTGAGGACGAGAGCTATGGAGCTCCCTTGAGACTTGAGAGAGAAAGAAGATAGTGAGGCTAGTCAGAGACTCATAATACGTTTGGCTATGGAGTATCGATGGTTTATACTTTTTAGAATTTTAGTCTTCATTTATATTACATTTTTATTAATTGCACTGAATCAGTCAAAAGATTGTAGTAAAAGGCTATAATTTTTTTTAAAATATTAAAATTGGCAATTTAGACTGATAGAATCTTAAATTATGACTATGGAAGTATACTCATTAATCAACTTTATTACCAAGCATTATTTATTATTAATTATTATTAGGTCAATTTAATAACAAGATTGTGATTAACTTAAAGGTATATAACCAATATTTAGGAGAGGCTAGATAATCAATCACCTTAAAAAACTACTCTGTTTTATTTTAATAGATGTTTAACAATTTTTTTTTATTGTTCCATTTTATTAGATGTTTTGCATAAAAGTTAAGTTTTGATTGGTTGATTAAATTTTAAATGAAAAAGTAAGTGATATTTGTAAATATAAATAGTTGTTTTAATTTGTGAGCTTTAATCAAAACATTTATTATTATAGAATAGAAGAAATATCATTTGTTCTATTTTTATAGATGAAGATTATTTATTTATCCCATTAAAAGGAGGGATTCAGTAGTGGGAAAAAGGGGCATTTAATATTGAAGAGGATCAGATATTTTGGAAAAAGGATATAAAAGACGTATGGAAGAAAACAAGAGTAGCAAGAAAGCATAGGGTGCTTTGCTGCTTACACATGTGTCCCGACATTGAGTCACAGGCAGAGTCACTCACACTACACATTTTTCTTTCTTTTCACCCAAAAAAAATAAAAAACTAAAATATTTATACAGCTGAAAAGGTTACAAGTTGTAGACAAGAATTGTTTCAATCATTATAACATTTCAGGTAGGAATTTATTTTATTTATAACTTTTTTTTTCTTTATGTTTTGTCGATTGTAGTTTTCCTATAAAGGAATCATATAAGAGTAATAAAAAAAAACAGATAGAGATTTTTTTTTAAAGCTAAAATCAAGAAAACAACATTTATACAAAAATGTGGATAGAAAATGGTCATTTGGGGACATAATGGATGCATTTTAAGAAAAAAGTGAAATCATTGATGGTGCAAAGAATAATTTTGTTTCGAAGCTTTATGTGTACATATTTGGTAGGATTATTAAATGGAAATCAAATAAACCGGTTTAGTTACCCGCCTCATTTTTACAATTTGATGATGCATTTCTGAAATAACCTTATCAATTGAATAAATTCAAGGAATTACCTTCATACAATAGGAAAAATTGATTTGCGATCGAACGAGAATCACGTGTAAAATAACCCAATCGCCAAAAATAGTTTACAGTTAAAAACGCTAGCTGCTCTGAGCCTCTGAGACATGTCCATTGTCCACCTAATGATCCAGGCATAAAAGGATATAAATATTACTCTATAAAACGAATAAATTATTAATTACTGATCACTAGCAGTCTAGCACTAGTCCCAACTAAAATTAGTTTAAAGAGTCCCGACTTATAAAATATCCTCGAAACCTTTTTTTTATTTTTGGTCGTGGTCCTCCAAACTCTTAAGTAAGTAGGTAGCTTTGTGTGGAATATGAAGTATATAACATAAATTTGGGTAATTATATGCATAATGTGTAATCGTTTTGGCTTGTGAGTCTTTCTGACTTTGTTTCAGTTTGGCTTAAATTTATGTTCGGTGAGTCTTGACGTATATCGCCCACGTCCGCTTCAAGTAGCCGTTGGACCTCTCTCTATGAGGCCCACTAGGAAAACACATAAATTATTCTGCAGCGCAATTAACGGCAGCATTGACGCCGTTAATACCCTTTGTGGACGAATACAAGCGTCTGTCAGGTAGTTTGGGTCCACATCACTTCACGCGTTGCACAAATAAAGCAATCTTCATTTTACAATATCATTATTGTTTCTGTGTACATTTGGTTTGGTATGAAAATAAATAGTGTAACATTTTGTTTGGGTTTTTGCTAAGACACATTTTAAAAGAGTATTATTTGTTTGACACTGTTTTCTTTAATTTGGGAACTCACAACGGTCATCGTCCCAACAAGTCTGCTGGGAGCAAATTAGCGAGGAAAACGAGTTTTATACTAACGTGCGCGTCGTTAGCTCTGAGGTCATCTGGTCATGGAATCTAATGGAAGATCCCAATGTGGAATATTCACGTGAGACTATTTTGTTTACATAAAAATGTCACACTGGCAAATCGGAGCCGTTAGTTTTCTTCATGGGGATTTTCCTTCCATGCATGTGGGTAATTTCTTTTGTTTTGGTGGATCCAACGGCTACGATCCGATATTTGGTTTTGTGCATACCTAATAATATAATTCGGGTTAATCACTAATTTCTAATCAAGTCTGATTCGCTTGAACCCTTTCTATTGGAATATAAAAGGGTTTGGGACTTTGGGACTTTGGGACTTGGGAGAATGAAGAGGAATTGGTGATATGATCTCATACAAAAGGCCTTCCAAGGACCAATTTGAAAAGCTATAAAGGCTTATGGGCCTCGTTTAGCAAATCTGATATGTAACATATTTGATATTTCTTCGTCTAACTCTATGTGATTGTACAACAAGTCAAAAATTGACCTAGGATTCTTTTGATAATATTATGCCATTTGTTTAGCGAATTCATTTGAAAAACTATGAGACACATTTTTTTTTCATATAGTCAAAGAAGTACCATACTTGGGGTCAAAATTTTAGCTTTTCTCATAAATATTACTACATTCAACGTGGATGAATTATACTTTGAACGATAAATAATACTATTGAACCGTTCAAAGTATCTGTTTGATTATATGTTGGTCAAGATAGTTGACCATAAATTGACATTTTTTTAGTCGAAAGACAAAAGAACTGTCGGTCTATTTACCAAAAGTTTTCCAAGGTTCCAGTTTTCAGAAAAGTGGAGACCAATCTAATAGGAACGAGCCACGGAGCGAATCCTAGGATTTTTTTCCTTTTCTTTTAACAATAAAACCAAATCTAATCAAATATGAACTCAGATTCTAAAATTACACATTAAGCCATGGATGAAAATATCTATATATATATATATATATATTTATATAGGCCTGTGTTCGACTTCTTTTTCGATGGAATCCTTGTTTTGGTCCTTGATGATTTATCACTTGGGTCAAATAGACGCTCAAATAAGAGATCCTGTTCCAATAATAAAAATGAGAGACTTTATTATATATAAATTTTCTTTTAAAGTTTTTTTAAATTTAAGTTTTTTTTATTTTAAACCTAAAATTAACTTAAATTTTTTGAATCTGGACATTTACTCTATTCACGTTTTCTAAGAACCCGGCCTTCTCCATCTCCAAATCATGATAAAAAAAAAGAACCGCCATATGGACTGTATGTAGTATATTCAAAATTTAGCCGGAGTTTCAGTTTAGATTTTATTCATGAGTATAGGGTGTATAATAAAATCTATCTAATTAAACCGACGTAATACTTGGCTCCAGGGGGTGAGGCATATGCATTGGAGGGGGGTCAACTGACCCCAACAAAATATAATTAACCTTTAAGTTTCTTAAACAATTATAAGATTAACCATATTGAAATTTTTACATTGACTCTTATAAATCTTATTTAAACTAATATTTTATTTAAAAAGATGACCCAAAACCCATATTTTCTAGCAAAAAGTATATTGATCTTTTTAAATTGAATTCAAATCCATAATAAACCATTCAAACTATATATATATATATATATATAAACCTTACAAATTTGGGCATATAATTAAAAAAATAGTTTACAAAAATATATTTTTAATATTTTATTTTATTTTTTATAAGTATGACCCCAACAAAATATTGTTCTACCTCCGCCACTGCTTGGCTCAAATTCTAGTTCAACTCAATGCATTTATCTTTTTTTTTTGTTTGTGTCCAATTAGTCTTTAGTTTAGTTTTTTTGTTTCCTTCTTTAGTTTAGTTAGTATTGTCATTTTTATTAGATACAAAACTGTTTGTATAGTTTGTTTGCAGATACTTTCCTTGCTTCTCACTCTTTTGTTGAATCCATCTTTATATTTTGCAAAATTAAAACTATTTTTACTCCTCGTTCTTTTTTAAAAAAGAGCAATCACCAGCCATATTTCTTCCATTGTTACATACTTACATCCTTTTAACTCTTCCCTACCTCTCAAATTTAAAAATAAACAATATACATATTTTTTCTTTTCTTTTTGGAACGGAGTAGGGCTCTCTGTCGTCTCCTCTATTTGTCCGTCATTGGATCGCTCTCTTTAGCCAACATAAAGCTAAATAATTTATAGCATCCAATAATTCGGATTTAAATTCTAGAAAAAGGCAATAGAAGGTAGGGCTAAAGTGTGTTAGATAGATGAGATAAGAATCAAACGTAAGAAACAAATCCAAAAGATGAAAACCCTTAGCTGTCTTTCCTATAGAAGCCCTTCATTTATATTCCAAACCCTTGTACGTAAGCAATGAATTCGTTCACCAATATCTTGCATGACTAATCACGTATAAAGTGCTTAAATTAATTAACACTCTTGAAATTTAAACAAAAATCGAACTAAGTTATATATTATAATAGTTATATGCCACCGAAACTTTGAGTTCATCTTATATTTTAAACAAATATGTATGTACTTATGTAAACAATATTTATTTAGTAAAGGAACCAAAATAATTTGGTTAATCTTTCTCGCCTTCTCCGTGTTTTTTTGTTCCTTCTTACTTTTGTTGGTTACTTTTCTTGAACCGATTTCTGAAATAGTTTATTTTCTCCGGAAATAAAAGCATCGAATGTGTAATAGATAATTCTGTTAATCTAAACCACAATATTTATCCGGATTGTGGTCGAATCAGTCGTACCATTAGGACCAATGTTAACGACATTGGTTAGAGGTACACTTGGCGTAAACACTTACGTGCAATTTTGTGTTTCTATTTATATATTGTTTGGGTTGTTTTCACATATCCGATCACTTTAGTATAAATAACCCTTTTAGATATCATCCTTACCCGACAGAACCGGTAATACTCAATCTAGCACATTCGCTTTTCTTCTCTCTCTCTCCCTCTTCGTTGATTGCGTCATCATCACCTTGAACAAGAAGTAGTCCGAACCAAAACCAAATCTGACAAGTGACAATGGATTTCTCAGGGGATCGAACAAATCTAAAGCGTCACTCGTCGCTTTCGACACTTGTGGCTCATTTCTTTGGCATCTTAGCCGTTGTTCTAATGCTCATTTGGCTTCTCCATTACCGTGAAGGCATCGAGTATGGCCCCGACAACCCCCTTAAGGTTTTAAATGTAAGTTTTTATTTCTTACACTTTATGTAAATTGTAATGTTTACATATACGAAAAAAATCCAATCAGTTTTTAGGTTTTGATTAAATAATATCTTTAGTTACTTATTTTTTTTGGTTCGGAAATGGTTGATATATAGGTGCATCCATTTCTCATGTACTGTGGATTTCTCTTCCTCGTGGGCCAAGGTATTTTCATTACGATCTGAACAATACAATACTTGTCAAATATAGCTTAATTTCGCATACGGATTATTTGAGTACAGAGTTTGGCTTCAAGATATTGATATTTTTTCATCTAATAATTAAAAAAACCATACACACGTGATTTTCTGCAGAAAAAGGTTACATTCGTGATTTTAATGATTTAAAAAAAAATTAAAATTTTTGACAATGATTGATTGGTTATGGCATGCAGCGATGATGACGTACAAAACGGCATACGCATCACACCAAGTACAGAAGATGGTTCACGGTGGGCTTCACTTAATAGGCTTAGTTCTAGGTATTGTCGGAATTTGCGCCGCCTTTAGATTCCACGACAAAGTTAACGCTGAAGACATGGTCTCTCTTCACTCCTGGATCGGTCTCACCACTTTCATCCTCCTCGGCCTCCAGGTTGATTAATTACTTCATAGATCTTACTTTAATGTTACTTAAACTTAATTAATTACATCAACATTAATTGAAAAAATTCGTGATGGTGATGTAACTTCACAGTGGCTACTCGGTGCGTTCACATTCTTGGCGCCGCAATCTTCGTCGGGCACAAGAAAGAGGCTGATGCCGTGGCACGTCTTAGGTGGTCGGGCTCTACTTTATATGGGAATTGTCGCAGCACTTACCGGACTCATGGAGAGAGCCACGATGATTGGTCAGAGCACAAACTCTGAGTCACGTCTAATTAACTTCACCGGCTTAGCCATTCTACTCTTTGGTGTCTCCGTCGACTTCTCCGTCGTTCTTGGCCGTTATAACTGACGGGGAGCTATATTTATTAGCCCATCGAGTCATCGACCATCGTTAAATCTTTTATTTTCTTGTATCATATTTCAACGAGTTCTTGTTTGTTTGCTTGTTTGTTTTCGTGTGTAAATGTGATTCGTGTGATGCTAATTGGTTCTGAGAGTTTTTATTTTTTTGATTTTCAATTTTTGTACTCTTGGAATTTTGTTTCTACTTCGCTCTTTGATCTTTGTTGCTTACTTAAAGTGATTATTTGCAATATTTTAACTATAGTGGTTAAATTTACACGTCGAAAAGCAATTCCAACGGTCTAGAACATTTCATGCCACCATTAATTTGTTTATAGTTTTATACTATTTTCAATAGAAATAATTTTTAATTTCTTCTGGTATTAAATTAACAAAAAGATGTATTTAGTCGTATTTAATAAATTTAACTTTATATTTTACTAGTTATCTGAAACTTTTAAATTTAGGGTAAATATAAATTCAGCAAATTCACATTGTGGGAAATATTTCAACTTAGTTATTTACAAAAACAATCTCTCAAGAATCAACTTCTATACTGAAAAATTAAATTATCTTCTACTTGTCATTTCATTTTCATATTCTATGATTAACATTTTAGCACCAAAATATACTGATACATATGATTTACTTAAGACACAAAATAAAACTATGATAAAATCATATCAAATATGTATAGCTAAAATTTTGAATATTTAGAAGACAATACCCAGAGAAACAAATAAAACACTTGTCACTATTTTAGCCCAAAAGAAACAACAAGAAGCATAGAAATGTATATATAATTGAAAGGCTCTGTTTCACAGATTCCTTCATACCAATTGTTGTCTTGTAACTTCCATCCTCTTCAACAATCCTGCAATCTCAGCCTCCATTCTCATCTTCATGTTCCTGTAATCGCAGTGCGAGTTCTCAAGCTTCTTCAGCTCCTCCAGCTTATTCCTCCTCCTCTCCTCTGTCTCCTGCAGACACAGACGCGACAGCTTCTCTGCGTACTCCTCTTCCATCTTCTCCGTCTTCATTTCTATCATTCTCTTGAAACTCTCTGCCTCTATTCTCGCCTCGTCCGCCTTCTTCTGGAACATTCTCGTTTCAGCCTCCTTGATTCTCACCATGCTCTCCAAACTATCAAAACTGTTCATCATTGCATCTGTTAACGCAAAGCTCTTCTTCTTTTGATCCTTGGATGTTGAAGGCGTCACAGATGCCTCGTCGTTTCTGTAGCTCGTTTCTGGTGCACTTGTTAGCTCTTTTGATTCAGGCATTTCTGATACTGACTCTGCATCTGCAAGAAATTGTGATTAAGAGAAAGGAAAGAATCAAACTTCACAATCCATAGAATCCATTGGGAACTTACAGTTGAAGAACTGAATGATGAAGTTAGATGCATCCACAGGGGAAATCTGTTTGCACTCTAACTTCTTAACCATATCATTAGCTTTCAGATACAAAGCTTTGCCTTTCGCATCATCGCTTCCTTGGAAAACTTTTCTAACACAATCAAGCTCCTTGATAAGAGTCTCAAGTCCCCAATTCTTAGCGCAACACACGAAAACATCCTTAACAAACCCAAACATCTCTGATCTGTGAGCACATCCAATACAATGAAACAACATCTCACTCGTACCACGAGGACCTTTCAAACTATGTCCAGGTTTGATAAGATTCTTCTGAATCCCACAAGCAGCATGACACCAATGCGAGCAAACATCACAACCAACCCAACTACAAGTATTGCTAGCTGAATCAAACCTTAAACAAACGGGACACATACAAGAGCTACAGAATCCTTTGTTGTTTGAACAGATCTTGCAGCCACAGTCATCAACAGGTAAAAGACTCTTGCAATTCACATTCCTACATCTCAAGAAGAGAAAAATCTCTACCAATTCGTTCATTGGGATTCTGATTTTGCCAGAGAGGAAATACTTGAGACCTGTTCTCACAGCTACTAAGATATCTAGCTGATCTTTAACGCATTTCGATAACGTCTCTTTGCTAAGATCAGATCTTTTATCAATCTGGTTCTGGAGATTCTTCAGCTTGTCCTTCTTCTCCGGTGAATCAATCAAGTTCCTTAAGTACTCTTTAGCAGATTCTAGTGTTTCATCAGCCATACCTTGAATTATCAACGCCACTGAAGAAATGGATTCCGAAACGATGTCGTATAGAACCCTCTCCGATCTGAGGGCATCGTTGTCTTCCGAATTTGGTAATTTCTTCCTCGAATCGCCGGAGATTGCGACTTCCATGCCCGGCCGAGCTGGTAAGTCGGAAGGATAGAAAGAGTAATCGGAGGAGGTAGAAGGTTTGCCGGAGATTAACGGATTGTTAGCGAGAGCAACGCCGCCGTCTCCGATTGGTCTGAATCGGCTGTGAACAGATCCGTTGGTTCCTTCACCGGCGCACCAGATATGATCGTCTTTACCGACGGAGCAATCGAAGTCTGTGGAGTTACGAGTCATGGAGCAGCTGATGTTGTGAGAGAAAGGGTGAGAGTAAGAGTAAGACATCGACGGCGCCGTCGCCGTGAAATCGTTAGAGAACGAAGTCGTTGTCCTCTGCTCGCTGTTGTTCACTCTCGGCCTTTTAACGGCGTTTACCCCCGTCGCCGTGAAATCGTTGGAGAACGACGTCGTTGTCCCTCTCGGCCTATTGACGCCGTTAGACGCCGTTAAAGACAGAGAAACGTCCGGTAGAGCTAAAGAGAGATTTAGGGTTTCGATTTTGTTGTTTTGCTTCTCTTCTTCTTCTTCTTCTTCTTCCGCATCTTCATCTTCTTCTTGTTGTTGTTGAGCTTTTCGTTTAGAGGAATTAGGATTGATCTCTCTCAGATTGAAGAAATCTCTTTCGATCCATTTCTCATCGTAGTTTGAATTCTCAGAGAAGGTGACTACTTCTTTCCCCTTTTGACCAAGACTTTCAGCGATTTTACCGGAAAGCTCGCGGTTTTCGCAGAGATAGCTGAGAGTAAGCTCGTTTCCTCCTCTGGGCGATGATTTCGAAGAACATCCGTCGAGATTATTTGACCGGACGCTGAGAAAGTCGACGCCTTTCTGGTGGTAAAGACCGAGTTTCTCATCTTGACGATTGTCGTTGTTTAGGTGAGAGAATCTAGGTTTTGATGTTTTGGTTCGAGAACACTCTCCATCTCCGGCTAGATCTTTCTCTCCGATCATGGTGTTTGGAAGAGAGAAAAAAGAGAGAAAGGAAAGATAAGAGAGTGGAATTTACCAAGCGGAGGGAGATAATGGTAAAGCCGGTGGGAAAAAAGTTTTGGTCGTCTCAATGGCAAAAAAATGAAGTAATATGAGAATATTGAGGGTAGTTTTGTCATTAGCAATTCAGAAAAGTGTTAACGGCTGTTTTATTTGGGGTTGTGTTCACACGAGTCACTAGACGCGGTTTTTCCTCTTGCTTCGATAAAGTCGAACATTTTTTTATTATTTTTTGGAGGTCTCCACTCTGATTGTTTCGACACATTCAGAGTTTGGTCCATATTTATTTCGGACAAGATAGTAGAGTGACATTTAGAGGAATAAGTCCATTTTGATGATAATACCGTGTTTATATTCAAGTCCGACAGGGAATCAAACAAATATTCCCACTGATACAAATATTTATAAACCTTTTTTTCTCTACAACAATCAAACCAACGCAAATGAATGAAATTATAAAAATAATGATGGATACAAAATAATATTGACATATAAAAAAAGCAAAATCATGTAGCGGATTACAATGTATTAGCAGAACCGAAACTATATACTTAAAGAGACAATGGACCAGGCCGGGATAGTATTAAAATAAAAAAATGGAAAAGTCAACACGTAACGTATTATTGATGCTCAACTTGTCATATTCTTCTTACTTTGTAAGCATCTGGCATATTTTTGCACTCAGCCGTTGACTTTTGTGTCTAATTGTATTAATAATCTAGGGTATGCATTGCGGTATCTCAGATTCTCAGTATAATCATTGTGTATTTGTATGTATATTTTACACCAACTGAATTTAGGGCCGGTCATGGATTTTCTTAATGGGGGTCAGTAAATGCAATTGAGCTCCAGTTAAGATAAGGTCTTGATATTAGTTTTGAGCGAAGGCCCATTATCTAAGCAATGATAGTCTCATAATTACGAGTTGATTCATCATTCATGGGGCATTGGGGTGTCAACTGTCAAGTAAATTAGATTCAAGCCATAAGGGCCCATAAACACAATTAGTAAAAAAGTGTGAGCGGTGACATCAGACTGAATCGAATATGAACATATAATACTAATAAAGTAATAATACATACATATAGTTAATGCAAAATAATTAGGGTTTATTGCATCTTTACGCCATGTAGTCAGCTTTGTTTAGTTGATGGGATCAGGGCGTGCCTACTTCAGGAAAAAAAGGTACAATGGCCTAGGACCTTATATTTTTATGCAAAATTGAAAAAAAAACCATTTTATAAATATTTAATTTATGTGATTTATTGTTAAAACTGATTTTAAGGTAAATTCCTTTTCCCATACTCTTCTACTCATATCAGCACATTTCTATTAATATTTTAAGGCTAATTCATGATGTTAAAAAAATGTTTTGAAAATATATTGTCCATGCACTCTTTCTTGTTCTCTCAGTCCCTTATTATCTATCTTATTTTTAATGCATATAACTTTATAAATATATAAAAATATATAAATACCACATATATTACATGTTATAGACTTTCTGTAAGATTTTGGTTATTAATTAAAAAAAGAATTTAAATATTAGTTGTATATTACTGTTAGAATTTTTGTAAAAATAGTTTGTTAATATGTTGCATTTTTACGAAAACCCTAGGCATGGTTCTAGATTTGATACCTAGAAAATTATTATGAATTGAAATATGTTCTTTTTCTTGCTGTCTTCTTTCTTTTATCATTTCCATCTCCATTTCTTCTTGTTTTCTCACTTCCTTTTCCTTAAAAGTACCATATCCATCTTGGATCATATGGAGCTTAATGCGTCATATTTGAAACTACTAGTACTAAGTAAATTTTGTTTTAGTTTTAGTTCAAATATTGTTTCTCTTACGGTATTTAAACAATCTCAAATGCTTAGTGAACAAGCATAAGGACAGCCCAGCCCAGATGCGTGGTGAGCAAGACACAAGTACATAATTTTTAATCATGAACTGTATACAATAGCAACTAAATATAAAACCGACAAAACATTTGATAGATGCATTTCTGTTTGAAAGAGCCGAAACCCCCAATGAGTAAACAATTTTGTCTAATTTAATACGAATAACTAAAAGTCTAAAAGCAAAGTAAGAAAGCTTACCTCAGCACCAGTCTGGTTAGACTTTCGTGGAGTCCCACCACACTTCTTCCATGAAGAGGGATTGGAACACATAGCGGGAATGCTGGGAAAGCCATTGTTCTTGCATCCTTCTACAGCAAACATGACTAACCTTGAGGTAGCAAGAGTTTATACAATCATAGATCCCACAAAACCTCTACCTGAGGCGGTGAATGCACAATTCTCGACAGGTGAAATCTGTAGGATTGAAGTCTCCAGCCCCTGGCTCCCGCCAACTTGTGAAAATTGCAAAGCAGTGGGTCACAGCCTGAAGAGATGCCCTTCAGCCCCAATTACCTGCACTGATTGCAAATCGACTGTTCATACCTCAGAAGATTGCCCTAGAAAGAAGAAAGCTCCTTTGGACAAAGAAGGCCATAAAACTAAAAGGAAGAAGAGAACTAGAAGCACTGGAATTGTTATCAAAGAGAATGGATCGAATGTTGAAGAGAAATCCTCTCGGAGAGAAACTACTGAAGGAAAATCAAACAAAGAAAAAGGCACTGAACAAAATAAAAATATTGTGCCTGACAAGGAAGCTGAAAAAGGTATTTTGATGGTCGATATTGGGCTAGATAAACTCTTAAAGCAACCTGATGCAAAAGCTGCGAAAGCGGCAACCAAGAAGAAGGGCAAGGCTATAATTTACTCATCATCAGAAGTTGAAGCAGATTCAGAATCAGACACAAGTATTGCTTCTGATCCTTCTGGAGACTCATCAGGATCAGACACAAAATCAGAAGAAGAAGAGGATGAGAAGTTTCAGCAGGTTATATCTAAACGGAAGAAGAAGCTTCTCGCCAAAGAAAAATCAACTCGGGGCAAAGGCCCCAACTCATCTTAATTATATATATGGTAGACATTTTTTGTTGGAACGTGAGAGGATTTAATGATCCGGTAAAACGCAGAGGTTTAAGAAAATGGATTAGGCTTAATAAAGCCACTTTTGGTAATATTATTGAGACGCGTGTGAAGCAGCACAAGTCGGCTCGGTTTTTAAAAACTTCATTCCCGGAGTGGAATTTTGTCACCAACTATGAGCATGCTGACCTTGGAAGGATATGGGTTGTCTGGGATAAATCTATCACTGTCTCAGTAATATTCAAATCCAACCAAGTGATCAGCTGTATTGTGAAGTTGGGGACATTGGAAGAAGTTCTGGTGAATTTTGTTTATGCTGTGAATTGCAAGTATGGAAGATGTCAGTTATGGTCAGATCTAACTGAGGCTCTAAAGGATCCAAGAGCAGTAAACAAGCCTTGTATAACTCTTGGCGACTTTAACCAAGCCCTAAATCCTGCTGATGCTGACAATGATAACACGAGGATCACAGGAGGTATGAGAGAATTTCGTGACTGTTTGATTGAGACAGAGATGTTTGATTTAACTTACAGGGGAAATCATTTTACTTGGTGGAACAAGCAAGAAAACAACACCATTGTTAAGAAACTGGATCGTATCTTGATTAATGATGACTGGTTAAGGCTGTTACCTCTTTCTTATGCAGCATTTGGAGATCCAGAATTTTCAGATCACTGCCCTGCATGTGTTCACTTTGGAAGGCCTCAACCACCTTTGAACAGACCTTTTCGATGCTCTAACTTCATCACCCTTCACCATGATTTCCTGATCAGATTAAAGGAGAGTTGGGAGAGTACATTCATACACGGAACAGCATTGTTTTCACTGGCAAAGAAACTCAAAGCTATGAAAAATGTCCTAAAGGATTTGAACATAATGCATTACTCACAATTGGAAGTGCGAGTTACTGAATCTTTGAAGAAACTGACAGATTGTCAGTCTAGACTCCTAACCAATCCTTCATCCGTTTTGGCTAGAGAGGAGAAACAAGCTCACAAGACATGGTCTACTTTGGCATTGGCTGAAGAGAGGTTTATGAGACAGAAATCTCGAGTAACTTGGATGGAAAGTGGAGACATGAACACAGCATATTTTCATAGAATGATGGCAATACGAAGAGCTGCAAACCAGATCCACTACTTGGTAAATGAGGAGGATACTAAATTGGAAAATAGAGATGATCTGCAAAACCATTGTGTAGCTTATTTTTCAGAGATGCTGGGAGGTCAAGTTATAAATCTAAGCAGTCAAGAGATTACCTAGATTTCAAACCTTACAAAATTCAGATGCACCATGGAGCTCAAGGAAAAGCTAACAGCTCTTTTCACACCAGAAGTTATAAAGGCTGAGGTTTTTGCTCTTCCAAGTAATAAAACTCCAGGACCCGACGGTTTTACGTGGAGTGTTGTTGGAGATGATGTTATAAAGGCGGTCTTGGAATTCTTTCGTAAAGGAAAATTGCTGAAGCAGTGGAATGAAACAGCAATCACGCTAATTCCAAAAAAGATAGAAGCGGATAAGATAACAGAATTTAGGCTGATATCATGTTGTACCGTGATTTATAAAGTGATATCAAAGCTTATAGCAAGAAGACTACAAGAGATCCTCCTTATGATGATAGCTAACTCACAATCAGCTTTTGTTAAAGGACGACTTCTTGTAGAAAATGTGTTGCTAGCCTCAGAAATGGTTCAAGGATTCAACCAGAAGAGTATTAGTCGAAGAGGTCTATTAAAGGTGGATTTAAGGAAAGCTTTTGATACAGTCAGCTGGGAGTTCATTCTCATCATTCTTCGAACTGCAGAATTTCCCATGACATTTATAACCTGGATCAGCCAATGTTTGACATCAACATCTTTTTCTATAATGGTAAATGGTGATTTGTGTGGTAACTTCATAGGTACCAGAGGTCTCAGACAGGGAGACCCTCTCTCTCCTGCTCTCTTTGTAATTGCTATGAAAATCTTTGGAAATCTCTTGGAATCTAAGGTTGATGCAGGATTGATTGGACTGCACCCAAAAGGAATCAACCCAAGAATTTCTCATCTGGCATTTGCAGACGATGTGATGATATTTTTTGATGGGAAATATGGTTCTCTCCACAACATTTCAGATGCTCTTGAGGAATTCCAACACTTATCAGGTCTTCCTATGAACAAACAAAAATCAGCTTTGTACACAGCAGGTCTGAACCGCTTCGAATCCAGCACGATCTCATCTCTTGGTTTTCAAAATGGTTCACTACCCTTCAGATACCTTGGATTACCTCTGATGCATAGGAAGTTGAGAATCTCTGAATTTTCTCCACTGTTAGATTCCATAAAAGCAAGGTTCAGTAGTTGGGCGGTAAAATTACTTTCATTCTCAGGAAGGTTGCAGTTAATCTCATCGGTTATTTACAGCACTCTAAATTTTTGGTTATCTGCCTTCTCTCTTCCAAAAGGATGTATAAAGAGCATTGAGCAGCTGTGTAATAGATTTCTCTGGTGTGGCTCTGTTACAAACCATGCTGCAACCAAAGTATCTTGGGAAACAATCTGCTTGCCAAAATCAGAAGGTGGTCTTGGACTAAGAAACATCTATACTTTGAATAAGACCCTAAATTTAAAGCTCATATGGTTATTATTCTCCTCCAGTGGATCACTTTGGGTGGCTTGGAATAGAGAACACAGGTTGAAAACCAATTCTTTTTGGACTTATGCCTCACCTAAAAGCTCCTCTTGGATCTGGAAATCTCTCCTCAACCTCCGACCACTAGCAAAACAGTTTCTAAAATGCATTGTGGGAAATGGAAGCACAGCAAGCTACTGGTTTGATTCTTGGTGTGATTTGGGTCCTTTAATCGATGTGGCAGGTCAACATGGCCCTTCTATTACACGAATTTCGATCAATTCGGTTGTGGCTCAAGGCTGTAGAGGAAATAGCTGGAGACTTCCATCTTATAGGTCTAGAAGCCAAAACTTGCAGGCTCTCCGGAACTGTCTACTCCAGACGCCTCTTCGTCAAATAAATAACGGAGAAGACTCTTATGTTTGGAAAACAGGAGACATGTTAGGTTATGAGTTTTCAACTAAGCGCACATGGGAGATATTAAGACCCAGAGCACAGGTTGTTCCATGGACCAAAGCGGTCTGGTTTGGAGGGTATGTCCCAAAACATGCCTTCACCTTTTGGGTGGCCTCTCTCGATAGACTCCCTGTCAGATCTTGTCTCCACAGCTGGGGTGTTGCTCAAACAAATGCTTGTTGTACTTGTGATAATCATTCAGAGACAAGGGATCATCTGCTACTTCATTGTGATTTCAGTTCCCAAGTTTGGTTTCTCATTCTACACAGACTAGGACTTCCTAGACTGTTATTTTCTGACTGGTCTACTCTCCTAACTTGGCTTTTATCTCACTCGTCTCCATCCTGCTCTTCTAAGCTTAAGCGTCTAGTTGCCCAAACAACTATCTACATGCTTTGGCGAGAGCGGAATAACAGATTACATAACAGCTCCTCTGCAACTGTTGCAGAGGTTTTCAAAATGATAGACCATTCCATCCGTGACACACTACTTGCTCGGAGAAAGAGGAAAGCATTCGCCAACCTCTTGTCCCTTTGGTTCACTTATGCATAAATCATAACTTGTTAATGTTTTTCTATTTGCTTATGCTGGGATTTTTTCTTTTTTTACCCTTTTGAAGCCTCTGCTGCGCTAACATTTTTATTGTAAACCGTTCCATTAATTGGTAAATACATTCACATATTATCAAAAAAAAAAAGTAAGAAAGTTCTCGAAGAAAAAATTATACTGTAAGAAGTAGGTTTCATCTTTGCTAATATTAATTAACCCTTTTATCTTTGATTGCCTTTAAGCTCGTGGTTCTCTGTGCATACATGACGGAGCTATCCCTTCTCGATCGAGACTGCTCATGGTTTCAGCCGTGATCCCCAGAGTTTGGAAAGGTATAGCAGTAAGCTATAGCACTACAAATCTCAAAATTATTCTGTCCTAAGCTTCTTTTCCAAAATATTTTGGAGCTGAGCCTTTGGGTAAGGAAGTTGCCATTGTACCTGCCTCTTCCTTGGAAAATCTTGGAAGAAGAAAAATAACTCTATATATGCGTAGATAAAATCATTAAAAACTCATTTTTTTTGTACTCTTTCCTTTGAAGCGAGCTGAAACACAACACAGAGGTTTGAAATACACAATACTATCCAAAATGCAACAGAGAATCATGTTTACTAAAAGCTTCACCTGATAAAGAATGCATTCATATAGTAGTCATATTATAGGTAGAGCAAGACAAGTTAAAGTTTCGAGTTTCGACAGTTTAAGCATTCTATATTCCTATTGATAATACATTCCTTTATTTAGGTAGAGCAAGACAAACATCTTTATTTATTTATTTTTAGTTTTTTATAGATTAATTTATCGTTTATCCATCCTTTTTAAATTGATCAGAAAAACCCCTTTCAAATTAGGTGAAGATTAGCAACTTATCATATTTATGTAACCACGAAATTTTAGTATATTTTAGTTACTTTTTTTTTCTTTTTTTCAGAAAAAGTATATTTTAGTTACTTACAGATAATGATTGACATATCTTTTTTTATTTATTAAATAAATTATATAAACACTCTACCTGAAAAACCCTAATTCAGTTAAAAGAAGAAGAAGAGAGGTTCGAATAATTAGGTGGTAGAGATGGAGAAAGAGAAAAGAAGATGTGGAAGTGGATACATTCCAGAAGAGATTGTAGAAGAGATTCTAGTGAACCTTCCGGTGCCATCGATGGTGAGATTCAAAGCCGTGTCGAGAGAATGGAGAGCAACCATAGAATCAAAGAGTTTCATAAAGAGACACATGATTGGTGTTCAGAAATCTCTAGAAAGCCAAGCGAGAATCCTCGTATTATCAAGTGAACCAAAATACGATCATCTCGCTTTTGACACGATTTTGTTTTCTACCAATGGAATAGTTCGTGAAATTTCTCCATACCTACCCATAACGCCTCTTTACCCGTTTCAAGGTTCCAAAATCTCCGAGCCTTGCGACGGTTTGTTCTGTCTCTTCTCTGACACTCGTATGAGCGTTTTTAATCCTGCCACCACATGTTACCGCCGTCTTCCTAATCCCACTTCTACTATCCCATACGGTACTTAATTCTGATGATTTACTTTCAGTCGACTTTTCTAATAATTAATCAAGCTTGTGTGATAAGTTAGGGTTCTGTTTCGTAATACCAGATCAGCGTAGGCATTTTACTTTGCTAGGAATCGGAAGAGAGAAGAGTGGGAGAAAAAGGTATAAGCTAGTGTGTTTATTCGAGTGTAATGATCAAAAGGTGAATGAGTCTACCAAGTGCATGGTTTTTGCTCTTGACTCTAACACTTGGAGTAACGTAGATCCTCCTCCTCATTGTCGAGTACACTACGGCCATTCTTTAGTGCACTTGGATGGAGTGATCTACTGCTTCACCCGCTCCACTGAAGCTAAGGTATTAGCTTTTGATCTTCACACAGAGAAGTTTCAAAGCTTTTCAATCACTCCTGATATTAAGTCTAGAGTCTTTGCTAACCTAAGCATGCGTGTTCTTAACCATCGCCTATGCGTCTTCAACAACAACAACGACCTTTTATTAAAAACATGGGGGCTAGACATTAACAAGAGATCATGGGAAATGATGCATTCTATAGATCTTTCTACTTTTTCAGTCCATATTCGTATCATTCCGATGGCGACGATCAACAATAATCTTGTGGTTACAAATTATTTCCACAACTTGTGGCTTCTCTACGATTCCGAAAACCATATTTGGCATCATACAATTTCTTTTCCTGGAGTAACTTCTTTTGATATGCTTTATTTTGAGACGCTAGTCTCTGCTTACCAATAATTTGTACCGATACCATTCTTTATTTTATGGGTTGAAGAAGCACTACTCTCTGTTTACCAATAAATCTTTTGTTACTTTATTATTTATAACAATATATATGCTGTATTATGTGTTGATTCTCTATTTTTCTGGAGTTGAAAAGGTACTTACACTAATCCACTATCCTTTTTTGTTGTTGTTTTGAAATAAGAAATTGATCTTGACCAACAAAAAATTGAGGATCATTGTACATATATGTTAGTATTTATTTAAACTGATTTAAACCTCTAGTCGTATGTGGGTAAAAAATAAGCCATCTCTAATTGTAAGCATGTGTTCTTTAACCATCTTTCAAACTAGTCTCGATGACCGTCTCGTCATGGGAGAAAACGTATTCAATAGACTGCGTGAAGAAAATCTATCATCCTTTTCAAAATATTTCATTAAATTCGGCTATTTAATTGGAATTTGATAAGCTCATTCATACTATTAGAGAAACATAATCTTGTATCATCTGACCATATAAAAAAAAGTGACGATCATAAAAATAGAAATCTTTCAGACGTATTAAAGAGGAAATATCGGACAATAAAAAGAGGTTTTAAAGAAAATGAGAGTATAATGTATTGTGGAAAATAACCAATAAATGTGTGGGGCGACACAAATGGTGGCCTAATAATTGGTATAGTAGTATGCGAAGAGCTAATTAAGTCCAGAGATTAAGTATATAACTCTGCAGAGGAATTGCTTCTTATTTACCTTATGTTTGTATTGTAAATGGTAATGGTAATAATAACCTGTGTGTTCGTATTGGAGCTTGTATACTGTGTCCTGGTTTTGGGCTATATTGTGTTGTACTAGGTTGCTTACTGCTCAAGCAACCACTCCAGACTCTGTATATAGAAACACAAATTTTAAAACCCTTTTAGTGGAGAAAAGAAGATTTAATATAATGAAAGTGATGTTGAAAATACCTTGACGCATTCAGGCAAGTCGTTATTTTTTGTTCTAACATGAACCTGCAATGAGAGACAGCGAGGTTTTGGAACTGTGAGTATTCTGTATGTTATTGAAATCAAATGTATTAAAGGGGTGTTTGTACCTTTATGACTTGTTGGTAGGCTGAGATTTGGTTGTGTTCGATGCAGGCGAGGATTACGATTGCGGCTGCTACACTTGAGGGCCAAAAACAGAGTTGAGTGTGATCGGATAGTGAGGTAACGGCAAGGGATTTGGCTTTCATTTCAACATCTGGATTCGCTTGAGCAGCTTTTAAGTAAAACCTGAGATGTATAAATGATAGTTATATCATTATATGTATCTTTCCGTGTGTGTGTGTTATGTGTCTTGGAACATGAAAATATTTAGTAAGAGAGGTTTTACCACAAGAAGTTGAAGATTGTGGGTGAGAAGCATTTGAAGCGGAGGACTTCTTGAACCAGCCACTCCATTGCCACCACTTCATGCCAGCTATATTTTAGGTTCTGGATGTAGAAGTTCTTTTTTCGGATGCTAATAAAAAAGAGCAAGTATCAGGTGATCAGCAGCTGAAGAAATTTGAAAATATCTGTGTATTTTTGAAGTTTAGAGTATTTTTGAAAAACAGAATTCAATATTCGACACACATGACCAGTGAATTCAATGATTGCTTATTGCTTATAGCGACCATTATAGTCCCTGATTTTGTTTAGTGTAATACTCAGTTTCTTGAAATGGCCCTCATTTTTTTCCTATTCAGAACAGTTATCTAATGAACATTGGAAATCAGAATAATGAAGATGGAATATGGTTGTACCTATTGTAAGGTTGATTTTCTTCAATTCTGGTGGCCAGAGTAAGACTCGCAATCCCTACTAGTATTAAAGTCCTTTCGTTTCTGAAGGATCCTTTGCTCAGGAATCGATCCAGCAGACCAACTCCTAGAAACAATGTCTCTTGCTGAAGCTCCATTTCAGAACATCTCTGCGTGTAATCAGGGAGAGAAGACAATCAGCAACAAAGAGAATACCATATCTGGCTGATACATAAACCTTTTTAAGATTCCAAAGTAAGCTATACATTTTCTTAGTAGGCTAAAACACCAAAAAAGCAATGAACAAAATCTCCAAATATTCATTCCCTTCAGAATAATCTTCTCCTACTGATACATTATTTCCTAGCTTTCAACATTCAGAGATCAACAGATATATAATCAAATGCATTCAAACAGAAAGATAATGTTCACCTCCACAATCCATTGAACCATGATGGAGCGTAGACGAGGGATGATATCAGTATGGTTCATCCTGGAGCAGTAATCCTTAGCACAGTCACGCAAATATGCATGACTTCTCTCTCTTTCCCTCAGCCTTTGATAGCTCTCTTCCACCTCCTCATCGTCAAACCTTTGCAGCTAAAACGAAAATGTATACTTAAGATTCTTTCCAGAGCAGAACAAGTCTCAGATCAAAATAGATTTAGGAATAATCGAGTGAAATTACAAGCAATATAACCAGACCACCAATCTCTTAACCATTTGCAATTATTCCAAGACATATGAAAGCATTACTAACCTCAGACTGCATTTCTTCCTGCCAAGAAGATGCCGAATCGTTTGGAATTGTGGATCTACAGAACTGTGCCCTGAACTCCAGGAACAGAGCGCGAGAAAGTGAGATAGTAGAATCAGAGGAAGATTTCTCAGAGAATTCGCTCCCAGAGTCGAAATAAATCGACGGAGTGGAATCCGAGTTATCGTAGTCGGAATACTGTGAATATATCTCGGAACGCTGCTCGGATAATTCATCCTGGATAGAGTCCGAAACCTCTTCTTCCGCGAATTTCTCAGTGCAAGCGAGATCAGAGACGCCTCCGACTATCTCAAGCTCCGGCTTCAATTCCTTGGTTGATCCAAGAGAGAAATCAGCTTCCACGAAGCTGCTCGGTTTGGAGATTTCAGTTTCTTCGTTATCAGCTCCTCCTGTAACGGTACCGAACTTAGAGCAGTACTCTACTCCTGATATGAACGAAACGACGTCACTCTCCTTATTCTCCGATCCGAAATTTAAATTCCGGCCGTCGGAGACATGCTCGGCAAAGGTCACGTCGGATCGTGAGTAAGAGATTTCATCGTTATCGTTATCTTCGAATCCGACGTTTCCCTTCACATTCAATCTCCTTAATTCAACACCAGAATTGGACTCAACACAAGACGATTCGCTTACCTCGATCTCTTCTCCTTCCTTCTCCTTGTATAGCTTCGAGTATGACCTTGTAATCCTCCGAAACTTCGGATCACCAATCGTCTCCTTCACATTAACAGGTTTAGAAACTTCTACCTCTTCAATTCGATAATTCTTCGGATTCGAGCTCTTCTCAACTCTACTCGAACCGCAGGAAACGTTGTCATCGACTGCAAAAAGCAAATCGGAGCAGGAATCGACAGAAGCAGCAGAGACTCCAATTTGCTTGCTCCAGAGAGGTGACTGAACAACAATCGGAGAGATCTGAGCTCTCTTCCGGCGTGAAAGTGTCGACCGAAGCTTCTTCCCGGCGAACGGCGTCGGCTCAGCCTTGCGCTTCGAATTCCTCGTCGCGATCTCCTCCTTCATTTTTGATGCGAAGCTTCTCCGAAGTAAGGTTCAAATTCGAATTTCGATTTCAAATTTCGAAAATGGAAATTCGTTTTGGTTGGGTTGTTAAGAGACTACAGAGTGGCATGCAGTTATGGAAGTTTAGAGTGAAGAGTAGAGACGGTGGAAAAGGGAATGGTTCTTTTATACCCTGCGGGTTGGTGCACGTGAACGTCCTTTTCAATTCAGTTTTTTAGTAATCGCAAATCGCTACCTTTGGACGCTAGTCTCGTTTCGTTTGGCAATCTACATCAGCGTTTGCGTTTGAATTTATGCATCTTCTTTATCAAGTACAAATTGTACTGTTACGATCGTAGGTTTAAGATTTAACTAAATGCATGCGCTTTGATAATTACTTCAACTGACTGATATTTAAAAGAATAATTTATCTAGTATGCTTTATCAACATACGGTCTAATCATTTTTCTTGCATCTCATCACATGTGAAGACTTGTTTAAACATAAATTGAGCAGGGTAATTAATTTCATATTTTCTGCGTAAAATAATTTCTGAAAAACTAAGAAGAGTGTCACAATGATTTATAACTTAGGCCAAAAGAGAATTAAAATTTGTTTTATATTTGTAGAAGCCCATGATACAACAACGAATATTAGACCAAGTGTTTAATTATTTCCTTTAGTTCTTCTCTACGAAGCATACTACTGGGCTTAAAACTGTATCCATTATCCAACTGGGCTTCGGTTAGACAAAAACGAATAAGATATATCCATCTGAGTCGGTTTACATTTCAATTTCACTTGGATAGAGTATATAGTTTTGTTTTATTTTATTTTTTCGACATTTGATAGGGAGATATTTCATCAAACCCCCTCAAAAACAAAATACTGCAACATTTGAATCCAAAATTAAATACAAAATCAAACATCTTTAATTTGACTTCTAGTATTGGTAAGTTCATAATTACTTCGTTATCAAATAATTATCTTCTTTTCTTTTTTTAACAAAAGTTATCATTTATCAAAGAATTATCTAAATATAGTAACGTACAGATATCAGAACATGGAATCAGGTCAACAATATCCAGCCTAATTTAAATTCCAATCTCGGATTGACCAGAAAATCAATAATTTTCCAAAATAAAATCTTTTAACAGACAAAAGTCTATCATCTACTTTACAAAAAAAAAAAAAAGATCCTATCTTCTCTGGTTTTCCCTATCAGTTTCACCTATAAAACGTCTAAGTTTACAGTTAAGTTTATTAAAAAAACATAGAACCATGAGAAACCTCTCAATTTTCGTTGTTATTTTCATGGCTATCTTCATTGTTTCAGGTATGAATTATCCTTACACAAAGTAGTAATAATTTTCACTTTCTAAGAAAACAAATCATGTGTCTCATATATAATAATATATCACAAAACTTACATTTTTGTTTTTGTTTATGTTGAAGGAGCAAGAGGCGAGAATGATGCAGCAAACTTGTCCCGCTTCCTGGCCAATGGTTCCATGTGATGCTAAAAAATGTGACCAAATGTGTGCTGAGTATTATGGTTCTGGTGTTTTCTCTTTCTGTGATAAACCTGGAGCTTCAAACGCTGAATGCGTCTGTTTTGCCCCATGTTAATGACGCAAATGATTTCTCAAATAATATATTTAAATTTCCGCTAATTTGTGTCCCTCTTTTATGTATTCAAGTAATTTATAACCAATGCAACAACCCAACTTACTAGTTAATTCGATGGAAAAAGCAAAGCGTCGTCATGAGGTGACTTTTGTAAAAGGACGCTTTTGTAAATGCATGGTTTCATTAATCTAATTCTTGAAAATAAATCATGGAAGCATATCATTTCTTAAATTCAAAGTAGGAGGGGATGCTAGTAATTTTCGTAAATTGCGATACCAGTAAGCAATTCTACAAAAGTGTTATAAAAACGCAGCACAATAACATCATAATTTGGTAAAATCCATTAACATAATAGCACCGACCAAGTTGTTCATGTTTCCCCTTTTTAAGGGGACGAAGACAGAACGATGTCGTTTAGCTGAGCGTACACAGCATCCATAAAACGGTGCGTTTCGGTAAGAGGCTTCTCCATTGCTTCCTTGAGCTCCACTAGAGTCGAGCAATATGCTTCCTATATATGTGAATGAAGTTACACGTATCAATATCTCTATTTTTTTCGTTCCAAAATTTACTTACTATATGTAGATAAAAGTTTATGCAATCTAGCAAATAATCAAATAAAAAAGACATGTGAATAATCGTTATAAATCTTTTTGGCAGAAATTAGTATTTATTCAAAAAAAAAATGGAAATAAAAGGAAGAGAAGAACCATGAATTGATCAAGTTCTGAAGAGGTAGCTTCGGAGGATGCATCAGTGTGGAGAGAAAGTTTGGTTAGGGGAAGACCATCCGCCGTGTTCATGACCTCCGGTGAGTCAAAGTCGCCGGAACACACCTGGTCGTGGAGGTTCAAATACATAAGAGATTAATATATATATATATATTTTCTTGATAATCATAGGAGATAAGTATTAACAACAATAACATCATTGTAATAAGAGAGAAAGAGAGGACCTTTAAACAATTGACATGTGAGTGAAGAAGAAGCCCGTACAAAGGGTGGCTTGAGATTGTCTTCTTTAATATCTCTTCTTCTTTTTCTTCGACTTCGACTTCTACTTCTTTAAAACTCTGAGTAATTTCATGTTTCATGTTTTCTATGAAACCTTTATCATCTTTCTTCACCTCCATGTTTCACTAGTCTCTCAGTATCTCACATGCTCTACAAGATATTGTGCACATATAACTATTTGTGCATGTGAACATAGAGAGACATATATAAATCGATCTAAGTTTGAGGCTAGGGCTTTAAGATTACTTTTTGGTCTTTTTGTCGGTCTACGAGACACTTGTTACTGTCAAATAATAATTGTGCGTGTATATATAATATATAATTTCATATATATTATAACATTAGTCATTGGGTGCATACACTATATGGTCGACATGTCACTTATCAGTTTTCACTATGGAGTAATTCGTCTCATAATTAGTTGTCATTTTCTATAGATGGAAAAAATAACATAATAAATGTGGTACAGAGTAAGTAAATAAGTAACTAATTAAGGAGATAAAAGAGGCTGAGAAAGAAAAAGGATATAGAGTGGAGGGAACAGTGAAGATATGAAGAAAATGGTGAAGCAATATATCATTGCTTACGAAAGCAATTTGAGTCAGACTGTCGATAAATAGAATTATGCACAAGTTTCATTGCTTCCATTTTTGCCTTTTCGTTTCCATCCATTTTTTTTTTCTCTCCAATATTTCAAATTATCTAATAATTAGTATCAGCGAGTTCGGTATATAAGGAAAATGTATATACAGTTTATTTTATTTGAAAATATAATTTGACAAATTAATAATATTAACACAAAATGTTGGTGTTTAGACGATTAAACTACATATTCTGCATAGTTTAGTTTATCATATAAACACTACATAAATATGGAACCATCTTTAGCAAAATAAACTATAAAAACGTACTTTGAAATCTATCTGCATATTATATAAGCTTTTCTCTTAATTATAACTACAGGAGGATAATTTACATGTACATACATTGAGTTTGATGTGTTTTTGTATACTACTAACAGAACAACAAATACGCTTTAAAGTAATGATAGACAAAGTAATAATAACACAACCGCATGCATATATAATGGAGTAATTTACTAATTTGGGTTGATCTAGTAATCTGATGCTGTTTGGTGAATTAGTGGGTATAAATTACAAATAAAATGTTATAAATTACATAATCTTGAATATTGGAGGGAGAGAAAGAAACGAAATTGGACAAAAAATAAAAAAAAGAATCAGAAGAGGGAACAGTGAGAAGATCGTAAATAGGAATACAACTGTTGCATCAATGGGACAGTTCCATTTTTGATGAGTTATGCATTTGCCAGTTTTGGAGCCCCAAACCCTATTATTGATCTCTCGATAACGACCTTTCGTACAATCCACTTTCTTCTTTTTTATGAAAATTAAATATAACTTACCCCTTTTTCTACTTTCCTTCGTCTCCAACTATCACACTTATACAGAGTAACAGTGTCAAGCTTATTTCATTTATTGGTTGGTCTCTTGATTACAGATAAAGACCACAACTTCCATATAAATACAGAGGTTTTACTGTACTTCATGTTTTTGTACAATTGTACTAAAAAAAAAACTTCATATTTAATCTACAAATAGGGTAGGTTTTAGGTGAATGTTCAATATTATTAACTGAAACATATAGTAGATTTGTTATTTATATTTGGGTTGTTGGGTTTTGACAAAAAAAATAAAAATTGGGTTGTTGGAATTTTACTTAGTCATTTAGCTCAATTTAGCTTAAAATAATCTTCATTCACACACCCTTAACTTTTCAATTGAAATATCTTACCCCTCCCACGCCACCAATTCTTTACATCAACACATGAACACATACTTAATAACTTGAATTACCCAAAAAAGACAAACAAGAGGAGATTAAATTTACAGTGAAGAGTTTCATCACTTGAGTCTCTTGCTTCTTGTGGTAAGTACTGGAAAACACTTGACCAATTTTCTTTTGGCAAAGCTCATCAACTTCTGAGATTCATCGTACTCCGCAGTGACTCGGTCATACCAGCACAGAGGGCAGAGAAAGTTCCCTTCTTCATCAACGTTAACCAGACAATTCAAACACTCCTTGTGAACTTTAGCTGCACACTCGCTTCTGCTACATATCAATAACGTTCCTTCTTCTTTACATTTCCAACATACATTCTCGGGTCTTGTTCGTGAGGTCGAAGGAAGAAGGTTCTTGTAAGTGTTTGGATTCTTCTTAACCATATTTGACTCGTCCTCGCTCTCACTGATTAGCCATGTTCCATCTTTTTTACATTTTACAGGTGCATCCTCTGGCAATGTGTTCTCATCACTAGTATTACCGTTGTTAGTGTGCTCACCGGTTGTGTCTTGATTACTGTCAGTATCTCCATCGATCACAATTACTCCATTGTTTTCATTGGTATGCATTGGCTCATCTTCATCGTCGATGGCAATTACTTGATCCTCCTCGTTTACGTTTTCTTCCACACCAATATGCACTTGTTGGTCATCTATCGGCTCTTCTTCCTTGAACGTATCCGTATTCACTGATCTATCATCTCTACAAACAGGATCATTACCTTCCATGGAAGAAGCTGGACTTGTCTGATTCTCCATTAAACTCACATCTCTCAGCTACAAGTGATTGTTATTTCAGTCACTTGAAATAGACATCCATGAAGCAGAGGAAAAGTAGAGAATAAGAATCTTTACCTTCTCAAGTGCACACTGTGGCAAACACATGTTCTTGTGAGCAATGAAAGGAACAACATTGAACTTTGATAACTCCGGCATACCAACTCGTAGTTCTGTTAGTGGAATCTAACATTTGAGAACAAAAGACAACAATCAGAAAACCCATACATCCTAATTCTACTTCTTCTAATCAAGTTATTAAGTCATACCCCTTTCAGAATTGTTCTGAGAACTTCAGCGTTGCTCAAAGATAAATCAAATTCAACTTTTTCCTCTGAAGTAGGAGCTACAGAGACGCCAGTAGCATCATCATTCGTAATTGGATCAAACATGAACTCCAAGATTCTAAGAGATAAGACTTCATTAATCCTCCTCCCATAGTCATTTGAGTATTGATAACCAATGTTCATCAAATCTGAAGCACAGAAATCTCTTGTTAAGATACACAAAATCGGATTCTAAAGAGACAGGACTTGATTACCAAGAATGCAGCGTAAATCTTTAACGAATTTGGCTTCATATTCAATACACCATAACCATTCAGCTATTTGTGGAGGTCGAGAAGAATATTCATCTATAAGATCCTCAAGGCTCAAATCAGAAGATCCAGAGCCACCACCATCATCATCATCATCCATCAAGAGCTGCGTTTCAGATAAAAATATTGAGTCAGACAGAGCTAAATCACAGAACCCAGAATCATTCAGATTTCGGCTTAAAACCCTAACTGACACAGCTAAATCACAGAATCCATAATCATTCAAATTTCGAACTGAAACCCTAATACACAGACACAGCTAAATCAAGTTTCAGATTTCATCAATACAAAGCGATTTGAAGTTGGAGATTGTAACATCGGAAAAAAGAGAATCGAAAGAGATAACGGAGAGAAAGAGCTTACCGGTGAGAATAGAAGCTTCTGCTGTTGTTAAACGACTGAGAGAGAAAACGGTAGCAGCTTGAACCTATCCCAAGGAGGAGGCAAATTTGCTGTTGTTAGTACTCTTACAACTACCCCTGGGCAAAAAAAGTAACCGGACCTAAATAGCCGATCCAAGCCGATCCGAAAAAACTAGAATTGAAATTTAGAAATACCTAAAAAGTATTTTAAATTCTAAACCTGAAAAACCAAACCCAAATCCGATCTAAATCAAGAATCGAATGATACCCGAAATACCTGAATATATTTATATATATACAAAATGTTAATCATATTTATATTTAATATAGTCTAATTATCTAAAATTAAAATTATAAACTTCTATATATCAGTTATTTTAAAACGAAAATAGTCAAAATTCTAAAATAACTATATTATTTGTAAATTTTAATTATATTTGTAAATTTTTGTTCAATTTTAATCAAATTTTATTTAAATTTATTTATTTATTTATTTTCTCTTAATATTTTGGGTATTCGGATCCAAACCGAACCCGCATAGACTCAAACCGAACCCGATTCAAAAAATAAGAATATCCAAAAAGTATCTCAACCCGAAAACCCAAAAACTCGAAAAACCGATCCGTACCCGAAAAGGTACCCGAATGCCCAGAGCTACTTATAGCAACAACAAAATTGGAGTTTTTGTTGGATTTTTCATTCCGACCCCTATTGGATTTTTCATACAATTTGGATCTAAAATATTAAATAGTCGCTGATATATCATAATTTAATATTTAAGCTGGTTTATAAATGTATCATTGATTTATAAGTTTTTGGTGGTATCAATTCATCATCTCAATCTCAAGAAACAAAGTAAACATTTCCATACAGGTCGCCTTTCTGATAATTTGTCTATGAGTTTACCTAAGCTTTTATGCAGAAAAACAACACAGTGAACCGTGTGTTTTAAAGTTTAGATATTGAAAATAATAATAATCGTTGATATAATTTTTATTTGACTTCTTTCTTTTATTAATTACACTCATTCAGTCTTTTACCATAACGTTAAATACTAAATTGAAACAGATTTAATATTTATATTCTAGTAAAACTTTGATAAATTAATAATATTGAAATCATAATATTTTATTAATTTATCAATAAATTATATAGACAAATTTTTCTAATTTTTTAGAAAAAATCTATTTAAAATAAAATTAAAATACAATAATTCAATATTTGTAGTCGCATAAAACATTAAAAATAATTACCGCATATAAACTCTTTTATAAATTTAAAACAATATGTTTTTGATACAATAAGAAAAAATTAGAAATAAACTCCACATAAATTTAAGAATAAACAAATAACACCAGATTCATAAAATACTAAAACATATTATTTATATGTTATAAATTTTTATGATTATTATTTTATAATATTGATGAGAATATATATTTATATAAGATTTTCGGAAAAGTATTATTTTGTTAATTTCTTGAATTGCATTAATTAGTTGGTATATTGGTCCAGTTGGAAAAATAAAATTTATTAATATATAGTAATTTTACTGTATATATTAATTTGAATCAATAAACCAATCAAGATTAAGCAACTAACAATAAACAAACCACGAAGACGCGTTACGACAGTTGCTTGCATTCACACCGAGGCTACAGGTAAATGAGATGATTTGATCCAAGATATTTTTTTGGTCAACCGCATTGGAGATATATATTTGCACTCTATGGTTTCTTGTAGACTGTCCCAAAAAATAAAAAATCATCACCTCGAAACAAACCATTGTGCGCTTAACTTTATCTTCTTCTTTTTTTTTTTTTTTTTTTTTTTTTTGTTTGCTTAACTTTATCTTAATCCTTAAAAAATTTGAAATCTAAGAACTTATACATATATCGTACGATATGCATTGTAAATAGTAAATGCGTTCACTGCGCTTAATTGATTATTTACGAATTACGGCTCCACGCAACAAGTTTATGTAATATGGATTTGTTATAAGAAGGGATCAATCAAAATTTGTTAGTTATTGTTGTAAACAAAAAAATTTACGTATTAGAGGTCACTAGAGCAATTTATTTCTCTCCTCCGTTCCGTTTGTTTCAATTAGTCTTGTGTTTTCTTACAAAGAAAACTAAGAATTAAATATTATATAGATAAACCATCCAAACTAAAAAAAAAAGGTTAAAATTTACAAATTGAACTTGATACAAGAAAACCGGTTTATCCAAGCTCAAAACACTCAGACGAAACTCTAATCGCCGCCTCGTTTAATTAGTACTAAATAGTAAATACACATATAATCTAATCAAGCTTATTCCGTTTATTCCAATTTCGAACGACTTAGTAAAATGCCACAAATACTCGATTATAGCAGCCACGCTATGATATAGAATGGAGGTACACAATGCAATTCCTAATATTCATATATTTGTGTGTATGTGTATATACCGACATAATTAGATGTTATCTTTATGCGTGTACGCGATTTTGTAGTCACATCAGCTTAATAGTATGTGTGAAAACACAAGGAAATAAGAGAGAAAAAGAAGAGGCAACTTCTGTTTTTTATGTAGATTGCTTTTATTACGTACGACGGAGACGTTGGATATTACTATCCAAAATCAAAAATCAGTCAAACAAGTTTATGAAATAGAGTCATGTTCATATTATTCAGTTAGATCACTTGAACTGGAAAAATTTGGATCGGGTTAATTGGCCGTGCTAACTACTTCCCCCTAACTATTTAAAATAAATTTTAGATTATATATAAACGGTTAGTGCGTTACGTAATATGTAAATAACTTACCAATATTCATATCAAATATAGCACATCAAATTGTGTATGTAATTGATTGTAATCCGATTTTGGTTTTATATGTGACAGGACTTTTGAAACTCGTAAGTACTTTATTCTGTTCTTGAGATGCGGCTTAACCGTTAACCCCCTAAACGGTCAAACTGTTTAATCCGGAGTTTTTTTTTTTTTTTTGGGGGGTCAAAGAACCGTTGATCTTTATGATTGCTCAAGAAAATAGTTAAATGCATTCCACTAAAATCCGCATCAACATACTTAGCATAGACTTCCTACGATTATCCCTGCGAACCTATAATAGATAATACAATTACTATGACCTAATAAAGATAAAATTTCCTAACTTCCTAAATTTATAACTTTACTAATCACTTTTTTCTTGTAATATACTACTAATAATCTAATATCTAATATTTAAATTAATTTGAGTAAGACCAAAATCACTATAATGTTTTTTAAAATATATCGTTGCAAGTAATCTATTTACGTGTTTCTCCCAAGTCCGAAGACTTCGTAAACGATGCTGTCATTCGTCGTTTTCATACATTTTTTCGAATAATCCGAATAATCATAGGCCCGTCACGTTCTTTCTCTTCTTCTATTCAAGATAAATACATATACTATAAGTTTGATTAACCATCATTACAAGCAATCAAAACATTAATTTAATTTTCTCTATTTATATATTCCTACGAAGACTCGCAGCTTTTTACTCTAATAGGAAAACAGAGATGAACAGAGGCGGCGAAGATGTGGTGGAAACGGCGGTCAAGAGTCTTGGTAAAGGATTCGATTTAACAGCGGATTTTCGGTTAAAATACTGCAAAGACGGTGACGGCGCCGCCGGAGATAACAGATTGGTTGTCCTCGACCAAACTCAAAACAGAGAATTGCATATTCCTGGTTTCGGAGCTTTTCAAAATGTCTCCGCCGATATTAGTTGCGACAAAGGAGAACGAACACGGTTTCGTTCCGACATTCTTGATTTCAACAAGGTCCTCCATTTTATAACTTCTTCCTTAATGTAACCTATAACTTCTAAAATCATATCATAGTAGATGTTTTTACATTACATGTGTGTTTATTTTGTTGTTGTTGTTTGGGAATTAATCAGATGTCTGAGTATTTTAACCAGCGATCGTCGGTGATCGGAAAAATACCGTCGGGAAATTTCAACGCGACGTTCGGGTTTCAAAGCGGGTCATGGGCAATAGACGCCGGTAAAGTTAAATCATTAGGACTGGACGCGTCTGTAGTAACGCTTTTTAATCTTCACATCCATAATCCCAATCGTTTGCGTCTCACTGACCGCGTTCGAAACGCCGTTCCTTCTTCGTGGGACCCACAATTATTGGCCAGGTACATGTTTTTGTTTTTTTGTTTTTCCCTTTTATATTGACTGATAGCTAACTTACCTGCGAGGTCTGACATTACGACCACAGACATATTATCAAAAATTTCCAAACTTAGCCAGTTGTGTTTTGGTTGAATAATATAACAGTTGGTTACATTTTTTGACTCATTCTATGTTATGAAATCATCTAGATTTTCTCTTATCTTTTGAATTTTTTAAAAAATCAATAGTCAACGTTTCCAACTAAGATCGTACCGAATATTCAGGGAGTATACATGATTTAACTGATATTTTTTTGTCACTGAATCCAAGTTAAAATACTAATAAAAACGTTGAATAATTGTAAAACATTATTTGCAAAGACTTTGAATCAATAATTCAGTAATTCTAAAATATAAATTACCAGCCAACTTGTTTTCGAAAACATTCTTTTTTTTTGTCGTAATTACGTAATCATTTGTCACAATGATCATATAGTATATAATAAAAAACTAATTTGAAAAAAGGACAGGTTTATAGAGAGGTATGGTACACACGTCATAACTGGGGTGAGTGTAGGAGGTCAAGACATGGTGGTTGTTAGACAAGACAAGTCTAATGATCTCGACACCGACCTCCTCCGTCACCATCTCTACGATCTCGGCGACCAATTGTTCACTGGCTCTTGTCTTCTTTCTTCTCATCGGCACAATAAGGCCAATCGCCAATCACACTCTCAGCCCAAGGTCAACTTTGATAACTAATTCATAAGTCTAAATACAACTTTGGCATTTGACATTATGCATTTATTCATAACTAAAAATGGGGGAACAATTTATTGTACTTAATAATATGGTTGGCAATGATACAACAGATGGAAAATTTTAAAAGAAAAAGATATACTTAATTCCATTTTACCAAATTTATTTTTCTAACTGGACAACCATTTGCACCTTTTAATATTGCAGTTTCCTGAAGCGTTCAACGTCTATGATGACAAACAAACAGTTGCTTTCAATAATTTCTCAATAAATTCCCAAAATGTAAGTAAGTTTTACATATAGAATCTAAAACAACTAATTATATAATGAAAATGTTAATCACTAATACAAATTTACGTGCAGGGAATAACCGTTATATGCGCGAAAAGAGGAGGTGACGGAAGAGCAAAGAGCCATAGTGAATGGCTAATAACAGTCCCGGAAAAGCCCGATGCTATCAATTTCAACTTTGTTCCGATCACATCACTTCTTAAAGACGTCCCTGGCTCTGGTCTTCTCTCTCACGCAATGTCTCTCTACCTCAGATGTAACCATTCTTAACTTGGCTACTATTTTTTAATACTCAAGATAAGTATAGTTTGGTAAAAATGATATTGGTAATTTTGAACAGACAAGCCGCCGTTAATGGACCTGCAATATTTTTTGGATTTCTCTGGGTCTAGAACATGGGCTCCGGTCCATAATGACCTTCCGTTTGGCGCGGCCCCAAATATGGCTTCAACGTATCCTGCTCTTCACATTAACTTCATGGGTCCAAAACTATACGTTAATACCACCCCCGTACGTATAATATATACACATCGTTAACTATTGCTCACATTTTTTTTTCCTTTTCACAATATCACTAATTTATATACATGTAAAAATAAATATTAGTAATTTTACTAACTGTTGAAGTTTTTTTGGTTAGGTGACTAGCGAGAAGAACCCAGTAACCGGATTGCGATTGTTTCTTGAAGGGAAGAAATGCAATAGGTAACGTTAACCAAATCAAATAAGTTTATTATATTTTTGTTTGTTACAGAAAAAATCATTCAAGGTATATATATTTAGTGAAATAATGAACTTATTATGGTGATCAGGCTAGGTATACACTTACAACACCTAGAAAATACAAGAACTTCGGTTGGGGAAAAGATCACTGACGATCATATATGGAGAGGCTCCGACCAAATCGCTGAAAATGATCGCTACTTTGAATCTCTAAACGGTAAGAAATTCTCACACGTGTGTACAGCTCCAGTAAAATACGACCCAGACTGGATCACAACAACCTGCAACAAGTCCAAAAACGACGTCGCTTTCATAGTAACCGGAGCACAACTCGAAGTGAAGAAACATGGCTCAAAAAACGTTCTCCACCTCCGTCTCCGTTTCACCAAAGTCTCCGATCATTATGTCGTTCAAAAAGATTGGGTCCATGGACCAACCGGAACTCAAAAATCGGGAATCTTCTCTTCCATGAGCTTGCCGTTGACTAGTGGGAGTGTTCATCATAATATGGTCAACAAAGACAAAAACGAGGTTATTTTGGATTCAAGTGTTTTCCCCGGAGGACCTCCGATTCCGGCGAATAATAAGATTGTGAAATTCGTGGATCTTTCTCAGTTATGTAGAGGACCTCAACATAGTCCTGGTCATTGGTTAGTAACTGGAGTTCGGCTTTACTTGGACAAGGGCAAACTATGCTTGCACGTCAAGTTTTCTTTGCTACATCGCCAACGTCTTCTTGTCTCTTCTTGATAAACAAAAACAATTTTTTTTCCCTCCAAAATTGCGACATACAAAAAGGGTTATTTCTTGATTTTGGAGTGTGTATATTATCACATATATAGAGAAGCTGTGAATGTATTTTGAAGGGTCTGTCCCATCTTAGAGAAATTGTTTATGTACATACATATACCGTATGTTTTTTTTTTCTGAAAATTTTGTGAACATACATATACCGTATGTTGAGAGATTTGAATATAATAAAAACACTATTACGTCAAATCAAATCTTCGGTTTTACCCGGTTTATTTGTATGAACTGTTATGTTAAAACTATCTCAAAATCATAGTTTTTTCATAAAATTTCAGATTTATTAAATTGGGCACATCTAGTAGAAACTTGTGATTTTCCACTCCAAACCAACCATAATGTACATAGAAATTGAAGCCTTTCAAAAAGAAAACAGAAGAAACAACTCTTGATCATGACTTTAAGATGATAGAATCAACCATTCCATGCATTAACCGAGAAATCTACAGTTACTTGATCAAGAAGTAGACAAAAGAGAACAAACATTAATATAAACAACTTTCACTTTTATATGAACTTCGTAAAACCCATATTATTTCTATGGAAAACTGACAAAACATTAAAAAGCTTTGACCAGAGAAATTACAAAGCTCCAAGTAAGTTCTTTCTTTTCAACTTGGGTCAAACCATCCGTTAGTTTATTACAGAGTCACATTTAAATATCCACCAGCTAAATGCTAGTTTTGGACAGATCAATGATCAACTGGCATCTGTAACCAAAAGTCTTATATTCTCGTTCTCTGTGAACATTTCAATTCAATCTAGATATATCCCTGCAGTAATGTCAAACTTGAAGGCAAGCCAGTTAGAAAATCCCAGAAAATAGAAAAAAACCATGTGAAGTGACGAACACACAAATTCCTTTGAGCTGAAATCCAAATCGATAAGTTTTTTTTCTTCTTCTAGAAATGCTGTATTACACTCCAAACCAAACGTTTTGTGTACATTAGAAACTCACAAGTCATAACCAAAGCATAATAAATAAATCAACAACTCAAATGCAGAACCGGCCTAACTGCTCGAGCGTCTCTTGCCTCTGACGCCTCCCAACATTGGCTTTCTTGATTCTCACAAGCTTATCATAAACGCACCACGCAAAGCTCAAGAAATGGTCACGTTGCAAACCTTCATTATAAACTCCCCAGTAACTTGAGTGATACGTCACATGATACCAAGCCGAAGCCTTCGCCGATTCATCAAACACCTCTTCTTCTTCAGAAGCATTGAACCACGACAAAGCTTCTTTCCTAAGCGACCGAACCGCCCTTCCGATTGATTCCGCGTCCCGTCTCTTGGTGAACGACTTCGACATCCTCATGATACCACCACTAAGTATCTCAGCCTCAGTCTTGATACCATAATAATCCATCAGATTGCCTAGTTTGTAATCGTAATTTCCCTTGTGGAAAAAAGCTTCTTCAAGATATTCCTCAAATCCATAAACCTCCATGTCTTTATCATAAGACCTCGCAGCCACATCAAGAGTGAATGATCTGATCGAGATCAACGGTGGAGCTCGCTCTTTTACCTCTCTAAAAAGCTTACCAATCACATTTCTTGACTCATACGTCAGCTTATCCGGTTTCTCCATGAAATCCGGATACTCTTTCACATAGAGATGTTGCGGTATCTCGGCTGCAACACCGGTTTTTGGGAAATCCACCGCGACTGAAAACTTCCGTGCAAGCTCAAGGCATGGGTTACTAAACGCCTTGAGTGGTTCTTTATCTGCGAAAGCGGTATGAGCGTTTGCAATGATCCCTAGACTATCATTCACAATGTAGTTCGCAAAGTACTCTTCGATTTCCTGTAAACAGATTTAGCCAATCAAAAACTAACTTCCCAACGCTACAAAAATAATTAACTACCTAGTGATTAAAGATTTTGATTTTTTTTACCTCAATAGTGACATCATGATCCAAGATTTGAGCTGGTTCAGGAGTATAGTCCATTGGTTCAGACATTTTTGGTGGTATCAATTCAGGATCCCAACATACAAAGTATATATCTCCATCTAAATCACTGCCTGAACACTCATTTGGATGTGGCCTATACACACAAAAAAACATCAGATTCCAAACAAACCCCAAAGAAACACTGTCAAATAATCAGAATCAAGATTATAAAAGAGTTCACCTCGAGCCTTTTTGCGGGAAAACAACGCAGTCCACCATGTGATTCAAGGCTGGTACCTTAACAGCTTGAAGAATACGCACATCACCAGGATGCAGACACGGATTTTTCGCAACTACAACAGGTCCGGTGATGATATATCGACTTCCTGGCCTTATAGGATCAGAATATTGCACCACCACCTGACCATACTCCAGTGTTCTGGTCTCATCCATACATCCCATCATAGATCTTCCACCATGAATGAAAATTCGTGATTTCGTCCTAAGCTCCAACAACTTAGACGCCCTGAAATTCTGAAGCATCATTGACAGAAAAGGTTCGGCGTCAGGCTTATAATCACACAAGAGCAGTTCCTTAAGAATCTTTGTATTCTCCCCTGGAGCCATTAAATCAAGAGCCTCGTGCGCCACCAAAGGATCAGTTAAGATAGCGTCGAGCCGATCCACAACCTCTCTTTGTTTCTTCTCAAAAACATTGTCTTTAACTCCGAGAGTAGACAAAAGCGTAATACACTGTCTGTTCAGATAACAAGGTTGGTACTTGCTCCATGCCAAAACATCGAGCTTCGTGTTCCCCGACTCGAATTTGCTCATACTATTCCTCAGAGACAGTTTCTTTGACGAGTTTGGATCCACAGCCACAACTCCTTTATACCCGCCATAACGGATTTGAAAAGCAGAAGGAGAAAACTCTGTGAGACCACATTTCTTAGCCACTCGTCTAGCAAATTCAGCTGAGATCTTTCCAATTCCATCAGAAAACACATAACGTGTGTCAAAAGATCTGATCTCAACATCTGGAATCACTTCAATCTCATCAGTCATAACATTAAGTGTCTCTCTAGAGGAGCTAAACGATTGCCCGAGCCTTGCAGCATATTTAGCTACATTTCTTATATGGTCAAAGTCACCCATCCAAGCTCTAATATGAGCTGCCGTGAGCCCGTCTTTTGGTGCAAACATCCAAGCAGAATTCTCCCTAAGCTGGGAAGAAGAAAAGGCGAGAAACTCAAACCTCTTATCGCCGATAACAATCCCATCGCGAAGAACTTTGTAAATCCTGTAGTATAACATTGTTCTTCTTTGAGCAGAAGAACGTGGAGACAGATCCATGGAACGAACTTTTTCAAGATCTTCATCAACAAATGATATCCTGAGGAAATTGTTGATGTAGTTTGAGTAATGTCTAAGCACACGATTCGAAATATTCACCTCTGGTCCACAAAAATAAACTCTTGTCGGCGTAACTTGGACACGATACATATAAACAAGTCCATCGTCCAGAGCTATCATAGGAGACAGAGGAAGCTTTCCTTTCGTGGACCAGTTTTTGTACTCTTCCCGGAGCCAACGAGCAGGCTCATAGCAACATTCGTTAAGATGAAAGAGTTTCTCAAGAGAGTGATCTATGAGAGCTCTCTCATAATATTTTGGATTAACCAACTGATAGAAGTCACGATCAAGAGCTGGCCCGGGGAGACAAGCGTTCTGCACCAATGTGTTAACTTTGAACAAGATCTCAAAAGGCAAATCAAACCCTGGAGGAGGATCAACAACAGGGACAAGACTGTTTGCATCAGATGTATAGCTAGAACCGGGTTCAAGAACGAAAGTACCGGCTTTGTGCTCTGCATAGTTGGCGAAATTCTCTCTGAAATCAGGAACGTTGAGGTGAACCGGAAGCTCTAAACAGAAAGATGTAGATTGGCCGATGTAAGAAGATGAAGTGAAATCTGTAGTTCTTATCCATTGCTCATCAGACCCATCACTGTAAAAATCTAACATTCCAAACAAAAGCTGTTCAGGTTGTTCCTCTTTCTCAAAGATCTTAGGAGCACCAAGCAGCTGAATCACAAGAAACTTTGAAGATCGTCCTTGAGGGGAATGCAAATCAATCTGCCACACGTTTTCATAAGGAAGCTCGAGACGATAATCCTTGTCAGACCAAGTCATGTTAAAATGCAGTTTACGCATCCCAGTTCCAAACGAGACACGAACGTTTTGAACACTCCAGAGAAATGAAAACTTCTTGGGTGAGACCTGACATCCAAAGTACATCTTTAACTCGGAGATGCTGTGTAATGCAGCCCTGGGTTTTGGGACAATGTCTTGCTCAACCTCAAAAGCTTTGAGATAAGATCTTCCGTAATAGAGACCTGCTCCAGCCTTGGTTATGATCAGTCTCGCGTGTCTTTCAGAAGTGAACTGAACAATGGCGTAGACTCTTGGACCGCCTTTTTTGGGTTCCCTAACTTTGACGGCGTATACACTGCCTGAACATGTATGTCTTTCAAGAAATTTTTTAACATCTTCTGTGTTCACAGATTTAGGGAATCCAAACACTTGAATTGTCTTCCCCATCTTCTCATGAATTTTACTCTCTCAACCTAACAAAACAAGAATTTTGAACAATCTAAGATCACTGAAACAAGAACAACCTAAGGAGGTTTCTGAAAGTATAAAAAAACTAAGACAGCTTGAAGAAATTCGATGAGATATTGACTTACCGGGCGACTTTACTTGTGGCGGATCAAGAACAACGATGGTGATAACTGATCTCTTTCTCTTCTCCTCAGTTACAGTGGACTCTTAATGTCAATTTTATTTAGCACACACGACCAAAGACCGTCTTCTCGTCTTCGTCTTCGTTTTCGAGGGTCCCATTGACTGTGCTTTTAATCCTCTGCTTCGCTTAACATATTTACTTCCACCTGCTTTACGTCCGATTGCTGAGGTTAATTCTCATCGGACGGTGGTGAACTCTTACTGATGAATTTAATGATTAAAAAGTTCTTTTTGGATAATTCTGAAAGAGTAGTTTTAGGAAGAATTTTAAAAGAAGGTTTAAATAAAGGGAAGAGTAGTTTAAAAAAGAATTTAATGAAACTAGATTTACTAGTATTAAAGATCCAATAAAAAGGAAAATAAATATTCGTTTCATATATGGTTATTTAACTTATTTTGATTGGTATAGGGGTAACGATTAAAGAGTATTTAGGCACATAGAAAATCAAAGATTCGCAGTCACACCAATAATAATCTAAAGTTATCATCAAAGGGAAAAGGAAAAGACAATGTGGGGACCCCATCAATCAGTGCATGATATAGTAGGCCCCGGTTCTTCTCCTAAACCTTAGTTAGTAAGGAGATGAGAAAAACTCCTCTGTAACCATTCCTATCTAAAATTTTGGTACGACTTATAAAATTGCATGTCATTAACCAAGCCGGTACAGGTTCTAACCGGAAGTTGACAAGGTTAAGTAGCCACGTACGGATTTCAGAGACAAAGACAACTTTCATTTTGGTTTATAATGTGAAGATTTCAGAGACAACTTCATGAATGAAGCAAAATAACAAAATTTGGTCAAATAGGGAAATAGAAGAAACACAAAAATGAGGTTCTTGGCTCAAATCTGATAAAACAACACTAAACTCTTGTCATGTGTATTCTATAAATCAGAGAAGCATCTCAGCGATCTGAACAGCATTCAGTGCAGCTCCTTTGCGTATTTGGTCTCCGCAAACGAAGATGTCCAGCCTGAATTCACAAAAGTTAAACCCTTTCATTAGGAAAAGAAAGAAAAAACTCATTTGATTCATATTTAATAGAAAGAACGAAGAAGTTTTACCCGAAATTGCCATCTTGAGACACGTCTCGCCTGATCCTACCAACCGCGACATCGTCTTTGTTAGAAACATCGAGTGGAGTAGGGAAAGTATTAGAAGCACGATCATCAATTATATAAACTCCAGGTGCTTTCTTTAAGATCTCCCTTGCTGTATTCTGTTACAATACAGTTAGAAAAAACCCGTTATATAACCTCGAGAAGAACTTGATCATAAGATTCTTTTAACTATACAAGAAGAATCACAAAACATGGTCTACAAAGTCGAGAGAATGTTCCAAACTTTCAGTGAACTCAGAGAACCTTCCAAGCCTATTTTTCTAAGCCATGATTCAAATTGACATATCAGTGAGTGAGATCACTAAACAGAACATGACTGCTCTCAGTAGAAAACGGATTCGATGTGTATTGTTACCTCATCAAGAGGACTCTCAAACTGGAGATTCACACTCTCTGCATGAGCACGCATAACTGGGACACGTATACACGTTGCTGTTACTTTTACTTCTGTATCATTCTGTCAAGAGCAAGAATGTGGTGAGAGACCTCTTAATACAACAGATCACAGTGAAATGAACACAAAAATAGGCACTTAAGTAACCAACTCACCCAGATCTTCCTTGTCTCCTTGACAAGTTTCATTTCCTCTTCATTGTAACCGTTTTCAGTAATAGGAGCATTATGCGAAAACAAGTTAAATGCATACTGCAAACAAACATCAAAACCATCAAATTACTCTCAGAATCAACACATTCGAAAACAAGCTTTAAACAAATTAAGCAATCACCTGCTGTCCAAAGATGTTACAAGTCGGGGGTTGACCAGCTAAAACCTAAGGGAAGAAGGAAAAAGCAGAATCACAACTCAGCATAAACTTTGAAACATTACAGTCAAAAGAAGCTTGAAATCGGAACAAAAACCTCGCGAGTCTGCTGCACAAGCTCTTCCATTGCTGCAGCACCAGCACCACTAGCTGCTTGATATGTACTAACCACCATTCTCTTCACCTGTTTACAACCAATTCTTTAACTTTCCATTGATTCTCTAAATTGGATTGAAATTTCAGAATGTAAAAATCGAACCTTTGCGTGATGATGAAGAGGAGTAACAGCCATTAAACAAATAATAGTGGAGCAATTAGGGTTTGCAATCAAAGCCCCTTTCCCCATTCCAACTTTAATCCCTTTCATTGCTTCAGGATTCACTTCAGGAATCACTAGCGGAACTCCATCAACCATTCGAAAAGCCGAGCTATTATCAACAACGATGGTTCCTTTCTCCGCAGCCAATGGCCCAAACTCTTTGCTTATGGATCCACCGGCACTGAATAGAGCTATGTCAACGCCGTCGAAACTATCAGCTGTGAGCTCCTCCACAGTGTATTCTCGTCCGTCGAAGGCAACGCGTTTCCCTGCGGAGCGTTTCGATGCAAGCATCTTGACGGAGCTATAAGGGAAGTCTCGATCGGTTAAAACGGAGAGGAATTCTTGTCCGACGGCGCCGGTAACTCCAACGACGGCTAGAGAAGGGGCGGATTCTTGGAGAGACATTTTGACTCTTGCGGGGAAGTGTCTGGGTTTAGCTCTGAGAGGAAGACGAGAGAGGAAATGGGTTTTTGGGGTTTGATGAGTGAGCGTCGCCATTGTCGCCGTCGTGATGAGGACGAAGAAGAAATGCGAGACGGAGAGGTTTTTGGAGGCGGCTGATTGACGAAAGTTTGGGATTTTAAGTGTTACCAGCTTTTTTACCAATATCTTCAAAAGTCCAAAAACAGCACGATGTTTTAGCCTAAGAAAAAGAACTGCACGATGTTTGAAACTGGTATACAAAAGTAGCAAGGTTACCAGATTAAGTATACTCACACAACTTTCTCATGTTTTCATTGCATCTTTAGGAAACTTAAAAGTGTTTTTCTTTTTGTTTGAAAAAGACTAAAGTTGTTGAAACATTCTGTGTCAGTCATTCCATTTAGAGATTTTTGATTCTCTGACATTTTTTTAGCCCAATGACATATCTACTAGGAATCTTATAACAAAAGACATTATTGTTTCTAGGAGTTAGGAATCAACCATGTTCCATCTTCATTCTTCTTACTTTCAATCCATGTGAATAGTCTATAATACCAACCCTAGCAATGACTCATTTTGGTTTTGCAAAAGAATGTATTAGCAATGTGGTAAAGAGTGTTAAACACTGCATCCCAAGCCAAGAAGTGGTTGTATATATTTAATAAGCAAAATCCAACCAGATTGAATTCTTTTTCACACTACATACTTTCTCATGATTTTCATTACTTCTTTTGGAAATTTCAGTTCACGGAAAGATATAACATAAGTTATGTTCTAATCATTAAGAGAATAGAAATATTATAGCAGTAGGAAAATAGTACTAAGAAAAGCAGGGTTTAGGGTTTTCAGATTAGTAAGAATTAACATTATTGTTTGTTAAAACTACTGGAGGAGAAGCCTGAGGAAGAAGAACATCTTGGATAGCGGTGAGCTTAGCTCGGCCACCGTATTCTTCCGGTAAAGCATCTACTCCGATCTCCTCCTCGAAATTTCTCTGTTCTCCCTCCGTTACTATCACAATCTATACAACAACACAAAAGATAATGTGTTTGAGATTTGCTTAAGAAACCTGTGGAGATATATAAAGATTATAAAGATCAAACCTTTTCCTGAGTTGCTTTCTCTAGAAAACGGCAGACGAATTTCCAAACGGTAACGAAGAATCCAGGCATATGCAAGATGTAGCATTTCGCAAGACGTTCCGGGTAGTAAGACTGGAGAAATTAAACATGTGAATATTTTTGTTGTGTAATCATCTACATTGTTTCAGAAAGAGAGGAGATGGTTAATTACTTGTAAGAACTGAAAGGCGGTGATCAATCCACGAGCATCAACGTTCTTGAATGTAATGTTTGCCAGATCAATAACTGCTACTAATTTCTCATCTCCTAATTCCTTGCCTTTTACGCCACTGAAACATATATCAACCAAATTAAAAAAATGTAATTGAAGAAACATGAAGATTAGCGTTTTGGTTTTGAGTTGTGTAAACAAATCAAATACCTTGCGATTGTTTTGTCTAGCACATAAACAACGAACTCTGTAACACCAAAACACATAATAGGTTAACACATGACTCATCTACTTAATGTACTGAAAGTCAAGGGCTTAAACAAGTGAGAGGTGAATTTGATTACTCTTGAAGGTAACTTGATCCTTAGAAGGAAAATGCTTAGAGGTTATGACAAGGACCAAAGGGTGTCCGGATTTGGTTGGACCGTGAAGACAGATCTTTCTGAAGTCCAATTCATCTTTCACTTCCGAGTCTTGGATCCCAGTTGGAGGAACCGTGGAGGATCTCCATTTTTGCCAATCTACAAACATCTTTGCTGCTTTGTCTGGATCCATTGATCTTGCCACCAAGAACCTCATCAGTGTCGGTTTCTCATATCCCTTTCAGTTCAAACAACAACAACAACAACAATGGATCAGATTTTGTAATTTTCTCAACTAAAACCCAATCAGACGAACCATTATGACGAGAAAGATATGGAATTTCAACAGTGTAGATAGACCCTACTAAAACCCATCAAATTAAATTTTATTTTTTCTTTTCTCAACTTGTAATGAGACATTGGTAGTGGAAAACGCATATATGTAAGTGTAGAATTTGATTACCTCAGTGGAAGAAGAGAGTTTCTCGACTGATTTTCTCAGCTGGGTCAAGGCAAGTTCTTGGCTTTCCTCCATGATCTTTGCCTCTCAGATCTTCTAAACTCAGAGAGTACTAGGGGGCGAGAGAAAGAGAGAGCTAGATTTGTGGTACGAAAAAGTCGGTTGAAAAGTAAAGAGCTTTGAAAGTTTGATGTTGACAGAGTCCCCCCATAAACCACAGGGACCAGAAACAGACAAAGCATTGGGCACTTGTCTTTACGTAAGTGGATGGAAACCTTTTCCCATTTCGCGGCAGTAAATGTTTGAAGCTCTCTCTTTGACTTTTTGACTTTTTAATTTAACTACTTTGACACCTGTGATTATTCCCAAATCCCGAATCTTACTTAAACTAATCTATTTTCAAATGAACCATGTGATGCATGATCGTTAGTTAAATGATTAAATCACTTGCATTTAAAACAAGGCTTTCAGCTTAATCTTTCTTTGTAAATTCTGAGACGTGTCTAGTCTACTTATTTGAATGAGTCTTCTATGCCACTAAACAAACCCCATCAACCATTAAATGGATAAAGCTGCTTCAGTCCTTCTCAATGAAGACTTGGAAAAGTAAACTCTTACGATTCGTTGTTCGTGACAAAAGAAAAGTCCTTAGCTTTCTTCCTCTTCTATTCAATTTTTTCCTACAACTTGAACTGCATCCGAAAAGGACCAATCGAATACAAACCTCAAGTCTTAAGGTTCATTACTTTTGTCTTACTGTAAAAAGGTGCGACTTCAAAATATGTCTCAACTGTTCTACAACAGTCACTCACCATAATATTGAATATATTTCTGATGTTTTTTAATTGCTTCTTTTGGTGATTTCAGTTTCTTAGATAGACATAACATAAATTCTGTTTCTAATCACAACAGAATGAAATATTAAAGCAGTACGAAAAAAGATTAATATTAATCATAGATAGATAAAATCAGGGTTTAAGGTTTTCATCAGGTTAATGCTTCCAAAAATAGAGTTAAACTTTAGTGTACAATAGAGTTACTGGAGGAAGAAGAACATCTTGAATTAACGTGAGCTTAGCTCGGCCACCGTATTCTTCAGGTAAAGCCTCTACACCAATCTCCTCCTCGAATTTTCTCTGTTCTTCTCCATCCGACACTATCACAATCTATACAATGAAAAAACCATGATTAATTAATGTGCTTCATTGCTTAAGTAAAGAACCTGTAGTAGAGGTAGTAGATACATAAAGAGAAGATAAAAGATCAAACCTTTTCTTGAGTTGTTTTCTCTAAAAATCGACAGACGAATTTCCAAACGGCCACGAAGAATCCGGGCATATGCAAGATGTAGCATTTGGCCAGGCGTTCCGGGTAGTAAGACTGGAGAAACATTTTTAAATTTTTAAAAAGATGCTACTTTCTTTTGTTGTTGTGTGATATATTGTACATTGTAACAGAAAAAAAAAAGAGAGGAGATGCATACTTGTAAAAATTGAAAGCCGGTGATTAATCCACGAGCATCAAGGTTCTTGTATGTAATGTTTGCCAGATCAATAACGCCAACTAACTTCTCATCTCCTACTTCTTTGCCTTTGATGCCACTGAAACATATCAACCAAACAAGCTTGTAACTTGTAAGATTGGCGTTGTGAAAATGTTGCGGTTAAGTAATGTGTAAAACAAATACCTTGCGATTGATTTGTCTAGCAAATAAACAACGAACTCTGCAAAAACCAAACACAAAAAATGTTAACACATGACATGTGTTTGAAGTCAACTGGATCAAAGGGATTCAAATGAAACTAGTCAATAACCAGAGAACAAGTAAGAGATGAATATATATTACTTTTGAAGGTAACTTGATCCTTAGAAGGAAAATGCTTAGAGGTTATGACAAGGAGGATAGGGTGTCCGGATTTGGTTGGACCCTGAAGACATATCTTTTTAAATTCCAATTCATCCTTCACTTCCGACTCTGGGATGAATCCAGCTGGAGGAATCATGGAGGCTCTCCACTTTTGCCAATCTACAAACATCTTTGCTGCCTTGTCTGGATCCATTGTTCTTGCCACCAAGAACCTCATCAGTGTCGCTTTCTCATATCCCTTTCAGTTGAAACAAGTCAACAACAACAAAAAAACATGGATCAGATTTTCTAATTTTGAAACTAAAACGTTTCAAAAACCCAATCAGACGAACAATTATGATGAGAAAGAGACGGAATTTTAACAGTACAGATAGACCCCACTAAAACCCATCAAATTAAATTTCAGTTTTTCTTTTCTCGACTTGTAACCATTGGCAGTGGAAAATACATATTAATAACCTTTTGGTAAAAGCGTTGAATTTGATTACCTCAGTGGAAGAAGAGAGTTTCTCGACAGATTTTCTCAGCTGGGTCAAGGCAAGTTCTTGGCTTTCCTCCATCATCTTTGGCTCTCAGATCTTCTAAACTCAGAGTATATTAAAGAGAGTCGGTTGAAAAGTATAGAGCTTTTAAAGTTTGATGTTGACAGAGTCTCTTTGACAGGGACCAGAAACAGATAAAGCCAAACAAAAAAACAAAAACAAAAATAGATAAAGCCTTTTTTCTTTCACTTGTCTTAACGTTGGTGGATAGAAAATTAGAAATGGTTGAAGCTCTATCTTTGACTTTTGAATTAAACTACTTTGACACCTGTGACTGTGATGATTCCCAAATCCCGAATCTTACGGATTAGTTAAACTAATCTATTTTCAAATGAACCATGTGATGCAGGGATCGTTTGTTAAACGATTAAATCACTGCATTTAAAACAGGGTTTGAACTAGAGTCTTATTTGTACAAATTTGAGACGTGTCTACTGATTGAGTGAGTCAACTATGCCACTTATCAAACCCATCAACCTTTAAATGGATAAAGCAGTTCGTTCTCAACGAAGAATTGGAAATTTAATTCTTACGATATGGTGTTCGTGACAACTTGGCTTCAAAGTTCAGTACTTTCTTACAGAATATTCGACTGGATCCAAAAAGTGGCACTAGTGGCGACCAATAGAATACAAACCGCAGGTCTTAAGGTTCATTGCTTTTGTCTTACTGTAAAAAGTGCGACTTCAAAATATGTCTCAACTGTTCTACAACAGTATTCAAGAATCGAAGATACACACAAACCAAAAAGTGGGAAAGTCGTGATAGAAATTAGTGACCAAAGAAAACATGTGTTATCGTGTGTGTGTGTGGATTGGAAGTTAGAGCTCCCAACATATCTATTATAATGCAATGCCCACACGAACAAAGAAATTAACAATATAAAGAATATTTCTTGGCAAACCCCTTACTTCCAAGCCACTGCATCGATGTCGTCTCTAGCTTGTTTGTAAAGCTCGAGCCGTTTGGCTAAGGTTCCTCTTCGTTCCATCAGCTGTGGGTCTTCGTCCAACATCGCTCCCAACTTCTCCTTCTGCACCATTTTTAATTGCAATTGTTATCCGTTTGGGAATTTTCTCTCGGGAAATGAAATAGAGAGTAATAAATTAATAATATAGTTTACCTGTTTCCTGCCGACTTGAGCGTAGAAGAAGTTGAGGAGCGATCTCTTAGCTTCTCTGACTTGGCAGTAAACAACAGCTTTGGGAAGCGAGTTTCTCAATGTGTCGCAGACCATGTTTATGTAAGCACTCACGTTGGATCCTGAGTTATTCAAAGTCAACAAACAAACATTTGATATGTCTCATTCATACTGAGGGAAGTGAGAAATACTTACCGATCTTTCTGAAGTGATTATCCGAGTAGGGGTCTGCGTTTGGTGCTGGGGCATTCCTCGGGTTTGGTTTCTCTTTCTCGGGTTCCATGTGAAGTTTCCTGAAGAACTCAACTGTGAGGTAGCTGGATTCCATATCTACCAGACGCAGAACCGTTTTCCTGCTTTCGTCTCTGAATCTTTCAAGAGCTTCATTTGCAGCAGCTGCTATATCGCTTGCTAGAGTCGGGAATCGCTTCAGTTCCTGATTAAAATAACAAAGACATTTTAGGATTGAAACAAAACGTAAAGAGCTAGGAGTTCTCAAAACACAAGGCCTCTTCTCAGTACTCACCTCTGTTTCTGAAATCGACTTTCTGACCAGCTCCTTCAATACGAAATGCACCTAGGAAATACCAAACAGTAATCAAGCATATAGTCAATTTACGGGAATTTAAGTCTCAAAAGCAATGGAATCTAATAAAATTTGGAAGCATACTGCATCGACAGTGGCTTCAGCTGGTCCTTTGAAATAGCTTATGGATCCATCAATGAGCCTTCTGTATCCTTGTTCAGGAGCAATAAGATGTGGCTGATAACCATCTGCTTCTGAAACAACCTTCTGAACATTTTTGGTAGAGAGATGTCGATCAAAGGGAAGTTTCTTTAAGGCTGCTGGTAACTGATGGTCGAAAACTCCATAAATCCGGTCTCCACCAGGTCGTCTGATACAAACAGAATGATAAATGTAAGAAAATCGATCTTACCAGATGTGCATTGTGAAATTATGTGAAGCATTTCTGGCAAACATCTATGAAAAGGTCAATGTTGAAATTTTTGTTAAAACTGCATAACCTTAGTCTGGAAACTGACTAGAAGGTGAGAAAAGTAAAAGACTGAAACATTTATAGTGTAGCATATTACTCTGGAAAGGCCAGAGTCTTTTAAAACATTCATAGACTCCAAACTGGTTATCGCAGTATTATGACCTATACAACTAATAATCCGAATAACTAAAGTACTTACCCTCCATCCAAGTGTTCCTTAAAGACACGATCAAAGGCCCGGCAGAGTTCCAAAATTGTGTAAAGTTGGGCCTGGAATCATATATTTAGTGAGTACCAATCCGTTTGATTCCGATACAACTATGAATACCGATTACGTAATGGTTTAAAATCTTACCCCTGAATCTACTGCAATCGGTCTTCCAATCCTATCCAGCTCTGCATTTATCTCATCGATGCTTTTGTTGATCAAAGCAACAATACTGGGGATTTTCTGCCTGATAACAGTCTCTAAGTGCTGATAGAGAGGAAAAAAGAAGATGGAAGACAGTCAACGCTATGCATTAAAGCTTTGATTTAATCGAGATCTGTGCAAATAAATCCTAAAGGTACCTGAGACAAGAGTTTTGCTAGATATTCTGACCCCATCCTACTGGCTAAGTGCCCGTATTCAGGGCTTGTTTCAAAATATTCACGCTCCTTCATACGTGCAGAAATCATATCGACCCTCTTATTGATATCAGCCTGTGAACGATTCACGATTCCGACCCAGGGATGTTGCAACCGGTATGACCTTCCCTCAAGAACCTTTATCAAATACCAAGAGGAGGTGTCAAAGTAATTAAACAAGTAACTGAATTAGTTGAGACCCCAAGGTGCAGGAGTCAAGATAGATCATTACATCTAGACAATCTGTTCCTTTGTCCATGATATCAAGCTTGGTTGCCACTCCAAAAGTTCTTTCGCCTACAGATAGTATACTAGAAGGTCTAAAAAATGTTGTGGGGAGTGAAAAGCCGCTACTTACTAGTTACTAGGAAATTCCATCTAGGTGATACCTGTAGGATCAACTTCTCTAGCAAGTTTAATTGCGTCTGAGGTGGCAATATCTTGATTAGCTGGAGAAATAGCCAATATGATGCAATTTGGCTGCAGATAACATAATTCTAAGGATAAGCTTCCAGAGATCACATGATCAAGTTCATTCTTCAGATGAACTTGGCTGGAATAAATGACAAAATTTCCTAAACCTTCTCAGCAATAGCTTAGAGCAAAACTGACCTTTTCAACATAAGAGCGGACCATATTTTCAATGTCTTGGACAATACTTTCCGGTTGTCCATCTACAAGAGTAACATTCATGTCAGTGAACAACTTAAGCACACGCTAATGGATAAAGGAACCAAGAGTATGACATATCAAACTCTTACCTACAGCAACCTTTGTCAAACCCGGAAGATCTATGAGCGTCAGGTTAACAACTGTAGAGAAAAGCTTAAAGTGAGAAATCAAAATCCTATGAAAGAGGCGTAGCAAAATTGGAATCTATAATCCTACTACACTTTTAAGTCATGACAGCTGGTAAATGAAATGTGGTCTTAAGCACAAACCATTAGGAGAATATATGCTCAGCTGGATTGGAATGTTTGAGATTTGTTTAGACTTCCCAGTAATACGATCAGTTTCATCCTCAATTTCCTTCCGTACAGCAGCTGGAAAGAGAAGAACACTTATTAGCCCAAGCTGCCTTTGTAAAAGTCATTGTTTCCAGCAATTAGCTTCATAATGAAAAAAAAAAGGGAGCAGATAATCATTGACGATTAGACTGCCCCATGAAAGATTTGAATAAAACCTACCAAAATCAGCAAACCTCTTCTTAGGAGCATGAAGAAACTCAGCGTACTCAGTTGTCCCGTCTTCAGTCTTATGAAGCTGCAACACCAATGGCCTCCTTGTAACGATACCTGATTAATCAAATGGTATCAATTTAGATGAGCACTTCAAGACGATATAAGAAAAGAACAATATATGATCAATCAGCACCCACAATACAAATGATTTAGGAGAATCGGCCTCAATGAAACATTATTCACAAGGTACACTAGTGTACAGGTTCTTTGAAGTAAAAGGTTCATCTAACGCTCACGAGATCACATAGATTCGATTTCAAAAGTCGAACACGAGACAAAATTGCTTGACGAGAGATGAAATTACCAGATCCACGAGGTAGAAAATCTCTTCCCACAACACTTTCTAGAACTGAAGATTTTCCGGAACTCTGATCCAAAAATCAACACCAAAATTAATCAGTAACGTAGAGATTAGAGGCGAGAAGTGAGATCGGATCTTACATACAAATGTGTATATTCATAGAAAGAGATCAGACCTGGCCACCAACGACAGCGACGGTTGGGAGGGCTTCCCAAAGTGACATTCCTTCACCGCCATGATCTCCGAGGACAGTGCAAGCTCTCTGGATTTTGTTAATTAGACCTATCAAACTTTTCATCGTCGCCATTTTTCCTGGAACGTATCAGAGATCCAGAGATCTCTCGCCGACGCTCAGATCTAGATCCAATGAAAAAAAAAGTGAAAAAAAAAACGATAATCGGATGGTGGATTTGAAATGTCGGGTGAGTTTACTCTCTCGAGGCGGTAGGAGATCGATGAATCTGGGGGAAAAGGAAGAAAAGAACCCAATGGAGCAGAGAACGGTAATGGCTTGCTTAATGGGAAACAATTTCAAAACAAAAAAGTAGGCCTACTTATTCAAATATAGAATACTTTGGGGGCGAAAGTGAAAATATATGAAATCCCACGTCGCAAACTCGCAAATCGCAATACGCGTACCGGTCAATGATACGGAACCGGTTCAATTCATGTGGTTATACTTTTAGTAGTATTCATTTGAAATTTGAAATTTTTGCTACTCTCTTTTTCTTTTCTCAGATTTTCGAATTTTTTTATCAGTTCATAAAGAAAACAAAATTAGGCCACCAAATATTCGATAGAAAAAGGACTAACGGGGGAGAGAGTGACACACATGAAACAATCACACACTAAAAGCTTAAAACGTTACATAAATGATAATAAAACAAAACCCTACCTCTCCTTCTATACATGACGCAACAACATAAGAAATATATTAGCCAAAGTGAAGTCAAGTTCCTCCTATACCTTGAAATGTTGGGTTCGTTTACATGACGTGAACCCTGAATGCTGAATCCTGAATCTCAATCAAAATCTCTTCCCTCAGTTTGGCACAAGAACCATAAAAGCAAGCCACAGAGATCAACTAGTGATTGATTGAATCATCACTGTGTGCTCCTTGTCATCCCAATTCGTCCAGACACTCTACAAAAAAGATCAAACGTGTTAACAATATTTTGATATTTGAAGATTAAACTAGATAAAGCTCATTGTATGTGATATGATGATACCTTCCAGAAAGCATCTGAGCAGTGTTTGAAGATCCCTTTGAGATCGAGAGACGTCTGTTGTTTTTAACATCCTGTTGTTGTCCTTTATCCACACGCATTGCAGCAACTTCTTTCCCCATTACAGCAACTTCTCTTCGCATCTTCTTTGCCTCAACTTCCATCGCCTTTGTTAATGTTTCAACCTTCTTGGCCAACATCTAAAACACACATAAACCCAAGTATTTAAACTTTGTTCATTCAAGGCTACAAAGAACAAGAGAAGGCCCAACAATAGCGAACCTCAATAGCTTCGTCCTTGTCTCTTAGGCTTTGATCTTTCTCATGTGCAGCTTTTCTTAGTGTTATGACCTCTTTCTGCAGCAAATCGTATAAGACAGCTGGGACACTTTCATTATTTGTTGACTTGTCATCTGTTTCTTCCCCTTTTATCGAGCTAGGTGACTCGCCTCTGCTAGTTCCTTCAGAAGACTGGTGGTTCAAAGGAAATTTTGATACCGGTCCATTTGTTAGCACTTTGCTTCTATCCAATGATCTGGTGCCCCCATCAAAAGATCTAGATGTTCCTTTAGCATGCTTCAGTATAGTGCTCGCACTAGCAGTCAATGATCTCAACTGAGAATTTGGTGTTCTTTTGGTCAAAGAACCATTTGACGTAAATTTTGGACTCGTTTCAGCTCCACCAACGGATTGTCTTCGAGAAGGCCCGTTGCTCGAACTTCTACCACCAGATGTGCCTCTGTTGCTGCTGCTTGTAGGTCCTTTTAAACTCTCTTCTAACACTCTAAGCCGCAGTAGAAATTTCTCCTAAAAATAAGTAAAATGAGCAATTCCCATACAAATAAAAAGAAGATTAAAGATGTCCCGTAGCTATGATTCTACCTTCAGCTGAGCTTCAGATTTTGCAGCTCGGTCAGCTATGGCAAGTTTGTCACGTAGTTGTTGCATTTCTCCCTGACCAAACAGAAAGGAAAAGGCAATAGATTTAACTTAAATCTCTGTGCATATGAATCACAACTGGAAGCAGCAAAAGAAGCTAAATAATAATATATCAACAATGACCTGCAGAAATCTACGTTCTTCGAGCCACTGCCTTACAGGCATCACTTTGTCGCTAGCATCTTTCCATTCGTTTGCTACAACAGTAGCAACTCTGTTTGCGTTTACCTTAGCACGGGCCAATTCCCGTTCAAGAATTTTCCTCTCTTCCTAAGGAAAATACAAAACGCCACTATTAGGATCGGTATGAGACCAAAAGGTAAACTAACAAGAAAATACTATAAAAGCAAATGAAGTATTACATTCATTTCTTGAAATTTCCTCTGGTAATCTCTCACTGCATTTGCGGCTGCACCACCAGCAAGAACAGCTTCTTCTAACTCCCGCACAGTTTGCATAAGCTTTTCAACTTCTGCTACCTTCTGTCTGTGCATCTTGTCTATAATTCTATTCTCTTCCTAGTTTAACCAATGTATCAACAAATAAGCCACCAGGTCTGGTGTTCCAATGCGTAAAAGAAATGGTAGACATACCTGACAAATTTCTATCTGTTTCATCAACTCTTGGTTCTTATTTTGGAGATCATCAACCATTGAAGCCTTTGCCAATGCAGACTGAACCGTCCTTTCAGCATCAAGCAAAGCTGCTTCCTTTGATTTGGTAAGGCGGTCCAATGATTTGTTGTCGTCTTGAAGTTTAGCAATCTACCAAAAAAAGAATGCAAAACCAGATGAGAAGGCTTTTAACTTGTAGAATGCAGCTAGACAATGATATTTCATTTCTGATTCAGAAGAAGTAAATTACTTCAAGTCTAGCAAGCTTGAGTTCAGCCTCTAAAGGAGCCAGAATAGCTTCGATAGGAGGCATGTCATCATCCTTTTGAGCAGCATGAACCCTACGAAGAGAGGCTTCAGCTGCAAACTGAGCTGCCATAGAAGCCTTCTTTTCTTCATTAATTTTCTTAATTTCAAGATTCTGCAACAACATAAAGACATAGTTAAATATAGAAAGAATCAAGAGAACAAACAAAAAAAGGAAACAAAGAACAAAAGAGATATTTACAAGCATACTTTACTCTCAAGAAGATTTTCAATCAGCTTGAGTTTCTCCGCCATCTTTCCCAACTCTTCAGTGAGCTTCAACAATCAAAATTAGACAAGTAGAAATGTCAACATACAATACAGAGAGTATAAAGAAATAAACGTTAAAGGGCTTATTGAAACCTCTTCAACAGCTTTCTCTCTTTGACGTTCAGATAATCTCAATGCTTTGATTTCAGCTTGTGATTCAGATAATTCTCGATCCTTATCTGTTTAAAAATGATGACAATCATGCTGCTGAAACTGCTAATCCAAAAACAAATTTCAAAATTCCAAAGTAAAAATCCTGTACCTCTGACTTCGTTCTCAAGACGATTTAACTCAATTCTAACAGGATCGGAGCCATGGAGTAAATTCATGAACTCGTTATCGGCGTCAAAGCTGGGTCTCATTGACCTCCGTCGCGACAAGCCTTTGCTTCCTCCTTCCCGGTAAGACGCCGATATGGCCAATGAAGGTGTCATAAATCCTCCTCTTTCCTCCATTTTTGGATCACCACAATTTCCCAAATTGAACAAAGATCGATTTTCAAATCAGGAAAACAAAGATGTGAAACGAAGAGAACACTACTACTAGTAGCTCATCAAATGCTAGGGCTTACTTAAAATCGCCTAAAAAGAAGGCTTTTGTTTTAGTTTTGTTGGGAGAAAGAGAGAAAGAGATTTAAATGAGGTTTAAGGCTATGGTTGTTTAAGAGTGTGATAACGATTGAGAGAGTGATTAGCGTCACTGTTAATTACTGTTTATGCTACTTCAGTCTTCGTACATTAGTCATTTCGTTTGCATAAATTATGGGAGAATTGGCTTGGAAAATATATTATTTTAAAAACAATGTTTTGTTGACCCAAAAAATAAGAGAAGAATGTTTAATCGATAACTATTACCATCGGTGTTGGTAGAATATGGTTAATTACATTCAAGGATTAGGGACCATCTGAATTTATGTGTATGTGTTGTCAGATTATTAGGGACCATCCCATTTTGTCCAAACACGTACGACAAATGTTACTAATCACTAAAGAACATGTCTCATGAATCAAATGACACAATTCCTACTCCGATTTTTATATCGAATTTCAGATTAGTTTTGGTAATGATGAACATTCATTTTTGTTAAATGTAATCAATACATGTTATGATACTTAATTAGAGGATGTCTGCCTGCTGCAGATTAGAATTCTCTTTTGTGGGATAAACCTTAATTTCTACTTTGTGTTTAAGTTTCTTTGGGAGATTTTGGGGAAGTTTATTTTTTGTTGAATTTGATGTAATTTATTCTCAAAGATACTGTAGTAAAGTACTCCATATAGTATGATGAAGAAATCAATGAAGGAGGAGACAAGAATCTTCAACTTTAATGAGCAGAACATGTCCCAAGTCCGGACCACGGTCAGACCAACTAATCTCAATTTTTGAGCTGTTTGTTTACATTATCTTAGTTTTATCAATACATTATTCATCTATAACATTCTAACCACATTTCATCTAGTTAAGTTTTTTTGTTTTCTCCTACCGTATATCACACAAAGAGAATTTTAATCTGCAGCAGTCAAGACATAAACTTTACATCTATAAACAACAAGAACAAACATGACAACATAATCTTGAATTTGGTTTCGAAATTTGACATAAACACACTAATCTATTCTACCTATTAACTTAAACATTTGTCTATATTGTTGTTGTCCTCGGGCGGAGGACAATGATCAACAATAAAAGCTGCAAGGAAAAAAAATTCACTGTTGTTCTATGAAACTTTGGAATGGAATCCAACGTCGAGAGGACGACTGGTCAAAAGTCGAAAATTTCAGGGATTACCAATGGTACTACTTCAACCAATACTATTATCTCCAAAAGCTTTTGATGCATCGTTTTCAAGTTACCATGCAAATACAAACAAGATATATTCCTACTTTGAACGTCTATTTATTTATAAATAGTATGGCATTTAAAAATTCTTCGTTATTTGTTTCTGAAATATAAACTTGGTAATATAACAATTAATAACCAACAACAACACTCTGATAAAGAAATTACAGAATACAGATAAGAGGAACTACAGAATTATTTGTTCTCTTTTCGTATTTTGATTCTCTCAAAACTAAAAGAAGGGGAAATTTCCCTCACGAGTAATTTAAAGTTACAAGAAAGCTGCTAAAAAGCCCTATTAAGTGAAATTGGATGCAAAAAAAAGAAAGAAAAAAAAGTGATGGATCAGAAAGAGAATTGACTTAAGAGAGACTCGTCAAGCTCTTTGAAACCTGCGTAAACATTCTCCGTCTTGTTCGGTGGAAGAGCCAGTCTCCTAACCTCTGTCATATACCTGTTCGTTTAAAAAAAAAACAATCGAATTTTTCAGAGATTCTTGATTTAGATTATTATACTTCAAAATTAGAAGTGGGTAGAAGAAAAAGAAAAACAAAGATAAACTTGCCTGTTTGCAGCGTTTGCAATCTTATCACGAACCCCTTGGTTAAGAACGGCTTTGTTTTCGTGCGCAAACGAGCTGCCAAATATCAGAGAAGACCTGGTTGGACTCGAGCCCATTCTGTCTGACAATATAGACATTGCCCATTCAAGGAGCACCACCAGAACCGAACGAAGGAGACGTATTCTTAGATTAGGTGATGGCACAATAGCTGCATTGGATAATAGACGGTCATAAGCATTGAGCACAGGTTCTGCTGCACCTTTGCAAGCTGCTAGTAAAGCTCGAGCTATGTCTTCATCCCCAACATATTCATTACTCTCTGATCTCTCCTGTAAAAAGTTTCCACAATTTTTTGTATTCAAATTCAGTTCATAGCCTCATGAAAAGAATCAACAACGTAACGAGGAAGAACTTACAAGGGCAGCTTTCTCGAGGTGGAGGCACAAAACATCGAGCGGTAAAACAACTCCATCACCAGGATATATATGAGATCCGACTCTCTTGAGAACTGAACAGGCTTCAGCTATCCCTCCTTGTAAAAGAGCTTGTTCGATGAGTCTAGCCCATGTTTCCCTTATTATGTTTGAATCACCATCACCAGAATAGTTGGCAAAGTAGAGCATTTCTAGACATATCTGCAGAGAGTAAAGCCAGAAAAAGCAGATAAGCAATGTATAGAGAGCATTCACAGAGACTTGAAGATACTAGCACTGAATCTTTCCAATTTAACAGTTTGATCTTATGATTTCTATTACTCCATTGAAAAACGCGAGTTATATGAAAGTTTCTGATTTTTAGACTCACCTCCCAGAGCTCAAATGGGACAGCATATTCATTATACAACTGTGTTACGCTTTTAAGTTCCGAGGAGAGCTCCATGGCCTTTTCATTTGCTGCATTTGTTAAGCTGGAATCATCACTAGAAACACCATCAAGTACTGGCCCGTTCTGGTCAGCGTCCTGCATGGCAACCGAGGACTCAAAATTGGAAGAAATAGCTTCAAGTTCGTCTCGGATCTTTATTTGGAACTGAAGAACTGCGAGTTTTCCTTCAAGCAGATCAAGCAACCCACTGTCAGAAGCACCTTGAGCAGAACCTACTACACCATCGCCATTACTTGCATTCTTGGCCTGTAAAACTGAGTGACTAAGGTACTGTCGCCTAAATTCACAAGACAGAAACCCATTAGAGATGGAAAAGGAAGGGAGAGTAGAAGAATTAAGGTAATGCGACTTAGTGGAAATTTCAAGAAATAGCATGCAAGAATGCTTACCTTTGTTCAAGGGTAGGATTGTCCCCTGAACTAATTGCACGTCTCTCTGCAAGCCTTAAAAGCACATGAGCAGCAAGCAAATGTTGTCTCTTTGACACATAGTATTTCGCAAGAAGATCAAAGTATTTTGCTTGATTTGATGAGATCTGTGTTCCTGAGTGACCCAGCGGTGATGATCCAGAAGATACAGCCCCACCCTACAGCATAAGGAGACAATTGTGAGTATTCCTAGAAATTATTAGGTGCAGTGTCTACTAAGCCTGACTTGTTATAGTTTTGCAGTTGGTGGCAGATTGAGGCTGCTAGTTTGTAGCCTATGGAGGTTTTAAGAGTAAAAGGTAAACAAATCCCTAAGTATTTAAGGGCTGTGCCTCATTCACGTAACAAAAGATCATTCCTGACACTATAACAATGGAAATGAGTTAAGCTAATGTATGAATAGTAAACCTCTGATGCAGAATGACTGCCAGCATTCTGGAGAAAAGGTATCAAATCCGGACCTCCATACTCCAGGAGCTCGTTTTCAAGACCCAGTTCTATCATTGCCTTGTACAGGTACTCTCGGAATGCTCTGTCAGTTGATTGCACACCAAGATGAACGATCTGGCAAATATATTGTCTACGTGAAGCCTCGTCTAGCATGGAACTAGCTAGAGATCGCAAGGCATTGACGATAATCTCATAGCACTGGTTCCGCTGGGCAAGAGCATGCTCTCTTATGGAAGCATCAATTTGGTCGTTGAAAGCATCACCAGCAGGATCAAGAGCTTGGGCCTTTTGCAAAGGCAAGCAGACAACAGCTTCATAGAACCTGTACAAAAAATTTCTGAGTAAATACCAAATACATAGAATCTTAAAAGAGAGGGTAGCAAAAATATGCATTAAACTATCTTTACTGCAACTTAGAAATCATATTTGGAATATTCTTTGAAATTCCTCTCAGAAGGCTAAAAAGGATTGACTGCCACTAAAATAAAAGTTTTAAGTTGTAAAACAAAAAATAACAAGATAAAAAACCTAAGGTTTATTAAGCAACGATCACAAAATACAGCCAACCAAGTGTGCAAACATCTACTTGAATGAAAAACTAACCTCAATTCCTCAAAACGTTTGCAGACAGTTCGGAGATCTGCAGATCCAGGGACTTTACTCAAGAAACTGAACGCCTCTCTAGCAACATTCTCCTTCTCTTCAGCATCAGAAGTTAAAGCAGCTCTTTCGAGGCGTTCAACAGCTAAGAAGAATTTGTAATCAGACTCCTTGAAGTAACTTGGGCAACCTTCACGTAGTCGCCCACTAATATCGTCAACTGTTCCCCTGCCATCTGAGCCAGTATAATACTGGGGCAACAATAGTATCAGGTATAAGATAGTGAATCAAAACATTTAGCAAGAGGAGACTAAGGCTAATTAAAAGGGTGGTACCTCCATCACGGCAGATATGAGCCTTGTTGCAATTTGGTCACCCTCTTCAGAACAAACTAGCTGATGGAATGTCAACTGAAGTAAAGCTTGCTTTAAGTTTGCGTCAAGCCCCTGAACTAATCTAGCAACATGATGTTGAGAAAGAAGTTGAAGTAGGAAAAGGGCTTCTGCAGATCTAATAAGCAGCTGCCTAATACACTCCATAGCCCTCACCTGCAGAATGGCAAAACTAATCAATGACTTCCACAACAGGCCAATTAAGAGGACTATATGGCAACCACTGTCTTTTATTAATCAATGACTTCCACAACTAGATTTATAAGAATTCAAAAAATATTACCTCTTCAGCAGCCAATTCAGCAGGACTATATGGCAACCGCTGTCTTTTATTTGCTGACTCGCCTCCATTGGAATATGCTCCAAACAAGCTTCTAACCATATTCCTCTCAGTAGCTCCCAACTCTGAACCAGAACCATACAAAATAGAGCCAGTTACACCTCCTAACCCAGCAACACATCCATAAAGCCCCCTTCTCTGATTCCTTCTGGACCTTAAGAATTTCTCCAGCGATCGAATCTTACTTTCCAGCACATGCATAGCACTGGTAGAAAGACGACAAATAATAACTCCGTCCTCAGACATGGTATCAGAACTAGTTTTTTTAGACATCACGGAAAGCTCCCATAGGGGAAACAGTAATCTTGACGTACAAAGGCAGAGCCCTTCGTAAGCACCTGAGAAAATGGGCTTGGCTTCTTGAACAACTTGGCCCATGCTGAAACCACCAGTTGCTGTTCTAGTGTTTGACAATCCACTACTGCCATCAAATTGTGGCATTCCTACAATTCTCGGATCCTCAAAAGCCTCAGCTGCTTTGTCGGCAACAATGTTACTAATTAAATCTTCAAAATTTATTATTCGGGCAGCCAACATCAAGCACATGGCAGCTGCTTCGCCTGCTCCAAAGCGGGTGAAAAAATCTTCCAGAAGGGGCCTTGGAGAGTTAGATTCTAGAAGTTTTCTCAGGATATCAACAGGCCTATTGAAAACCAGTTCCATCATACCCATGGTGGTAAAAACGACAATCTTTCTCCTCGGCAAAATATGCTGGGTCGAAAGATCACCTCTGGCCCAGAGTTTTCCACATGCCTTTTCATAAGACTCTCCCGAGACTTCGAGACCACAGTATTCTAGTTCTGAATACAATGATTGAATAGTAGCAGCAGTATCAGGAGAGGGGAACACATCTGCTACAAAAAGCATACGGCCTTCAATGGGTAGGGAGGACACAACTTCCCGCAAAGCCCGAGAACTCCTTGAACTTGGCCCTGAACTGCCACCAACCTGAGAGTGCACGCTTGAATCTCTACTAACAACAAGAAGAGAAGACATAGCAGGTGGCGATGAATCTGAAAGGACAAGAGTTCCGACAGAATAGTATGCTGTTTCAATCTTCATAGAAAGATCTTCGTTAGGAGTTCTACCAGCCATAGATGCAGCTCCAAAACCAAGTCCAACACCGACACCCAATGGAGGAGATGGCCTAGTTGTAACCACTTTCAAACAATTTGGAGTCTGGCGGTGGTTGTTGAACCCACTGAAACTGAGATTCCCACCACTTCCACTTGCCGAGGTGGAAAGATACATCCTTCTACCATCCGATAATGCAGCAACAAGGTGCAGCCACTTGGATTCCAGCATGGACAATGGCGAAATGCTGACTATGGATGGCTTGTTAGATCGACCGGCTGCTGCTGACTGTCGATTTCCTTGGCTCACATCCTTCTGATTTAATAGATTCCTTTCTTCTGCCACCTTCTTAAGCACACCTTCCCCATTTGGCCCAAAAACATATGCTTGAAGTTTCATATCTTCAGTGCGGGCGTATAAAATTTGTCTTTCATTATCAACAACCATCTCTACAACAGGATCAACAGCTCCAAACTTAAATACATTTGGCACAACCCACCTAAAACCAACAGAATTGGGGATAACTGGTTAAAAACTATCAGAAAGAATATGATGTTCAGAATTGTTTAGAACATAATGAGTTAGAGATACAAAATTAATTGATAAAAGCTTGTTTAACCCAGATTCCAGAATCAAATAGCAGAAGGGAACAAGTAAGAAAAAAGACAAAGAAAATAAATGTACCTTGTAATCATACTACCCACACCTGCAGTAAGGCACACTTTACGACATCGTTTGTGCCAGCCTGAGCCAGTTGTATATAGCAGCTCATATATGTGACCATCACGCCCAGCCATGAAAATTCGCCCTTTATTGGTACATGTAACGCATGTCATGGTGACTCCATCTGAAGATATTGTATAATCAGGCAGAGGCTGTACTGAAATTTCAGCATAAGGATCTCTACCATCAGGTCCTTCAGTGCAGCAAACTCCAACAAGAACCAACTGATGAGAAGTAGAGTTTTCCTCATGAAATCAGACACAGTACACAAAACTAAGTGAAAGTTGTGATAAGATTTATCACCTCAACAGGAGTTGCTAGCACCAAAAGATATTGAATAGCTTCAACAAAAACACCAGGTCTACATTTGGCTAGGCCAACCGCACAAATAGCCTGCTCATCCCCACTATACTCAGGACATTGTCCATCCCTAATTGACATACATACAATTATCAAAAACAAAGCAAAACTATGAAAACGAAGTATCTCAAGCTTCTAAATTCCCCTGTAATTAAAAGGAAAAAGAGCCAAATTTACCTTTTGTCAAAACGCCACAGGAACAAAGAATTGTCAACAGATGCCCAAGCTCGTCGAATCTCTGGGAAAATTCCACATAAGGCCGTCCCTTCACCGCCGGCTGTATTATATCTCTCAATAAGTACAGAAGGTAATTCCCAAGTCTCACCCACCTCTATCAACGGCGGCCACTGCAACAAACCAAAACATCCATAAGAAAAAAAACTCAACTTCAATAGATCCTTCATCTTGTAACACCTCGATTCAGCTAATTGCTTCGAATTAAAAAATATAAGAGTCGAATTCATCCTTGAAGCTAACCTCTCTGGGATGAGTCGAGTAAGGGTGACTAGCGTATCTAGAAGTTTCTAGAGCTTCTTCTAGATCGAGCTGCGATGCAGCTTCTCGGCCAATGCAGTCACAAACGTGAAGTCCTGCGTTCGTCACATCACGCATCGCAATCTCCTCGTCTTGTGACATCTTATTCGAAGAAGAAACAACACTGGAACGAATCCAATCAAAAAATTACGCAGATTTTTGAATTACAGAACCCTAGTGTATAGTTTGAGAGAGACAACCAAAACCCTAGGTCGAATTTGGGTTCCCTCGAAAACCAAGAGAGCGGGAACAAGAAAGAGAAACCTTTAAATTTTCGCTCCGAGAATTACGATTGGAGAAGAAGAGAAGGAGAAGAGAACAAGAAGAAGAAAAAAAAAAAAAAAGTGTCTGCGAGAAAAAGCCCACAGCAGTGAAAGAGGGTTTAATAATACGGAGGGTTCTCGGGAAATCAAATTGGCCTTTCTTTCCGACTAAACTAGTCGGGTCGAATTTTGTTGTGGCCCGGGTCGGGTCAAATACTCTTAAAATAATATTAATGATTTATATTTTCTAAATTATTATAAACTAAATATAATATTTTAAAAAAAAATCTCAAGGATGCTACAAAGAATTTCTAGTAGTCAAAAAAACTTATATAATATTTCCAATTAAAAAAATGTCAACATAATGTACTTTCTAAACTCACCTTATTGCGTAAATGAAAAATATAGAGATCAATTTAAATGGTGTTGAAATTAACAATTATTAAACATTTTTAAAGTTAAAAACTTAGGTTTATAACTTAGATTGGGCGATAAAAAATTGTGTATTTTGTTAGATATTTACACTCATACGTACTTTGCATTGAGAATTTTTCTTCTCTTAAACATTTTTATGTTAAAATGAATATGTCATATTCTAATTAAGGCCTTGAATTTTTTTAATTTTTAGAAGTAGATTTTAGATTTAATTTTTGAGAATCTCATTATTTACCCATTCATGATTTTATGAAAAGTAGTTTCCCTATAAAATAAAAAATTTAAATTTTTGGAGATTTTACCCATTTGTAAAGAGAATCTAAAAACTATATTTTCTAGTTTTTACAATTTCTCTATGTTTCTAATGTGGCTATTACTTTTTCTTTTTAAATATTTTTTCCTTTTCTATTTATTTACAAAATATAAAACCTAAAAACCAAAATCTAAAATTTAAAAACTATAAATTATAATGTAAAAACTATTTAAAATCTACAAATCATTCATGGCCTAGGCCCTAAGTTTTCTTGTGGATGATATTATCAAGTCGACGAGAGCTGCTGATCCGTAAAATTGTGCTCGTGCGTAGATATATCTTTACTTTATGTGACCTATTATAATGTGTACTTCGTTGAACTACCCTATCCAGACAAAACCATGTTTTTTTTTTTATCTTAATATAGTATGTCAAATATTTTTCATTTTGATAATCAATGCCAAACCATTTTTGATTAAGCCTTTTAACATGCCTGTTCGTTTTAGTGTCGCTAGCGACATGAAATTAACACTGATTTTTTAATAAGTTTTAAAACCAGCGACCAAATATATTGAGAAATATGAAGAAAAATGATGAATGTGTCGCTAATACTCGTTGCCAGAAAAACCAGCGACCACCAGCGATAGAAAACACAATTAATAAATTTTTAGAATAAGTCTCTAAAAGGTGTCGTTTATTGATTAAAAAAAAAAAATGGTTTAGTAATTACAGTCGCTAGAGACTATCAAACGAACAGGGCTGTGATAAAATCTCATGTGTCATATTTTTCGGAATTTGTCGTATCTCTCTCAAAACCTAATATAAACTTGTGGGCTGGTGTATAGTTTTTGGATGAATTTTCTAAAGAGTGGCTGAAAAGTGAAAACCAACAATAATGAGCATTTTGTGGATAATTACACTAATCGAATGTCTTTTTTTTTGTTTTAAACTTTTAATGTCAAGAACATTTGTTAGTTCTGGCTGAAGATAATATACCAATTCGTTGAACCTATATATGCATGTATGTACAATTACACACAATGAATGTGTATATCTTCTGTGCAACTAACTACCTATCCATTTTTTTCAAGATTCAGCATTGATTGTTTATATCCGTTAGGTTTGAAAATAGTCGTATTTATCATTTAATGATTTTTCAAAAAAGACAATAGTTAATTCACTTATTTGTTATTGTAACCGTAGCTGAAATCGTAATCAAACGGTGCAAACTTTAGTCACCAATTTGTAGGATGAACTCTTCAACGAGTGAAGCATCGTATTTTCTTTTTAAAATCATCATACTTAGTTAAATGGTTATTAGTTTATTATTTTGAAATTTTGAAATAAACAGCAAATATATGCTAAAATAAATTATGATAAGAAAAAAAAAGGAAACATATCACACGAGGCTGGTGAAAATTTGGAAACTGGTGGTTTTGTACTTTTCATGATTTAGTGAAACCATTGTTTTCCATATCGATATTATTTCCATTTTCCATGGGCTAGAGATGCAGACGCAGAAAAAGAGCGATTGCGATCAAAACACGTCATTTGAAGGTGGGGCTGACGCACGTGACACCGTCCCTCGTGTAAACATTAAGGTGCCGTGTGGAGATAGCGACTTTGAATATTTTTTTTTAAAGAAGTATTATTACCACATCTAAGCCTAAACCTAAGTCTATGTTAAGAAGTACCACACCTAAGCCTAAACCACGAAACGAGAGAGAAACTTACATCCGATTATTAATTTAACTCTATTTTCTTTCAACATTTAACGTCCAATTTTCTGTATGCATCGTTATTTTTTCCAACTATTTTGTTTACCAATCTAATATAATCCTTTAACATTTTAAAACTAATTTTTATTTTTGTAACATTTTGTATCAAGTTGAGTTCCAATACTTTTTGTAATACAAAATGAGCTTTCACAAGTTACAGATTTCTTTATAAAATATATATATATATATATATATATATATATATATATATATATATATAAATGGGGCCGTTTATCTATAAAAGGGATAAGCCACAAGGAGGCAGAGACAAGGATTATTTGTCTCATCTCCATATTTTCTCACTCACCCATCATAAACTTATTCCGATCCACTCTTTTCTTATAACTCATAACTTGGATCTCGAAACCAGCAAAAGATTCGTGGCTTCTTCAGATTGATCTCCTTCCATTAGCCGTCCAGACAACCATAATCTTTCTTCTTTTATACAATAGTCTTAACATTTTCAAGAATATTCTTCTAAGAAAATGGTATGCTTGGTCTCTCGCACTGGTCGTCAATTCCAAAGATACAATAAGGGACGCCGTCAAGTCGTCGGGTATGTTCACTTATTTATATGTACCTCATGATTGCGTGATATTTTCTTTGTGTAATTAAGCTTCTAAATTTTTTAAAAGTTTGGGGGAAATTTGCAGATGTATTCCTTATAGACTTAAAATATCGAACGATGACACAATTAGAGACGAATATGAAGTTCTTGTTATCTCATCACAGAAGGGTCATGCTCTCATGTTCCCAAAGGTACCCTCAACAAGAACTCTTGTTTTGGTCTTGTGGGTATTAACTATATGACTCTGTCAGGGTGGTTGGGAGCTTGATGAATCTGTAGAAGAAGCTGCTTCAAGAGAATCTCTAGAAGAAGCTGGAGTTGTTGGAAATATTGAGGTTATTATTTTGAAATTTGATCACATGTTTTTTTTTCCTACTACTTAGATGGATCTCCTAATTTAAACTATGTGTTTTTTTTTTTTTTTGGGCAGAGACAACTTGGGAAATGGGATTTCTTGAGCAAGAGCAGAGGAACATTCTATGAAGGATTAATGTTCCCAATGCTTGTGAAAGAAGAGCTTGAGCTTTGGCCTGAACAACATCTTCGTCAAAGAATGTGGATGAAAGTTGATGAAGCAAGAGAAGCTTGTAGAGATTGGTGGATGAAAGAAGCTTTAGATGTTTTAGTCCAAAGGCTTTCTTCACCATCAATTATGGAAGAAGAAAAGACCATTCCTTCTACTGAAAAATTAATGTCTAATCTCATGTGTTCTTGAACACTTTTTAGTTTGATCTTTGTAGATAACACAACTTACCCCCTTTGAAGTGTCGACTACTAAAGGAAAAAATTGTAGATTTTAGGTGTGTGGAGGAAGACAACACATCATGTGAACACCACCGAAATTAGTTTTGTTTACCAAAAGAAAACGTTTTGTGGATTGTTGTTGTAATGTTTCCGCAACTGCTTAGGATGGGAGGAAGAAGATAAAACTAAGAGTGCAAACAAAAAACTGTACAATTATGTTTCCTCTCTTTTCATATCACCTCATCTTCTTATCTGATTTGGTAATCTATGATCTTAATCAAATTAATAAAAACAATAACATTCACAAGTTTATTTATAGTTTTAAACTGCATCTGTTTATGTTTATTTGCATATTATAAAAACTTGATTATGGAATATATAAATAGGCTTTGTTGGGCAAAACCGACAGCTTTCTAGTAAAATATAATATGCTGTTTTTAGTTAATAGATAAAATTAGGTTAAAATATAAAATATTAGGTTAGCCACGTGGTGATGACATGAAGAACATGCATGATTAGTAGTAACATCATTGATGATGGTGATGGATTACTCGTGTCAAACTAGGGGGATTGATGAGTCATCCCTTGAAATTTGGCTTTTGTGTGTTCACATTTGTATTTTGTAGAAACCTGATTTTTCCAACTATTATAAAGTGTCACCAGCCAATAATATTGATTAGTATTCCCCACCTAATTTAAACCAAGCTGAAAAGGTTAAAATATTTTATGGAGTCTATGAGTTAACAGCGATTTTATATTTGTGGAATACTCTGATGTTCCACGTCTTAAATGTCATCTACTTTTTTCGGGGTACAAAGAAAAAAGCACCATCCCTTTACGGTAAGCAAAACGCCATGCACGTTGTCGAGTCTTATGTGGATTATCAACTTCTACACATTTCGTAATTACTATATAATTTAATTATTGGAGTAAACAAAAATTCGACCGCTTGGGCTCATTATATTTGACGGTTTACTCGAATGCAATATAATTTTTGAAGTGAGCATGAACTACAGGGCGAAAAAAAGGCATCACATGCACTTGTAAAAGTCGCAGATTTACTATGTGAAGATCAACTATAACCTTCATAATTTAAACCTATTATTTAGACAGATTCATTTCCAAAAATAAAAAATGATTTCTAGTATAGTCGTATGTTTGTGTTTGAATAATTGTCTTCTCCTACTATTACTACCATCGAATACTTGGGATTTATCACCATATTGAAGTTATAATTAGGTCAACACTTGCATACATAATATTTTTTTTTTGTCGGCACATAATAAACTTATAACACAATGAGTCAATGACACACAGAGAATTATAAGCTATAACCTCTTTTTATATATTTATTTCGAGGATTAGAACCTTTATGTATTTATTTATTTCAAGACTGGAATACATAATAAACCTAGTGGCCAGTCATGCCGTTTTGGATAACCGGAGCACCCATCGCAACGCCGGGGTTCTGCTGCCGCTCCATATTCAAAATTTTTAACAAATCTATATTGTATACACCGTTGATTTTTCGAACAAGAGAGGGCGAGTCAGTAGCCTAGCAATTAGCATTTAATCAACCACATTGTTGGAAAACCCTTAAAGTTCGGGTTGACATGGCCCGACCCGAATTGCAAAATCACAAAAGGGACATCAATCCCAAACCTATGATGTAAAGCCCAACTAAGGCCCAAATATCTTACTTCGAGCTCAGTATAATAAGCAAGCCCAAGCTGGAAAGTGGAAACACACGCTGTCATGTTATGTCATTCTATTAATTGACTTAGATTAGGGTGGGCATTTTTAACCGAACCTAATCAAACCCTCCAAATTAAGAAACAATCTAAATAATATTGAACTGAACTATAATAAAAAAAATTCGGTTCGAGTTTTAGTCATTGCTTCATATAATCAAGTTAATCGAACCGCATCAAAACCAAACATAATCTAAAAATACATACACACACTCAAATATGAAATATCCATAGAATATTTGGTCCTCATCTATATCATTTGTTGATCTCAATCTTGATCACACTTCATTGAATACTTTATTTTATCAAAGTTAACACATTTATATCAATTAAAACATAACCGAACCAAAATCTTATCAAATCAAACAGAACAGGGTAAAAACAAACATTAAATGTCCACACCTACAACATCGAATATTCATTTTCTTTTCTATATATAAGTAAGTCGTAAAGGTATAAAAATGTTGAACGTACATTATATCAACAATAATAACTGGTCCATAAAAGGTAGACCAAATAAATAAATTTGGAAGTAGGTTATCAAAATGAAAACAAACTTTGAACTTATCTCATCCGATAAAATTGTTATGACGCGCAGCGCGACCAAACCAACTAAACGATGTATATAGTTGACTAGTCCAAGCGTCACATCCTTGACCGACTATTTCTACTCAATTTTTTTGTTAATCCCACCACCATTTCGTTTACACATTAATTAGTGTTCCAACTTTGATTATATCGCATTAGTCTTCCGATTAACATACGATATGAACCCCCATATATCATATTTTTCTTTTTGTGCCACTTTCTTGTTGCATTTTAATACTTTTTCATAGTTAGGGATTATACAAGAGATGGACACAAAAAAATAGATAGAGATTATATAATGAAGAACTAAATGATCCATAGCAAATTTTCCTTAGCAAGGGAAGATACAAGAGATGGAAAAAAAAAAGATAGATAAGGATTATACACTGAATAAATCTTGTTGTACACAGTTTCATAACAAAGCATATTACAAACACACAGAGGATTAGTCAAAACCTCGTTTATTACATATAACATTTGAATTACATAAAAAAGAATTAGCGGTTCATGCCGCCTTGGAAGACTGGAGCACCCATCGCCACACCTTGGTTCTGCTGCCTCTCTAAGTTTCCAGCCCATCCTAAAATACAACAATATTTTTTATATGCATGTGAATGATTTGCTATAACAATACAAATGAGTTTAAAAAATGAAAAAAAGTCGTATCAAAAATAAGTATATACCAAGAGACATATCGAAACCGCGGTGCTTGAGTTCACGGTATTGTTGTGTCAAAGCACAGAGCTCACAACAGAAATGTTTAAGGCAATCGCTACAATCATCACCTCCAATATTGTATTGAGCTCTCATCTTTTTACGATAGAAACACGAGTAGATACATCCACAACCTGTTACTACTGCTATCAACGCATATAATGCTCCAGCCGTACCGCAAGCTGAAATTTTTTTAAACCGCAATTATTTTATCGTTATTGCTAAATTATAGCCTAATTAATTCTGGTAAAATCTCTCTTGATTAATATAATAACTAAGTAAACTTACTGGTGGCTCCTTGATCTACAATATCAGCGACTTGGCCAAATGTAATACATGGACACCAGAATGTGACACAACCTGTTCATTCATTTTTGCAAGATAAATGATAAATGTTGTTAGTTCCTTTTCTTTTTTTTAAAAAAGAGTCTAAAGTGGTTATTAAAAATAGATAAAATTATAAATTGTATATTTCTTAACAAGCATGAATAACTTGTTTAGTTTCAGCTGTTAGGTAAATATGGAAAGAGAGAAATTCTAAATAAGAATGGAGATTGTTTGAATTACAGTTTGAGCAGTCAGAGAAGCAATCGCAGAAGCCTGTGGACCATTCTCCTTCAGCTTGATGAGGCTTGGCATGAAGGTGTTGAGCTTCCATAGAGAGAAAGAGAGATACTAACTTTTTAAGGAAATAATATGTGTTTCTAATAACAAAAATGAAGATTGATGATTGTATTTATAAAGACATTAGGTCTATTATTTCCTCGGTACTCCTCTAAACCTCAACTCTTTTAAATAATAAAATAAGTTACATGGTTTGTCTTTATTTTATTTTGAATGTAGACGTCGCCTTCTAAAAGTTGACCCGAACAAATAAATAGCCGTGTATTTCCATGACTTTTTCTTTATTTTTTTCTTTGAAGGAATCTATTTTATTTATTTGTTATGGATGGTGTTTAGTAATTTCACTAATTTGCATATACCGAAATACGAGAAATTATATACCAAAGATGTACACATACAATAAAACTGTTTTCCATCATTTTCACGCAACAAAGTGACAAACTTTATTTTTAGAAGAAATATAATTATGACTCTGGAGTCTGGGTTCCTTCTAAACTACTCAATTGATATATTTCAGAAAATATAAGAACAATCAACAATTAGAATAACTTCGTTTAAAAGATTTGGTGTTACACATGAAGTTATAATGATAAATTAATAACTATGACTCTAAAATTTATAAACCAGTAATTATTTTTATTAAAATATATAAAAGACTTTCATTTAAACAGTCAACACGATTGGGAAACAAAAGAAGACTTTTCAAACTGATTAAATCTTACGTCAGAGTAATTTAAAGTTTAAAACTGAGAGTTTTGTATTTATTTCCCTAATAATTAAATTTAGACTCTCTCCTTTTCTAAAATGTTTATAATCTTTTCCATGAAATATCCATGTGATATCTTCACTGAATAAAAAAGTCCACACGTTAAGAAAATCCTACGTACGTAAACTCTACAAATTGGGCTGATCAGAAGATTCAAAACTAGTGAAAGTTATCTTTAGCATTCAAAAAGTCAGTCGAAAGTTCGAAACAAGGTAGCCAGCCACTATTATAAGTAAAATAAATAAAAACTAAATAGATTAATAAACAAGAAATGATTTGAGTCCTACCGTGTCAGTTTTATCCTAATTGGCACGCAAGTGGGCTATTCCAATTTCCCAGTGTCATATGCCTCATCTCTTCGTCCGTATATTTTATTTTAAAAGATCTTTTATTTTATGTTAATCTAGTTCTTATCCAGCTCCCCGCCAATCATTTTACAAATTAGTGATACAAACACACACACATATAATATATATATATATATATATATATATATATATGTTGTCCATTCGCATTATTGAATATTGAACGTGTACAGATAGTGAAGAAAGTTAATAGAAAAATTCAGAATAATTTTATTATTTGTATATATATATATATATATATGGCCAATTTAAACAAACTTCTTTACTAACCCTGGTCACCCAAACTTGACAAATATTTCAAACTAAACTATATTCAGAACTTCGACGTCGAACAAATCAAACTACTTAAGCCCAACAACATTTTTTTAATTGGTATACATTTTCTAAGAAAGTCACAAATGCATGAGGAATTACTATGTTAAAAATTTACGGACAAAACACTTACATTTCCACAAACACACTATATATAGAAACTTATATCAAGCCAAAGAGATAACAGGAGTGTCATAGAAAATGCAGATAAAAGATAAAGATAAAATTTATATAATTAAGGCACACAGAATATAAAAATTATCTCATCATGCCACCCTCCACGACTGGGGCACCAGCTGCCACGCCGGCGTTTTGACGTTCAACATTTCCGTGCCATCCTCTTAAGTAATAAGTTAGTTGCTATCTTAAAAAATTTAAACAAATCGATCGAGGGACAGAGTCTTTTTTCTATCCAACAAATAATTAAGTATTAACAAAGAAATAAAACAATTAATACCGAGAGGGACATCAAAACCACGGTTGTTGAGCTCGCGATAGGCTTGTGTTAAGGCGCAAACCTCGCAGAAGGAATGTTTTAGACAATCTCCACAATCGCTACCCTTAAGGTTGTATTGTCTTCTCATTTTGATTCGGTAAAAGCATGAGTAAATGCAGCTACATCCCGTTACTGCTGCTATTAACACGTAGATCGCACCGGCCGTACCGCATGCTGAAATTTTAATTATCGGTTAAATTTATACCAAACTAATTAATGATTCGATCGATTAAAAATTGATATGATCATTACAAAACTTACAAGTGGAACCTTGGTCCACAATCTCTGCGATTTGGCCAAAGGTAACGCAAGGACACCAAAATGTTATACAACCTGCGACAAGTAGTAAACCTTTAATCTTTGTTTTAACAATTAGATAGATATAATCGCATTTTTATCTCAAATTTGATAGATTTCTAATCTAAAAAGGTGTAGCATAAAACTAATAAATCGATGTGTATCTATATGAATTTTAAACTCTGCGAAGATCTATATATATAATTCCAGGTTTATTTTAAAAATGAAGAATAAATTACAGTTGGGGCAATCGGAGAAGCAATCGAAGAAATCGGTGGACCAATATTCGCCGTCGGCTTGAGATTTGCTGCCTTCAAGTTCCATCACTCACTCTGTTAATTCTTCACACCCAACAAAAGGAACTAAGATAAAACTAACATGAAAGAGATTGTGAAATATCAAATATGCCTAGTTGCCTAGCTAGTGATAATATTTATAAGGAGGAAAATTGTTTCCAGTTTTATTATAAGAAATAAATGGTAAATAAAAAAGGGTATACGGCGCATTCTCTATGTTTGAAGCTTCCACATGTTAATCATATCATGCCCGACAAATATGGTAAAATTAGGTATATGTATGTATCATCAATAAGGATTTTCAGTCCTCTGCAACTAAGCTATATCGACCATTGCCGAATCTTTTAGGCTTCTTTTGTCTGTATCATTATTAGACATGGTCCATATAATATGCTGGCTCATTGGTCACTTTAATTTGTTTTTGTTTTTTTTTTGGGTTGACTGGGACTATGTTGATGAAGTCGTCGTCCTTAGCATTCAGACAAGTTTAAAGGTTCTAATCCGTAAAAATAAGTAGATATGTAGAATGAAATGATGAAATTGTATAATAGTCGAAGAATTTAACACTACAATAATTGTATAATGATCGTATCGTTTTCTTATACATACAGTCTTACTAATAGACATGCAAAATTGAAGAACAAGAAACGAAAAGAAACACCTAATCACAATAGTCATTCACTTAAATATACTTGGCCAATTTAAACAAATTTCTCAACTAACCCTGCTGGTCACCACTTTTTTTGTTTGGTTACTTAATTATTATACATCTTCTAACAAATTAAGTCACAAATGCATGAGGTATTACTATGTAAAAAATTTACAGACAAAAGACTTACTATTCCACAAACACATTATATATAGAAACTTATATCAAGCCAAAGATCGAGATAACAGGAGTGTCAAAGAAAAACGCAGACGATAGAAGAGAAAAGAGAAAAGATAACATTAAAATTTAAAACCAAAAAAAGAAAAAAGAAAAAGAAAAGATAAAAGTTACAATGCATACACATTATAAATTAAAATTATCTCATCATGCCGCCGTCCACAACCGGGGCACCCATTGAAACGCCGGCGTTTTGACGTTCAACGTTTCCTTGCCATCCTATTAAAACAACAAATCGAGGAACAGAGTTTTTTTATTCAATAGAAGATGTTGTTAAATAATGAAGCTTTCATATAAATAAAACAATACCTAGGGGGACATCAAAACCGCGATTTTTGAGCTCGCGATAGATTTGGGTCAAGGCACAAAGCTCGCAGAAGGAATGTTTTAGACAATCTACACAATCGCTACCCTTCAGATTGTATTGTTTTCTCATTTTGGTTCGATAAAAGCATGAGTAAATGCATCCACATCCGGCTAACAATGATATTACCACGTAGAGCGCACCGGTCGAGCCGCATGCTGAAACTAATTATCGGTTTAAATATTTATACCAAACCGATTTTGGTTCTTTTCCGATCGTTTGATAATTGCAAGATTCAAGATATCGCTAGGCACTATCCAGGCGCTATCCAGGCGGTGCCATTTTACCCAACGCATATAACGTTTAGGCGGAGCCTAGGCGAATTTTAGGCAGTTTAGATTGGTTTTGAAATAAAATTTTTTTTATATACTATATATTAACAAATTATAATATAACATAATAAAATTATAAAGTATATGAATTTATATTAAATATTAAATATTATTTTAAGTTTAAATTTAAAATTTATCATTTTTTTTTTTAAATGATGAGTCATAATTATTTTTATTTTAGAAAAAAGAAGTCATATTTTTTATTTTTAAATTTTTAAAAATGGATAAAAATATATTCTTAAATTTTAAATTAGAATTTTTTTGTAATTTTAAATATATATTTTTAAAAAATATTTTTTTAAATATATATTGAATATATTTATTAAATCTGTCTAGCTCACCTAATGACCGTCTAACCCACCTAATAATCGTTTAACCCGCTTAATAATCATATAATACGTTAAATTTAACTTTCCACCTAATATAACTAATTTTGACAAAACTGAAGTGGATTAGGGGCGTTTAAGCGCTGCCTAAACGACCACCTAACCCAATTTTTTTAACACTGGATAATTGATATGATATGTTATAAACTTACAAGTGGAACCTTGGTCCACAATCTCTGCGAATTGGCCAAGGGTAACGCAAGGACACCAAAATGTTTTACAACCTGCCCAACAATGAATATTAAACCATTAATCTTTATTTTTAGAATTAGATAATCACATTTGGTCTCAAATTGAAAGATTTGCAATCTAAAAACTGTAGCATAAAACTAATAAAATCTACGTGAGATAGTACTATGGATCGTGTATATCTATAGTGTGCTGAATTTGTAACTCTGAGAGGATCTATAAAATTCTAAGATTATTTAAAAAATGAAGAATAAATTAAGTACAGTTGGAGCAGTCGGAGAAGCAATCGCATAAACCGGTGGACCATTCGCCCTCAGCTTGAGGTTTGCTGCCTTCAACTTCCATCACTAGTCACTATGTTAATGAATTATTCCCACCCATCAAAAGGAACTATTAATGCCTATACTTGCCTACCGATAATATTTATAAGGATCGAAGGACAATATTTTCAGTTTTGTTGATAAGAAAGAACAAGAAATGGTAAGAATAAAAAAGGGTACACGTCGCCTTCTCTACGTTCGAAGCTTCTACATGTTAATTACATCATGCTCGACAAAAATGGTAAGAACATAAAAGGGATCACACGTCGCCTTCTGGAACATATTGTTGTACGGTGTGTTTTGTAATTTAGAGCATGATGCATGGGCGGACCCACACTGTAAGGTGTGGGTGCACATGTACCCATAATAATATAAAGATTAAAGTTTTAATATAAGACAATATAATAAATATGGCTATTTGGTTAATGGTGCACCCACTAAATTTTAGAGGTAAGAGGTTCGATTCTTCCTATCTACATTTTTGCACCCATAGCTAATATTAGCTGGATCCGCCACTGGGATGACGTGTTGTGAAGAGACGTTAATTCTTTCATGATGCAAAATACAATCCTTTCAAATCTTAGGGAGTACGCAATTCTAAATTGGAAATATTAAACTTTTCCACAGTTTGCGGGCCCGATCACTAATGTAAAATTCTCAAATTTTAAAGCAATAGGTTTATGTGTATGCATGGACATGGTGTGTCATGTATCTACGTTATTTCTATGTAAAAAAATTCGGGTATTGACGAATATGTACAGATAAAAAAAAAAAAAGGTCTGTGTGGACATTAAACGCAAACGCAAAATACTTCTATGTAATGAATCGTATAATTTTCTCACACATGCAAAATTGAAGAATAACAAAAAAAAGAGAGAAAAAAAATGCACCTATTCCTAGAGAAGACAAGAAAAGAAATTGTAAATTTCCAGCCTTTTTAAAACAAGACACACATCACACAATAGTCATCACTTAAACTGACATTGAGTGGAGAAAGAAAGTCTTTGCTCCATAGTCCATAACTAAATGGGCCTTACAGTAATAGGCCTAATACGAGTGTTTTGGGGCTTCAGTGTACTTATTAATAATCGCGGAATTTAATCTGGTTAAACCTTCAACCTTTCTTGTGTAGATAATGACGGTCATACCAAGAAAAAGAAAAAAGAAAATAATCAGAAGTCTCTCCAATACTGAAATTTCAAAGAGGCTAAAATTTACCTTACCTAGGTATACAAACTTGAATTTATTGTATGAAAAGTATACAAACAACATGAAAATGATATTAGTTTAATTTTAAAAAAACTTAAAACTACAGCTTATATAACCAATAAGTTGTTGGACAATAAAAAAACTATTTATATATATGAATATTAATCTTTGCAGTCCAAAATTCTAATTCCAGTTTTTCATTTAATATAATAGCTAATATATATACTTTTATTAATATATCAAGGCTAAAAGCATATGTTTGATCATATCTGAATAAGAGATTGATTAGTTGTCGTAACCAAAGCATCTAATCTGTCTTAACATAAATGAATGATTAAAACGTTACTTACAAAATCCTATATGTAATACATAATATATATATAGTCGGCTATCTCCCCACTATAGTATAGTGTCGTATACACACTCATTTTCCGAAAGTGGCATTTTAAGTGGACTTTTCTTTTTGGTGGTATGTTCAGAAAGTGGACTTTTCTTCTGAAGAAGCATGGTGTGTATCGTTTACTTAAACGATATATATAATTTAGCATTACACTTTAAACGCAATATTTTCCGTATAATAACAACAGCTATAATGTATACGCCCTAGTCCCTATTAGCAAATCGATAGTTTCTCATGATTATACAAAGTACAAATAAAAATTCGAATCGTACTAATATCAAAATTCGAGTCTCTTAGGAGTAAAATGTTCGTCTCTTAATCAACACTTAAACGAGTAAAACCTAAAAAGGTGTCCATTTAAGAAAACATAGGCAATTATTTTAAATAAGTTGGAGCTTTTTGCTATACTTTGTTAATTATTACGCGTGCCGATATTTTCTTCTTTAGTAAAATTAATGAGAGTAGGCGAATTTCCACATACTTCATCCGTAATCTCACTTGTGAGGTCTTTTTTTTTTTTTTTTTTAATGAAATGTGACGGGTTTAGTACAAGTAATACAACACTGGTGTTTATAGTTTATATCCACAAGTTAAATACAATATTAAATATTTTGTCTGTATACACATAAAATGCAAATGTGTTTCCTACCACATGTATTTGCGTTAGTTTTTCTATTTTACAACAAACTTTAAGAAAAATACTGAAATCAAAATGTTATGTTTTTTTTTGTTTGCCGACCACTAAAATGCTATGATTTTTATAGAAGAATAATAGTATTTTAATATGTAAAGAGATAAGTGATACCCATAAAGAATGCAGTTTCTTTTAAGGTACGGCTAAGAGTGAAAACTACCAAGCCTTCTCTTTTTCACACCAACCATTAAATAAAATACACTAGACAAAAATGATTAGTGGCAATAATGTGATTACAATGAGTATGAATGGGCAAACATGTCAGAACTCTACATTCCTCACTGCCTACATATACCCCTCCCAAGCTCTCATAACTCGGAAAAAAATACAGAGTTAAAACTTTAAACTTGAAAATGGGAAAACAGCTTCATACGACGACGTTTCTTTACTTAGTCACCATTCTCTTCATTTTCAGGACAATCTCAGCCGTCCGTTTTCCTCCGGCACCAACAACAACCAACGACCTAGATTTCATCCGTACGAGCTGCAACGCAACGCTTTATCCGGACGTATGTTTCACGTCACTAGCTGGCTACGCCTCCGCCGTCCAGTACAATCCCGCCAGGCTAGCTAAGCTCGCCATCGGCGTCTCCCTTTCCCGCGCAAAACACACGGCGAATTACCTCTCCAAAATCTCACGCTCTGCCGCCTCCGCCGCCGTCCACGACTGCGTTTCCAACATAGGAGACGCCGTGGAGCAGATGCGTGGCTCCCTAAAGCAGCTTCGAGAGATGAACCACCGTCGTCCCGGAGCGCCGGCGTTTAGGTTTCAGATGAGTAACGTGCAGACGTGGATGAGCGCGGCGTTGACGGACGAGGAGACGTGTACGGATGGCATCACGGAGGAGATGGAAGACGGAGAGACAAAGACGGCGATTTGCGAGAGAATAGCCGAAATCAAGAGGTTCACGAGTAATGCACTTGCTCTCGTTAACACTTACGCAAACAATGGAGCCTAGCTAGCTAAGCTAGGAGCTATAGGTCTTGAAATGAAGTTATATATAAAAACTTGTATATAAAACTTTATATTATATATATGAGTGTGCTTAGTTAGTTTTTGTTTCTGTGTATTTGAGGCTCTAAAATCGAGAAGTTGGAAGTTGGAACTCCGAGTTTGTGTGTTCAAATTATACATTAGTCTATGTTTGATTGTATTAGTATATGTTGTGTGTGTTTATATTGGTGTATACTATATGAGTGATGGAGATAATTATAGATGGTTTTGATGAGTAATTTGGATATATCTAGAGACTAGAGGTTTTTTAACATTTGAATAAGGGATGTGATCATAATTCATAGGGGATGGATTTGGGCATATATCGAGGGAATTGAAACCCGTGAGATGACTAAAACATTTGACTACGACTTAGTTGGACCCCTAAGTTTGTCTATTTGTGCCCCACTCAAATCTTTTGGAAAACGAGGTTTTGTGACTTTTGTCCTTTTTGTTCACGGAGATGTCAATGCACAAAACCACAAATTGTTTTTTGTTATTATGAACTGTACCAAACTGCCAATTAATAGAAACCAATTACAGTTGTGATTTCTTTTTAGTTATGATACATTTGTATATTTATACCGTTTCTTATCCAAAAATATAAAATGCAAACGAATTTAGAAGTATATAATTCCCCCTTGATGGTTTTATTGACATTAGTAATTTGGAGAAATATGAAAATATGTTGGTTGGATACTCATTTCATCATCAATTAGTCAATCAATCCGAAAGTGATTCGTTCCATTTATATAGTTTTCATGTGTGTTACATCATCATTGTAATCATTGATTTTGTTTGATTACAAATGGAAATCTATGGACAAATCAAGTAAATACATACAAGTACAATAAAAAGTTTTATGGACAGCTCCACGAAGAGTTATATTTGTACTATGTACATATATCATGCTTACAGTATATAGTAATTGAATATAGATCTGGTGTGAAACTGATAAACTACCAACAAGCTACCCACCACTTTCCATTCATTATTCACAAGTTTTTACTATACGAATCCCGTTTAAAATTTCCAACTCCCGCGCTGATTCCACAGCGATTCATTCTTCTCCTAACTGCAGCTTAAAATTAGCCTAGTTAAGCTACAGTCTCAAAGTCTATAATGAAAAAAGGAAAATCTATAATGAAAATTTAGCTTCTCTCAAATTCTGCTTAAAGCGTGAACTTGTTACACATATGTTCGTATCATTATCAAGTGTGAAAACTTAAATTAAGGACGTGATTGTTATTTATCCAAAGAAAGAAGAACTAAATTTCACATAACACTTGCAAAATCATACTTAATACAGTAATAATACAGCCTCTAACGTTATATCTGATCTCATCAAATCAAAGGACTAAGCAGGAACAACACAGAATTCCCAAAGTTTTACATTCGAATAGTAAAAGGAATTAAACTAAATCTACTTATTACTTAAAGCTAAAGCCACTCTCTATTTTTTTCCCTAATAAGAGATTCCATTTTTTAGTAACTAAAGCTTTAAAGTTGCATAATTCAACACCCAACCGGTACAACCACCGTCGTCTTCACCTTCGGTGGTCTCCCACGTCCTCTACGCTCACCGGTTGACTGAGCAGCCGGCTCCGACGCAACAGCTGCTGAATCCGTCTCCGTCTCCAAATCTGTTTTAGGTCTCTTCGGTGGTCGTCCCCGTGGTCTTCCAGATCCGCTAGCAATATTTTCCTTAGGCTGAATCGACGGTTCTGATGGATCTTTCAGCTTCGGTGGACGACCGCGAGATCTAGGCGGATCTGTGGAGACAGTGACAGCAGCAGCAGCAACGATTTCCGCCTGAGTTTTCTGCTTGGGAGGACGGCCACGACCGCGCTTAGGAGGAGCATCTGGATCTGGTTTCATATAATTGTTTTTGACCATGAGAAGCTGACCGTTCTTCTTCATTTGGTTGAGATGGTAGCTGAGAAGTGTCGCGTGAGACGGCGGTAAGGTTTGCTGAGATGACTCGATGTGTTTAGTAATCGTCGTTTTGTTGGAACCGTTCTTATCGTTAAGTGACTCTATCGCTTCCATTATCATCTAAAAATGCAATTGTCAACCAAAACTCAGAAACTAGTTATGAAAATTTTGAGAGATGTCGCGGATTTACATACCTGAGGATAAGGCGGGAGAGAAAAGGATGGGAGTTGACTCCGAATTTCCGATGAATGCTGATTTGTAGCTGAGCCATGGTGAAGATCAAACGCCATGTGAAGCGTGGACTCGTAGAGAGAGAGTGTGAGTGGGAAGGTGAATGAAAGAATCTGCGTTCTGAGGTATTTTTAAAAACAACAATTGGGAAAGTGGTTTTTCCTCATCATCCGATTGATCAAATGTTCAAATAAAAAATTCGATTATATTATGTCGTAGAGTTCATCGGACGGTTGGGGTTATCGACCATACGGATGGATCGAACGGCTGTGAGGATATGAAAGTTTTCTCCTGCAGGATTACTGACGTGGACAAAAGTGAATGACTTCAGACTTTTTAGCCTTAAATGACGTAATTCTCCTCGAATTTCAATCTAATTTACCTGTTTTAGACAACAATTGGGCAGCTCGGTGTAGGCGTTAGCTCTGGATAGTGGATACCATAACACAAAAACGACAAACAAACGTCATAGCAATTATAGAGTTTTTGCAAATCGTAATTACTATTTGTTGAGTGCAACACAAGACTTATTTCTTCCATTTTTTTCATCCAAGAAAATATAAAGTTTACATTAATATATTCACCCGAGTTTTCTCTATAAGCAGACTAAAGATGCTGCGACTCTATCACTCACAAGTAATAGAATCATATGAGAAAGAGGAAGTATTTGAGAAATATACGAGGATGCAATCACAAGAAGCCGAAGGGGTTGTTGCTGTTTTGTTGCTGATGAGCACCTGCATTTACCGAATATTCCTCAAAACCGGTAGTGTTTTGCTGTCCTGAAACCGGGGCTACAGAAAATGCCTCCAAACCGGCGGTGTTTTGCGGTCCTGAAACCGGGATTACTGGAAATTCCCCAGAACCCGTGGTGTTTGGCGGTTCTGAAACCGGGACTGCTGGAGATGCTCCAAAACCGGTGGTGTTTTGTGGTTCTGCAACCGGGACTACTGGAAATGCCCCAAAACCGGTGGTGTTCTGTGGTTCTGAAACCGGGACTACTGGAAATGCCTCAAAACCGGTGATGTTTTGTGGTTCTGAGACAGGGACTACTGGACATTCCCCAAAATCACCAAAAGGATTTGCAGCGCTTGGTGCAACCTGGATCTGTGGTTGCTGCTGTTGTTGCTGATAGGTTGGCTGGAAGAGACCAAACGGGTTGCTTGTGGCTGAAGGCGGTGGAACACTGTTGGAAAATGTAAACGGGTCTTGAACCTCAAACGGATTGGGAGCAGGATCGCCGTAGGCAGGCGGCTGGGCAGCTCTGTATGCTCCATTGTCATATAGGCTGTTTAGGGTGAGCGTGTCTAAGCCACCGGCCTTGCATTTGTTGCAGACAAAAATGGTTATAATTAAGAAGCCACAAATTCGATTTAACATCCCCAAAACTGGCATATGTTTTCAGGATGATTGACAAGTAACTGATGCATGCCAGTATGAATAACACAAGAATCCATCTTACCAATTGCCTCTCTGTGGCTGCAGATATATCATTGCTAGGTGTTGAGACCAAGGCAAGCTCCCATCCTGACGGATCCAAATCTCTTGCTTGACCAAAACCAAACATCGAAGAATCAACTGGAAACAGAAACAGAATCAGAAATGCGAAAAAGGTAAACTTAGCACTACGGTATGTAGTAACCCAAGAAGCTCACCATCAGTAGAAACTAAGGCCAAAGCAAGTACATTTTGGTCCAGGATTGCTAGTGGATCAGGTGCATCATCGTTCAGTCCCTGTGTAAAACACTGATTGAATCAGAGACAGAAGAATAACAATGACAGAATCAAAATATATGTAATAAGCATATTTCACCAATAGATCATCTGTATCAACGATGTTCTGTGGAGTTTCTGCTGAAGGAGGAGGTTGTGTCTCGTCAGAGGGAACAACAGTACTATCTGAAGGCAATGATGGTTCATGTTCTTCATGAGAAGGTTCAAAATCTTCAGATGTATGCCCTTCATCCGGCGTATAGGTCAGAAGCTGTTTGTGGACTAAGTATTTAGAAAACAATTTACCAAAAAAAAAACATGGTTTATGTTGGACCATAAATAAGAGAATGTATACATACAAGTGGCCCGGATGTGACGTCGACCATTTGAGGTGCGTCTCTCATATACTCTTCCATTGTTGTAAGAAAAGATTGTGGAGGCTTCAGAAAACAAACATAGAGTTATATTATGATAACGTACCAGCCATTATAAGTTTAAACGTATCAAACAAGTTAATATCTGATACCTCTCTTAAAACAGGAAACTGGAAATTCCTTGCAAGTTCTAATCCTTTGCATACTTCATAGAAATTAGAAAGGTTGCCAGCCTGCATCGATAGATTAGCCCTAATTAAGTGAAATGTAAATGGACTCAACAGATAAAATAACTCAGTAACATTACCTGCAGACCCGCACGCTTGTATATTTCAAGGGCCTTGACGGCCTCATGCCTTGGCATTTCAAAGAACTGCTTGCATATATGAAGAAATCAAGAACACATGGAGGGCGAGAGTAACTCTGGACAGGGGAATGAAAAAATTGTTTCTACCTTTTCTACTAGATTGATGATGCCTTCATTGATGGCACAATAGACTTTAAAGCTCTCCTTCAACACCTGAAAATATATTTTTCAAAAGATTTCAGAACTTCACTCAAGCTGTTCTTTCCAGATACAATATGTTTGACAAGGCACTAAGAACTAGGGATATATCAAAAAATGTAAGCTATGTGTCCGGGTATGGTTTAACATACCAGAGCAAGTGCAAACTGTATTATATGATTGCTTTTAGCAGCACCCTCTGGCTGAAAAAGTTGAAAGAGAAAAAAATCAGTTCATTCGTCAGAGAAGACTGCTCCACCACAATGTACAAAATGGATAATAGTATGTGCTTTACAGAAACATAATGCACGACTCAGAAAATGACATGAAAGAAGCACCTTGCAACCAATGAGACGATGCAGAAGCTGCTGTAAAGCTGGTAACTGGTCCAAGAGTTTTTCACCATCTAAATCCCTTGTTTTGCTATACCCCTGGCCATCAATTTCCAAACTCGAATACCATCAGAAACGAAAGAAAGTAGGTGAAGCCACAAAATCAAGTAATCTTAAAATTTGATACCTTCTCCTGCCCTGGGGAAAGTTTCGGAAGACGTTCAGCCTCAATGTCATATTTAAGAACTCTATGGCATTCAAGCCGTTCCTCAAGAAATAATGCATAATTGCGTACCCACGCTGAACAATCCCAGGCTGTGTGAGGCAGAAAGCCAAATATATAATCAGCGGTAACTCTATGCAGAAACCTCATTTGCTCTTAAAACACATAGCAGTAAAGACTCACCGGTTGCACTCGAGTCATCCTTGAAATTAGAAAGTTGCAGAATGCGTCCTCTTTGCGAAAAATTCAATAACTCCTCTCTAAATGTCGGATCTCCTTCCCTCAAAAGCCGATGTATAACAAGTAGTGCTTTTAATGCAACCTGTTGAAGCATAATACAACATAAGACACTAAATCTATAGCTAACAGTCCTTACTATTATCATCCAGAAACAGTTTTGAACACCAGTTTGAAAACAATGACTGAGAAACAGAATCGATCTTAAAATCCTCAAAGCATCTAATAATCAAAACTCTCAGAACAACTTCAACTCCTAGTAACACACATAATCATACTCAACCACTAAATATCATAAACTCAGATCATCATCAAGATAGGATAAAAACCATACCGTCCAATTTCTAGTTTTATGCAAACGTCGGGAAAGAGCGTGAATGCAATAAGCAACATCTGCTCGAGGCCGCGTTGCTGATGTTGCAACAAATATTTCTGCAATAATTCACAGATTTGAGAATTTTAAAAAACAAAAACAATAAACAAATGCTACGATCTAAGAATTCCTGAGAAAATAAATGAGAAGCAATCATTTACTCCTGAGATGACGATCTTTGGGAGGACACTCGACGTGGTTAGTAGCCTTCACTACGGCAATATCTAAATCCTGAAATTACGAAAGATCATAACTCAAATCTATGAGAGATTTACTTCCGGTGATTGAAAATATATGAATAATTGGATTGAAATCAAATTGAAAAGGAATCAAAAGTGGCGTACGGCGTAATCGCTATTCACTCGAACAAGGCCGACTTTGGTGGTGTCTTTTAAGGCTCCGTAAGCTCTTCTCCATGACTGAAGCGTTCCCATCGGAAAAGCTACGCTATAGCCGTTCAGATCTCTCTCTTGAAACTTCTCTGATTCTTTTTTCCGAGGAAACCTCCGAGAAAATTCTAGAGGCGCAGAGACTGAGAAGAAAGAAGGAAGAAAAAACGAGCAAAAAAGGAGAAAGATTGGATTCGTCCGTTCTAATATTTTTGTTTCCTTATTCGACTGATTTTGCTTAATTGATTTGATAAATTGCAAAAATCGGATTTTATTATTTAGTTTGACAAATGGATTTTTATTATTTTACTTTTCAACTAACTTTCTTCTGGTTTTTTTTTTTCACTCTGATCTTATAAATTATGACATTATGGTACTAAACGGATCAGTTAATGATTTTCTTAAAATAATGATGAAGAAAAAAGTGATTCTTAAATTAATTCAGACGCAAGGCTTGTCGCTGGAATTATCAGAGGAAGACACTATTATTTGACTCCATTTTCAATCGAATCTATTGTTTCTTTTATCAACCAAATTTTCATTGTTTAATTTTTTTTTTTGTTAAAAGGGTCCATTGTTTAATATTGTAGTTATTAAAAGGTGATTCTAAAACTATGCTAATCAATTGATACGTTCAAAAGTATTGTAGCATTTCCTTGATTTTTAAAATTTACTTCACTATGTCAGTTTTAATTTATTCCGTGGTATTTCATCAGATCATACTCATCAATAAAAATAAAAAATGAAAGTGGGGTTGTCTTTATCCAAAAGCAAAAGTTTCTCTCTTTTTTTTCAACAGAAGTTTTTCTTTTATGGGTCCATTTTTCTACCAAAGAAGTTATGGGAAAGCATCTCACCACCAACGCCGGTGGGGGAAAGAAACATAGTCATAGAGTTATAGGTGCAGCAGCAATAGTTGTATTAATACTCTCATTGACATTTTCGATTGGTTGATTGAATATTAGTTTACTCTTCATTTTATAAGTTGTAAAAGGTCATTACAAAGTGGATGTAGTTGTCAACATATTCTCCTCCAACGTCAATTCATTGAATAGGCAGACTCGTGATGAATGCAGCTTTGCCGAATCAGCACAAATGTGTTGTCCCTTGTCACCACCATATTCTCCTCCTAGTCTCCTACGTTTACTACTTTACTTATTGGGTTGTTTCTTTAGTATGGATCAAGCCCGTTTATTTAGTATATTATATATTAGGCCAGGACTAGTCCTATGATTCACGCACCAGTCACAGCCAGCAAGCCCATCAAACTCTTAAGTCTTTTGATCCCAGCTCTGCTAGTTTTGCACTTCGTGTATAATGTTAGTATTGTAGTAATCTCCGAGTCTATGAGATAGAAATCAAAATTGTGTTGTTACTATTTCGTAACCCCGACAACAACAAACTTGGGGTTGATTCCAGGCCCATATGATAACACGAAAGTGACATTAATACAAACCATTTAAATCAGAGTAGCTGTCTTTTTCTGAACTGAACCAGAAGTCTTGAAAGAAAAGTACAAATGTTTAACATGGTAATTTTTGTTGTTATCTTAAAGTTCGCAGTTGTCAGTGGATATTCTCTTGTGTGAACATTTTGGTAAAGTTGAAACAACTGTAGTATTTGAAACGATATGAAACGACAGATGTTTTAACGATACTATCACCAAACGATGCTAGTACGTTGACGCTGGTTAACACCGTTCCTTTCTTATCCATATACATGATGGCATCAGACCCTTTTTTGTTTTGTTTTATTATCCGTATGCATTCAATTCGTGGTAAATTAAAGCTTAAGCTACTTCTACCTTTTACTCACGATATACATAGTGGAATGTTAGTTAAGGACGAATTAACAAGTATTATGTCATTCAACAGTAGGTCTAAGAATTGTTATAAGGATGTAACCCATATGGGAAGAAAGACAGTACATACGATTCCGACTTGCATATAGAATTGATTATCCGTTTTTCCCCATGTAAATAAATGAGTAAGTCAGAAACAAGGACGACACCAGTCCTTATTCATCACGTGATTAGCCGCCAAGCAAAGCAAATAATGTGTTGCTTCTCCTCACTCCCTTCGATGGGTACGTGAATCGAGAAGATAATATCATCAATACACAAATTCGATATGTTGTTTCTTCACTAGGGTTCTACACTGATACAATTAGTAATTGGTTATTAGTTATTACTATTGTTTAACATACTTTTGTTAGACAGTGTATTTATGTATCATCATCTATATAAAAATTTATAGAAAACTAAATTATATAATAAAAATGTAAAAAAAGTAACCTATAAGAATTACAAACAGAACAGTCAAAGTTTTATTGTAAAACAAGCAATAATAATGTTTATGTTTTTTTCGTCACTAAACTCACGTAATACAAAATGAATGAACCACATAACGGTTTTATTAAATTGTGTGACTACAACAAACAAATAGTAGAAAATACAAATCGTAAACTCAGTTAGTTTACTTTCCCATTTCCCAAGCTAGCCGCTAAAGCCGTAGTTCCAAAAATTGACATCATGATGCAAATGTGAACTTCACATGGCCCAAATTTCGTCGGAGTCTACAGAGATTCATGAATCTGGTCAATACTACTATTTTATTAAAAAAAAAAAAAAACGATTTATAACCAAAATATCAAAAACGAAGCAAGAGTAACCATACATGAGGTATTCGATGTAGGGACACGTGCGTATGGGTCACACACCATAATGTTTTAATATTCCCCCACCCCAAGGACATGGCACGGCACAGTGTGTCAGTCCAGTTCCAGATTTGCCGGCTCAACATTTACTAGGTTCTATAAATGTTAACATGTATACTAGTAGTAATTAATCATGCGCTTTAATTAATGTCTCCAAATTACATGTGAGTACTTATCCGTGCTTCGAGTAGTGAAGGCGGTTTTGGATGCATAACACAGACTCGTAACGGAAAGGCTACAGTGTTTCTTTAGGCCAAGCTGGAAGGCATCGGTACGATCGCCACGTGGGTGGAGCAGAATTGATCGCACGCTACGATTACCAGATCGACGATAGTAACAGAAGAACGCTAACTTTCATGCTTCCAAGACATGTGTCCAGGCTGGCTTTCTTCAACCACGCGATTTCTCACAAAATGTTACTGTCTATTTCTGAATCATTTGATATGTATATAAACCAAAGCCTCTAGTACTAGTACTCCCATCAACCCATTTGAACTGAATCACTCATATACACCTAAATAGCAACAACTTAAATATATGTAACTACCAGACTCTAAACATGTTACTTTTTACTATTAAGTATTAATCAATGGAAGAGAGGAAAAAAAAGAAGAAAGAGTAACTATATATAATCCTGATATTCATGGAATTTTTGGGTGCCCTTAACAGTTAACACGCACGAGTGGTCTCACTGCCACCTCATATCAGTTTTTGGCAATTCATATTTTTTTGGTCCATCTCTTTCGTGCTGACTTCTGATGTATTTAGGCATACACATGTATCGCATTTACATGGTTCTCTATTAAAATTTGTACAAACCAGGTAATATTAAATATGTATTAAATTTGGTTACAGAAGGAGAAACTTTCTCATTATTCAGAGAAAGCAAAACAATTATACAGAACCAAGATAATTCATTTTTGCTAAAATGCCTATTTTCTTAAATTTAAAGTAATATGATTTCCAAAAAAAGATTTGTTTTAAAAACTGTTCTATCTGTAATTAGCAGACAACAATTATCTTAGCTTTATTTTTCTTTTTAAAAAGTTATTGCTGAGATAAAAAGCACACTATTTTTCATGACATATGATATGACACCATTTTCAATTGTTGTCTTCTACTATAAAGAAAAAAAGGAATCAATGAACGCACTTTTATTTTCTTTGTTAATTAGCGAAAGTACTTGATTTCAAAGAAGATGATAAAATCAATCAGGTAAGAAACTTTGGATATTTTTGTCTCTTTACTGGTAAATTATACTTTCCAAGTATTAGGTGAGTGTTTATTTCAGAGATCTAATATTTTCACGTGCAAGATTTTTAGCACATGATGCATGTTTAAGTAAGTATTTATTTGGATCAACAATTGATACTCCATTGTTTAAATCAGCGTCTTTTGAAAGCTACGCAATATTCAATAATAGAGTAAATATTTCGGCGTCAATACATTCTCAGTAATATATCCTACTAAATTACTAATAATCCATGATTTCATTATGCATCTGATAAATTAATGTTAAATTAATGTGAAGTGGCTCAAAACATAAACAAATAATTTGAAAATTGAGAAAAAGACGTAACAGAGAATTATTAGAACATGTAACCATGGAACGGTAATTGAGATGGTCCATACGACGGCCGTCAACGGTGGGAGTGGTCTCAGGGCCTACCGTATAAAAGAGTAGATACGTGTAATAATCACATGGCTTGTGGGGACCACAGTCTCAATGGCGTACGGTAAGTTCACGACAACGGCCTGTCGGATCCTTTTACACGTGGAGCCATCACATGCTGTCAGTTCTGATTTTCACGAAATATTTCAAGATATATGAGAAAAAAATTAATTTCAAAAAGAAAACATTAGTGGGACTACAGTTACTATTTTCACAAAACACTTTTTCAAAATTTAATATAGTATTTTGTTCCGTCATTAGAATGTAAAATAGAGAGTTGTTAAATTTTGTTGTACAACCACTTTTTTAAAAATATGTGAAAATCTTAAAACATACAACTTTATTATAAATAGAGGGAAATTTAATTGATAATAAATTTAACTTTATTAGAAATGGAGTATATGATGATATTTATGGATATGTTGCATTTTATTATCGATGTTTACTTTTCTACCCCCTTTCTCGAAACATGGCTACATTATTACAAAGGAAGCTAAGGCACCAAAACAGTATGATGAAACTCATTTCAGCTTTTGAGTGGAATTTTAATTATGCTTCTGGAAAAGCTTATTCAGATCCTCCATCAAAAGAACCAATATAAAGTCTTCTCTATTTAAAATCAAATTTAATGACAAGGTAAGTTCTTATCCATCCGACAGATAATACCAAAGGATTTTAGAATTTTTCATAAATTTCAATTAATAGGAGAGTCTCTTACATTGAAGCCCTTGAATATATAATCTACAAATGATGTATTGTTTTTAATTATTTTGTTAATTTAATAATGGGGATAGTGATGGTTTACTTTACAATACAAAAAGTAAAATTTATTTTAATTATATATTAAAAATATAGTAACATATTAACACTTTTATTAAAAATATATGTATTTTATATCAAAAGATACAATCATACAAAACCAACCAACATAACTATTAGGCGACAGAAAGTAAAATTTAACACTATTGCATGACAATCTTTTTAGTTGTCAAAATTATATGACCATCTAAATTATAAAGTTTTTAAAAGAAACGTTGCACAAATGCAAGAAAATATATATACATATTAATTTATGTATACACACAAATTTGGGTGTGTGTTTCAGCCTTATCGCTTAGAGCTGTAGATGTTGCTGTTAGCCCTCTGATCCATGATTCATCGGACATCGAGCCCCCATCACGAGCTTTTTTTAATTATTTTCCCCTTCTCAATAATATAACAATTATTTTAAAATACACACCATTTTCCAATTTCTCTATTTTTACAATTTCTTTGTTGTGATAAAATTATAAGTGTTAGTAGAGTGAAAAATCCAACCAATCCCCGAAGCTAAAGATTCTTCACCCTTCCCTTAAAAAGCAAAACCTAGATCCGACATTGAAGGAAGCTTTCAGATCGATCTGAGAAGTGAGAAACCCCAAAAACCATCATCATGAAGAGAGATCATCAACACCATCTTTTTCAAGAACACAAGACGACGATGAAAGGAAAAGAAGAAGAAGAAGACAGTAACGGCATGGATGAGCTTTTGGCTGTGCTCGGTTACAAGGTCAGGTCATCTGAAATGGCGGAGGTTGCTCAGAAGCTTGAGCAGCTTGAAGTTATGATGTCGAATGTTCAAGAAGACGATATTTCCAACCTCGCTACTGAGACCGTACACTACAATCCATCGGAGCTTTACTCGTGGCTTGATTCCATGCTTTCCGATCTTAATCCACCGTCTTCTAACGCGGATTACGATCTCAAAGCTATTCCCGGCGACGCGATTTTGAATCAGTTCGCAATCGATTCTTCTTCTTCTTCTTCGTCGAACAAGCGTTTGAAACGCTCAAGCTCAGATTCCATGACGGTGGCGACGAGAAACAACGTCGCAGACACAACGTCCGAGTCAACTCGGTCTGTAGTCCTGGTTGACTCGCAGGAGAACGGCGTGCGTCTCGTTCACTCGCTTTTAGCGTGTGCCGAAGCTGTGCAAAGCGAGAATCTGACTCTAGCGGAAGCTCTGGTGAAGCAAATCGGATTCTTAGCCGTGTCTCAAATCGGAGCGATGAGAAAAGTCGCTACCTATTTCGCCGAAGCTCTAGCGCGGCGGATCTACCATCTCTCTCCGTCGCGGAGTCCGATTGACCACTCACTCTCCGATACTCTCCAGATGCACTTTTACGAGACCTGTCCTTACCTCAAATTCGCTCATTTCACGGCGAATCAAGCCATTCTCGAAGCTTTTCAAGGTAAGAAAAGAGTCCACGTCATCGATTTCTCCATGGGACAAGGTCTTCAATGGCCGGCGCTTATGCAAGCTCTCGCGCTTCGACCTGAAGGTCCTCCGATTTTCCGATTAACCGGGATTGGTCCACCGGCACCGGGTAATTTTGATTATCTTCATGAAGTTGGGTGTAAGCTGGCTCATCTAGCGGATGCGATTCATGTGGAGTTCGAGTACAGAGGATTTGTGGCTAATACTTTAGCTGATCTCGATGCGTCGATGCTTGAGCTTAGACCAAGAGAGATTGAATCCGTTGCGGTGAACTCTGTTTTCGAGCTTCACAAGCTCTTAGGACGACCCGGTGCGATCGATAAAGTTCTTGGAGTGGTGAGTCAGATTAAACCGGAGATTTTCACTGTGGTGGAGCAGGAATCAAACCATAATAGTCCGGTTTTCTTAGACCGGTTTACCGAGTCGTTGCATTATTACTCGACGTTGTTTGACTCGTTGGAAGGAGCGCCGAGTGGTCAAGATAAAGTCATGTCGGAGGTTTACTTAGGGAAACAGATCTGTAACGTTGTGGCTTGCGATGGGCCTGACCGAGTTGAGCGTCACGAAACGCTGAGTCAGTGGAGGAACCGGTTCGGTTCTGCAGGGTTTTCGGCGGCACATATTGGTTCGAATGCGTTTAAGCAAGCGAGTATGCTCTTGGCTGTGTTCAACGTCGGAGAAGGTTATCAAGTGGAGGAGAGCGACGGATGTCTTATGTTGGGTTGGCACACTCGGCCTCTCATAGCCACCTCGGCTTGGAAACTCTCCACCAATCAGATGGTGGCTCTCTGAGTTGACTCGGTTCGTTTCAAAAAATGTGTGATGGATGGCTGAGTGGACTCGGTTTATCAGTTGACCGATTATGATGATGATAAATGTTCCGACCGAACCAAACTGAATCCTACCCGTTTTGTTTTCCCTTTGTCACATGTTAAGATTTTAATTTCAATATTAGGTCAATTGAAAGTTTTCTAATCTCGCTTTCGAGAGTTCTTTTCTTTTTTCTTGTGACATTGGAGGGTAAATTGGATAGGCAGAAATAGAATTATGTAATTGGTGGAAATAAAATGATGTTGAAATGTTGAATGTCACACCCATAAATTAGTTGTAATGAGCGTGATTAGTCCGTCTCTTATTATATAAATAACACGCTAAATCTGATAACTATGCTCTTTTAGTGTGTGCATATTGTAGGTGGACCAGATTATTCTATCAATAATGGTAAGTCGCTTTCAGTCAATTTTGTTAATTTTAAAATTATAAAAAAGAAGAGTAAAAAAAAGCCAAAAAATATTGAAGGTGGGTAACAACGTTCGACGTCAACTGCACATAAATAATTCTGTTCATATTGAAAAATCGAAATTGGAGATGTCCTTTGTGAATCAAAATTAAAATTGGTTTAAAGAGTTAAACAAAACATTCGACAGAGGGGGGGGGGGGGGACCGTATACTTCACTCGTGACCCTTTGGTGTATAGTTGAGTGAATGTGACATTTGATCTTTGATTATGATGTATTAAAAAGGCATGAGGGGGTTGATGGTTGATTCTTGTCAAACTTTCGATACCCCACACGGCTACACATCAATAGGTCCGAATAAGTGCTAATGGGCCTCAATAAACTATCAAACATGATGCTCTTGCTCACGGTCTAAGGCGACAAGTTAAAAACATGAATAAGAAAACTCATATTGAAAAGAGTGAACAGTGTTGTCACAGGACTGGAAATCGAAAGAAGTAGAACATGTTTAGAGGAATTGGCAAAACAGAAATTATAATTAACACACTAGTATTATTATATTACGAACACGACAACAACATCAAATCATCAAAAGACAGATGAGATGATACATAAAAGCATACAAGACCGCCATTATTATAGAGGAAAAGGAGGCGGATGATAAGGTACGTACGTAACGAGACAAACACAAAAGACACACATGCATGCATAAACATGACATACGAAGATGACCATGAAGGCTTTTTAAGCTCTGTTCTGGCCCTTGAGAATGTGGCCGTCCATGTCAGCAACTAAGCTCTTGACAAACTTCATGTAGTTGATTGGTTCAGGGCAGTTTTCGTTGCGCTTCTCCCATATAATAGTGATTTTGCAGACGCAGCCTTCCTTAGACTTGGGAATGAACTGGTAGATGACGTCATAAACCTTGTACTTCTCCATCACGTCACCCTCCAGCCCTCTCAATGTCAACGTCATGTTCTTGTCGTTTATCTCTCGCTTCTCCTTGAACACCTCTGGCTTCCCATCTTCATACGAATACACACACACACACAACATCCTAGTCTACATTAGACGATTATACATCAAACCTAGTATGACCAAACATAAAGAGAGATAAACCTATATAGATCATGAATGAGTGGGCCCAATATCAAGAACTGCACGAATACAAAGAAAAGTGAGATCGAGAGAGAGTAAAGTAGGAACCTAATGTGATGTTCCATGATCTGATGGAACCGTGGGAGTCCCAGTCGCCGTCGTGCATATTGCAACCTTGAATGTGGTGGCCGATTGCGTCGGAGAAGACATGGTTTTCGTTCTTCCATCTCTTGTAGTGTTTCTCAACCGACCCCTTCAATGGTACCTCCGCCACGTATGTTCCTGACATCGCCATTTCTTGATTACTTGTGTTTCTTTTGAAATGTATCAAAGTGTTTTGTTTGATGCAAAAACCCAAGTGTTTGCCCTTTCTTTATATACACAAACTCACCACAACACTACAAGAAACGTTATCTTATGTATTATATATACTTCAAAAATATTTGCATAATTTTTACCTTTTACTTAAAATTCAATAATAAACAATATATATGATTTTTGATAACTCTAGGGGCTGGAAGATCCCAAGTCTCTTATCTTCGGAGCCTATAAAAAGCCATATTAATTAATGAGAGAAAAATATAAAATTATAAAAAGAAATTTAAAAATATAGTTTGTAAATGCATGAATTAAGGTTTGACTGGTTTAGAAGGTCAATAATAACCCGTACCTTAGCTAGTTTAGCTCGTAATACAGGATTATTTAATCTGGTTAGGTAACATATCATTAATTGGCTAATCGCTTAATTATTGATAAATTGGATACATGCATGATGCATGGCGATAAAAATGGAAGCAAAGAACCTTGGCGAAAGAGACAATGATGCGGCCGGGATACACGGTTTTGCGAACTTAAGTTAAAGATCATCGACGTCATAGTGATATTGGTGTTCCACACGTGTGGATATATATGTGTCGTCAAGTCCATATATTACTCACTTACTGACTTACGTTGATATTCTTTGAATCTCTTTATATCAAACGGACAAATTATCATTAACTATGTTCACACTGTTTTAGTAGGTATCGTAGTCATATTAATTAGTCCTCTGTTTATCAAATCGCTCGGATGTTCCTATCACAACAAATGAATACATACGTTTCTTCAAAGTAAAGACTCTTATTTTAGGGATGAATCCATTAAGACGTTTATTGTGATGTTATATTGTTTCCATGAAGACATATTTATCTTTTAACGAATATATACCCATTTATCTGGAAGTGCAACATGGACAAAATTGTTGCCATGAAGACATATTTTGAATGATGAAGCAACTTTGTTGACGTGAAAAGCTACAGTTATACCCACGGTGTTGCGAGTCCGAAACATCAATTAAATAAGACGACTGCTACGACAAAAATGCTACAATACTGGTTCAGCGCATATACATGACACTGAAAAATATTTCCACTTCAAACTTTCTGTGTAATTCTCTTCGTTGAAAATTATTTTGTGTGTGTGCAAAAGAATTGCATGTTTTCTTTTTGGATGGCTGAATTTGTTTTATAATAATGGATATTTTGGGATTTTGGTTAATCAATCTGTTACCTCGTGAAAATCGTTCTTTTTCCATAGCTATGTCTTATGAAATTGATTGTGTGATAGATAATGAAACTATACATCTCAATATATATTAATTATGCGCTTTATATCTTACATACACACAATTATTATATTCTTACCAACACCATAACAGCATCAAGTCATCAAAGACAGAGATGATTACATTTACATATACGTACATACAAGACGACCGCCATTATTATCGGCATAAAATGCACAAAAGAAAAAGGAGGCGGACGATCGATCAGGAGCGAAACAAACACAAAACACACACACACATATATATTATAAAGAGCTAGGATATGTTTTTTTTTAAAAGGATGACCACTCTCCTACGATGATTAAGCCTTAGTCTGGTCCTTGAGAATGTGGTCGTCCATGTCAGCAGCCAAGCTCGTGGCGAACTTCATGTAGTTGATGGGCTCTGGAGAGTCTTCGTTGCGCTTTTCCCACATCATAGTGACTTTGCAGACGCAACCTTCCTCAGACTTAGGTATGAACTGGAAGACGCAATCATAAACCTTAAGCTGCTCCATCACGTGACCATCCAGCCCTCTAAACGTTACTGACATCTTCTCGTCGTCAAACTCTCTTTTTTCCTTGAACACCTCTTGCTTTCCATCTTCATATATACAACAAAATTTGCATTAGTACAGAACCCTAGCTATATATATATATATAGTAACGTTTCCATATAAATAGAGAGACATAGCTAGAGAGTAGACCGCATGTGTAGTTCCAGGACTTGATGGCTCCGTGTGAGTCCCAATCGCCCTCGTGGACGGTGACACCTTGGATGTGATGGCCGATGGCATCCGGGAAGAGGTGGTTTTCGTTCCTCCACCTCTTGTAGTGTTTCTTCGCCGACCCTTTTAGAGGAACCTCTCTCACGTATGTTCCCGACGTCGCCATGGTAAGCTTCCAAAAAGCTTTTGATTTATTTGCTGATGCAAAAAAAGGAATTATCACCCTTCGTTTATATAGACATATCGATCACAACATTACAAGAAACCGGATATATACGACTTTTTTTCAAGAATCAGATATACATACGTGTTAAAATAATATCTTACTGATATAATGTTTGTTTGTTTGTTTTGAGTTAGATATTGTAGAGTTTTGATATAATCTTGTTTGTCTTTTAGTTATCGAAATTTTACGTTACGATAACCAAAGTGTAACGTTCGAATTTACATAAAAAATGACAAAAATAAATAAATAAATGTATTTGTGCTAATATGTTTATGACCGAATCGGACCAATTTTTCCGGTTAATTTGGGTTCACACTAGATTGTGCTAGGCCTTTTACTGTTTCGATTTTGTTTTTTCATCACAGGAAACTGGTTACTCCTTAGCTTACATGCTATTTTCAGAACTTTAAAATTGCAGGATTCAAATTTAGAAGTTTTTAGACTCGAGAATACCTTCAAAGACAAAAAGGAGATAGTGACAGCTTTCAAAGAAGTACATAGTTAACGCCCAAACTTTCTGCAGAAGAAAGAGAAAGCATTATAAAGGAAAAGGAGGCGGATGATAAGGTACGTACGTACGAGACAAACACAAAACACACACATGCATGCATAAACATGACATACGAAGATGACCATAAAGGCTTTTTAAGCTCACTGGTTGTGGCCCTTGAGAATGTGGCCGTCCATGTCAGCAACTAAGCTCTTGACAAACTTCATGTAGTTGATTGGTTCAGGGCAGTTTTCGTTGCGCTTCTCCCATATAATAGTGATTTTGCAGACGCAGCCTTCCTTGGACTTGGGAATGAACTGGTAGATGACGTCATAAACCTTGTACTTCTCCATCACGTCACCCTCCAGCCCTCTCAATGTCAACGTCATGTTCTTGTCGTTTATCTCTCGCTTCTCCTTGAACACCTCTGGCTTCCCATCTTCATACGAATACACACACACACACAACATCCTAGTCTACATTAGACGATTATACATCAAACCTAGTATGACCAAACATAAAGAGAGATAAACCTATATAGATCATGAATGAGTGGGCCCAATATCAAGAACTGCACGAATACAAAGAAAAGTGAGATCGAGAGAGAGTAAAGTAGGAACCTAATGTGATGTTCCATGATCTGATGGAACCGTGGGAGTCCCAGTCGCCGTCGTGCATATTGCAACCTTGAATGTGGTGGCCGATTGCGTCGGAGAAGACATGGTTTTCGTTCTTCCATCTCTTGTAGTGTTTCTCAACCGACCCCTTCAATGGTACCTCCGCCACGTATGTTCCTGACATCGCCATTTCTTGATTACTTGTGTTTCTTTTGAAATGTATCAAAGTGTTTTGTTTGATGCAAAAACCCAAGTGTTTGCCCTTTATATACACAAACTCACCACAACAGTACAAGAAACCATATCTTATAACGTATGTACTTCAAAAAAATATTTGAAGCATTATTTTTACCTTTTACTTAAAATTCAATAATAAACAATATATATGATTTTGATAACTGCAGGGACTGGGAGATCCCAAGTCTATTCTTATTCGGAACCTATAAAAAGCCATATTAATGAGAGAACAATATAAAATTATAAAAAGAAATTTTAAAAATGTAGTTTGTAAATGCATGAATTAAGGTTTGATTATTGATCAATTGGATAAATGTCGATAAAAAAAAGAAGCAAATAACCTTGGCGAAAGAGACAATGATGCGGCCGGGATACACGGTTTTGCGAACTTAAGTTAAAGATCATCGACGTCATAGTGATATTGGTGTTCCACGCGTGTGGATATGTGTCGTCAAGTCCATCTATTACTCACTTACTGATTTACGTTGATGATTCTTTGAATCTCTTTATATCAAACGGACAAATTATTATTAACTATGTTCACACCGTTTTAGTAGGTATCGTAATTAATTAGTTCTTTGTTTATCATATCGCTCGGATGTTCTTAATTATCACACAAATGAATATATATGTTTCTTCAAACTAAAGACTCTTATAATAAACTCAAAGATTTTAGCGACGAATCCACTAAGACGTTTATTGTGATGTAGTATTGTTGTCATGAAGGCATATTTATGTTTAACGAATACCCATTCATCGTAAACTCTCTAGATCTGGAAGTGCAACATGGACCAAATTGTTGCCATGACATGAAGACATTTTTTGAATAATGATGCGACTTCGTCGACGTGAAAAGCTACAATTCTACCACGGTGTTGCGATTCCGAACAACAATGAAATGAGAAGCATTGATCGCATATTATTCAAAAAAAAGCCAATCCGTTTACTGCAAGACGACCGCTACGACAAAATGCTACAATGCTGGGACACGACATTGAAAAATTTCCACTTCTCTTCGTTGAAAATGATTTTGTGTTTGGCAAAAGAATTGCATGTTTTATTTTGGATGTATGAATTTGTTTTATAATACTGGATGCTTTGGTTAAATCGTTCTTTCTTCCCTAGCTATCTTACGAAATTGATTATGTGATAGATAATGAGACAATAGATCCCAATATGTATTATACGCTTTATATCTTACACACATTATTATAGTATTACCAACACCGTAACAACATCAACTCATCAAAGACAGAGATTGTTACACATGCAAGACGACCGCCATTATTATCGGCATACAAAAGAAAAGGAGGCGGACGATCGAGACAAACACAAAATACACACATGCATACATAAAGAACTAGGATGTTTATTTTATTAAAGATGACCACTAGCTATGATCGATCATGATTAAGCCTTAGTCTGGTCCTTGAGAATGTGGTCGTCCATGTCAGCAGCCAAGCTTGTGACGAACTTCATGTAGTTGATGGGCTCTGGAGAGTCTTCGTTGCGCTTCTCCCACATCATAGTGACTTTGCAGACGCAACCTTCCTCAGACTTAGGTATGAACTGGAAGATGACGTCATACAACTTAAGCTGATCCATCACGTGACCTTCCAGCCCTCTAAACGTCACCGCCATCTTCTCGTCATCAAACTCTCTCTTTTCCTTGAACACCTCTTGCTTCCCATCTTCATATTTATATACGCGAACTTTGCATTAGTAATATCTTTTAACAAAAAAACAAAAAAAACTAAAACTTTGCATTAATTAGTACAGAACCCTAGTTATGCATGTGTAGTAACGTTTCCATATAAATAGAGAGGGAGAGAGAGCTAGAGAGTTAAGTGAGGACCGCATGTGTAGTTCCAGGACTTGATGGCCCCGTGGGAGTCCCAATCGCCGTCGTGGACGGTGACACCTTGGATGTGATGGCCGACTGCGTCCGGGAAGAGGTGGTTTTCGCTCCTCCACCTCTTGTAGTGTTTCTTCGCCGAACCTTTCAGAGGAACCTCTGTCACGTATGTTCCTGACGTCGCCATGGTACTGAAGCTTCTTCCAAAAAAGCTTTTGATTTCTTTGCTGATGCAAAAAAGGAATTATCACCCTTCGTTTTTATAGACTTATCGATCACAACATTACAAGAAACCGGATATATACGACTTTTTTCAAGAATCAGAGTCATGCATACGTGTTAAAATAATATCTTACTAATATAACGTTTGATTGTTTTGAGTTAGATATAGGGATTGTAGAGTTTTGATTAAATCTTGTTTGTCTTTTAGTTATCGAAATTTTACGTTACGATAACAAGTGTAACGTTCGAATTTATATAAAAGATGACAAAAAGATTATATGTATTTGTGCTAATATGTTTACTACGTAATCCGCGGACCCAATTTTTCCGGTTAACTTTGGGTTCACACCAGAATGTGCTAGGCCTTTTTAGGTCTCTCTTTTTTTCATCACAATTACTCCTTTAGTCCTTAGAGCAAAAGTCCTTATTAGCTTACATACTATTTTCAGAACTTTAAAATTACAGGATTCAAATTTAGAGAGTTTTTTGACTCGAGAATACCTTCTGCAGAAGAAAGGGGACATCAACTTGAAACAACTGAAAAGCTATTTGAGAGAACTTAAACAAAATAAATAATAAAACATTAAAGGAACTGATCAATGTACAAAAACTTGTTTGGCAGCTTTCTTCTCCCCTAACCTACATTTATTTCTGGGCAATCCAACACTAGACACACCAAATGTACAAAACTCAAACGCTTCAAACTGCAAAACACAAATGCTGTCTTCTTCGCCCAGAAACAAAGGGTGAATCTTGGTGGTGGGAGCTAAATCTCAGTTCCTCATGTTAGGATACACATCATCAGCTTCAATGTGTCAAAAAATTTCTCCTCCAAAGGAGAATGGTTGTAAAGTCTTCCCTCTGTCTCTCTCTCGCTCTGTTTGGATGGCGGATGTGGCCAAAGAATTGAAAGAATTAGCAACACATGTAAATAAAAGAATGCACCAGATGATTCCAGTAAAATAATGTGTCAGGTGGCTGCTGTTGTTGTTTTGTTCCTCCGGCACATACAGTCAGGGCATGGGAATATGTAAATGGAGTCACTTGATCGTTTCAGCTCAAACCCCTTTGAGTCGCTGTGAGACCTCATGCTTAGCATTTGCCGTTTGAAACTTTTCCATCTGCAGGTGAAATCAGAAACAACAATTGAAGGACCAACCAGATACTTTTATACAAGATACGTAGGTGAGAGTCGTTTACCCCAACTTGGGATTGTCAAAGAGTACGGCTAGCTTTCGCTTGTCTGGCCGAATTGTCTTCGAATGTCCTCCAAATAAATACCTCCGATGCCCCATGAGGAAATGAGGGAAGTTTCCACCTTGCGTTGTCACAAATACCTCACTGTGGAGACACACCGTGTAGTCTAATGCAGCCATTCTCGAGGAGAAGTTCTGAACGCAGACACATATATATAGTCAGAAACTAATCATCACGTGGATGAGCAAAAACAGTGGAAGATCATGGAAACCTTAAAGGGAACCAGTTCTTCCTCAGACGCAAGCATTTCCTTTGTCTGTAGATTAGGGAACATCTCAAGTAGTGGAGCCATAGTTCTATTCGCGCTATATATCGGACCCGAGGCAAGGTATATATATGTGCTTTTGTTGAAGCCCATTCCTCTAAGCATCAATCCCACCTGATAAAGAAAATTGAACAAGTCACATCATTGCTCTCAAGGGTTTGCCCTTTGCACAACTACTCTGATGACTCCACAGCAGTCTAATAAGAAGATATCTCGTAATGTTAATACTTAAATATAGACCACAACAGTGGATGGCAGGGCAGTGTCCAGAATCTATGCTTACCTCTAAAGGAGTTAAAGGGCATTTCCCATTGAGCCTGTTAGCTCCTGGTCGAATCACACGGCCCGGTTTTGTGAATTTCCCTTTCCATCCCCGTTCTCTCGCAGCAATCATGTCTTGTGTTTCTTGGTTTCCACCATCAAATACACAACAAGAGAAAGCTACCATATCCTGCAACATGTTCTTATAGTGTATTAGTTCTCTCACTTCAGACACATCTATTCTCAGAATATACAGCTATGAGAAAGACCCCAGCGGCAAATTCGTGAAGCGTTTCTCCTTTACATGTAACAAACCTCTTCAAAACGAAGATGCACAGAAACGTACTTTCCGCCATTGTTTGCACTAAGCTCCTTCATTTTCTTCACTAGTGTTTCTCCTTGGGACAGTATGGGTTTCGAAAATCGTAAAGCTACATTATTCGCCAAACACCTAAATCTCTGGACAACTCGAGGAGCATCAAATGAAAGTCTATTTGCAAATGGGGAAATTCTTATAACCCTGTGACCATGAAAAGACAACGAGTACTTCAAAAACCGGTGTCATAAAACAGAATAAAAAATCCCTTCCAAATAAGAACAAGACGGGGCTAACTTTGGAAACCAACTTTTAAAAGTTAAGAACAAATCGTGACTCACTTTTCTTCAAGCAGCTTCGGCAGGATGGAGTCCCGGTAATAGTGAGTGGGTGCCCATGCCTTGACTCTGAAGTTGTAGACATTTGTCAAGTTATAGTCAAAACGCTCCATTAAGTATTCAGGAACTTTATCGACCACCCGCACATCATTTGCTAAGGCATCAACAAAGAATTCTTCATCATAGATATCTCCAAACTTACTGCAAGGAAAATCCTCTGTCAGAGACTCAGAAAGTAGTTTGAAAAAGAAATGGCTTTGCTGAGTTTACAACACCAGGAGAAGATAAGGAAAAAAATCAGAAACCTTGGATCTTTCCATATGCTGTGATAGTGAAAGCTGGGAATTACAAGGGTGGCATTAAGGTAGCCTGCCACAGCAACCGCATTGCATATCTAAGCAAAACATGGTAGAGACAAGTCAACAGCTTCACCTTAGACAAGGTTGCCAACACAGGCAAGAAGGCTTGAGTGAAACAAATTAATTTGATGTAAAATGAAAAGATAAAGAAACCTACCGAAGTCCGCTGCTGATTCAATCCTCCATTTGCCTCAATGAATATGTAACCATTTGACTCATCAGGCAAAACTACAATTGCCAACACACACAGAAAAAGAGAAAACTTCATGATTATGACTCAAGACTAGTGTAATTCTGTTCTTCAGCCAGAGCTAGTGAATGTAGTTTTTTCATCATTGACATGGAATGCTTCATCAATGCTGTAACTTATTGCATTTGACAAGCACACTTAGAAAGAAACTACTTAACCTAAGTAATACCTCCGGTAGACTTCTTCACACATGGCGTCCACTCCACACCTTTATAGGAACGTTTCCAAATTGTTGATATCTAAAATGAATACAATTGCATCGAAGATACATGAGGGAGGATAGCATCTAAACAAGAAGTAGCTTATATATATAATACCACATTGCAGATCTAAGCAAACAGACAACACATAATTATATCTAAGAAAACAATGATGTGACAATGCTAGCTATATAGAGAAGACGGCTATATCACTGGCCAAACCAGCCACACAAACAAAGCAGGGACAATGATAAACAGAGTTATCCAATCTCCTAAACATTGGAATCTAATTGGATCAATCCTTAAAAACGCTATTAGAGCTGAAACTAGCTGACATGAGATACTAAACTCCACATTGTGAACAATGGCCACATTTCACCAACGGATTTGATAAAAGCGGGAAACAAAAAACAGAGGCAAACCTCACCGCATCAGCCGTAGTATTATCGGCGTCAATCTCTACGCGAAGCCTAGCGTAAACCTGAGGACTCCTGTAGACGGATCCTGGAGCTGGACGACGGTGAATGATGGGAGAGGCATCAAGCGAAGCCGAGCGCAAGTGAAACATCATACAGGAGATGTAAACGAGAGGAGCGAATAAGAGAATTCCCTGACGCCGGAGAAGAACAGATAAGAGCATCCAGGAGAAGCGGTGAGCGAATGTCCGAGTTGGCTGTTGCCCGGAGGATTTTGATCGGGTCCGGCAGAGACGAGGAGACGTCGGCGGAGAAGGGGTAGTGGTGTGAGCAGCTTCCGGAAGCCGAATTTGAATCGACAGATCTCTCTCCACCTGGGAAATCATTGGTTTCCCCTTTTGTCTCCTTTCGTCAACGTCAACGCGCTACGCCATTTAACAATACATTGCTTGTAACAATGGCAGGTGGTAAACGCCAAAATGCATAGATTTATCACCGGCGGCGAAACTGTGAAGTAAGAGAAGATATATTTATATAATCAGAAATGTTTATATTTATGTACTCGTGCGGTGGAAGCCGTGATCTAATTGATCACATTATACTTTAGCACTTGTTTTAAATACATCAGTTTCTGCTTATGGATTAATTTGTGTTGGATGAAACAATTATCCGAAATTAGCAATGCGTTTATATACACATTTTTTCGTTTTTGGGTAAAAATACAAAAGAGAGAATTGAATCAAACAAACTACATACTAAAATTGCATTTGCGACAAGACAATACTACTAAACTTGTATTAACACCTTGAATGAGACTGAAATCCTAAACGAGAAAATTTCAAACATTTTGAATGACAGACTTGGTACTATTTGTCAACCTGATTCGATTGACACAATGTAAAAGACGATGCAGCTATAGAGAAAAAATATCATGCGGTCAATAATCTCAAGCCAACATCCACAATGGCTTTTGAAATTGCAGCCGAAACGTAGATGCAAGACATGAACAGATTACGGAAAAGCACAAAATATTAGAATCACAATATGATTGATTGCCCAATGGAAAAATTCAAAAGGGAATTAAGACAATACTTAAAAGATGAACGACAGAGTCTAACAACATAGATAACTTATAACTCCATAGCACAAACGCCAACATGAACACTCGTTGTTGAGTTGGCGAACTTGTAGCCTTCTCAATCCTCGTGAAGTGTTCCCAAGACGTCCTCATCCCGGAAAAGATGGTACCTGCGTCCATCGCACAAACCAAAGTTCATTACTTGGTTCTCTTACTCAACATTTCTAATGTCAACATACGAAACAATACGGTGCTGAAATTGAATTGATTTCGAAACTTTGTTACATAATTTTCAATTTCTTTGCAATCTCAAAAGCAATTCCCATAAGCTAATTTCTTAGCGATCAAAACAAAAGCGTTAATGACAGTAATCCCAGATCCTAAATGTAACAAAAAAAAAAAGAAGGATTTCACTTACTCTTTCTCGCCTAGCTTGACCTGTGTGCCGCCGTACTCTGGAAGAAGAACAGTGTCGCCTTCCTTTACAGAAACTGGAATCAATTTCCCATCCTTATCCCTTGATCCAGGTCCCACAGCTATTACCCTACCGGAGTTCAGCTGTAATCAAACCGGAAATTATCAGATCTTTGAGTCCAAATCGGAAAATCAAATCGTGAAACAAGTTTTAGGTGTTTTTACCTTGGTGGATTTCTCAGGGAGGAGAATGCCGCTTTCGGTTTTGGCAGGCTGGATGACTTTCTGCACCAAGATGCGGTTGAACGTTGGCATCAGACGCTTCATCATCTTCTCTCTCAGTTGTGTCGGAATTTTCTAGGGTTTCTAAGTTTTTAATTGGGCAAAAGACACATATGAAGGAGGAAGGTTCTAGATCGTAGGGTTTATCGTGGCGGAAAAAAGGCCAAGGGTTTAGTGATTATTCTCACATATTTGGGCCTACGGTATTTTCTTTAATGGGCCTAACCCATTTGCAAACAGAAAACAGAGTCACTTTAGGTGTTCGTTCATATAGCAGGCGGAAACAAGAGTTCCAATTCCATGAGCTCCGCTTTGCCAAGTTTGGGATCAATAGTGATCACTTTGAAGTTTTTTTCCAAAGAGAAGCAGCCAACTTTGCAATGGCGAAACAAATGTTAAACATCAATAAGGAAGGCCTTGTATTGTCCAGCTTATAATGGGCCAATCTAAGATTTTAAATTTGAGCCAGTTAAATTTACACTAAAAAATTATATAAAAAAAACGTACAAGAATCATTCAGGTTTGTTTGTGTAGTTACGTGACTATAAACCCTAAATAGGTGGTGACGTTTAAAAAAAAAACAGAAAAAAACCCTATTTAGGTCGTAGAGATGGAGGAAGAGATAAGAAGAGGCGGACACATTCCGCAAGAGACTGTGGAAGAGATTCTGGTGAAGCTTCCGGTAAAATCGATGATGAGATTCAAAGCCGTGTCTAAAGAATGGAGAGGTACGCTAGAATCAAAGTATTTCATAGAAAAACACATAGTGTTTCAGAAATCTCGAAGAGGACACTCGAGAATCCTCTCGTTATCAAGGGAAGTAGAGAGTTACCATAGAATCGTTTTTGACAGTATCTTGTTTTCTACAAATAGAATCGTACATGATCTTTATCCCTACCTACCCATTAAGTATTTTAACGGGTTGAACGGGTTCGCAATCACCATGCCTTGCGACGGTTTAATCTGTTTGCACACCGATACTGCGTTCTTAAATAGTCGCATTAGCATTTCTAATCCTGCCACCACTTGTTGGCGCAGTGTTCCTCATCCCGCCTTTACTATCCCTCTCTGTACGTACTTAATTCATTACGATGATACTATCCAAAAGTAACTTTCAATCGATAATTAATTAATTTCTTAGTAACAGATTGGCGTCGGGCTTATACTTTGCTTGGGATCGGAAGGGAGAAGAGTGAGAGACGAAGGTATAAGGTAGTATGCTTTTACGAGTTTGTTGACATAGAGGTGAATAAATCAAAAACCCTTTGCAAGGTTTTTTGTCTTGACTCTAACACTTGGAGACACGTAGAGCCTCCTCCTCATTGTCGACTTTTCTTCGGCCATCCACTAGAACACTTGGATGGAGTGATCTACGGCTTCACGGACGATCAGGAGCATGATAAGGTACTAGCTTTTGATCTTCAAAGCTTATCAACCAATCCGGATATCAAGTCTATAGAGTCCGGTAGACTGGGCATGCGTGTGCTTAACCATCGCCTATGCATCTTCCAATGCCATAATGATAATATGAAGGACCCTTGGTTCAGAATATGGTGCCTAGATATAAACAAGACATCATTCGAAGTGATGTATACCATAGATTTGTCTAATTTCCCGCCACTACGTTGGGGTGTCATTCCCATTGCGACCATCAACAATTCTATCGTCGTCACTTCAGATTATTCCCATAAGTTCTGGGTGCTCTACGATTCGAAAAACCATAATATTTGTCGCACCTTTTATCTACTTCGTGACATGAAGACTTGTATTGCTACACCTTATGTCGAGACGCTAGTCTCTCCTTACCAATGATTTGTTTCTCTACTTATTGGCTTTATTTGTTGTTTTGCCATCTTCATAAGATGACGACTTTTAATCAGTTTTCTTGCACCACATCACATGTAAGGACTCGTTGCAAACATAAATTCTGTATATATATAGAGGAATTATTTTCATATTTTCATAGAGACACATGGGAACAAAATATGGATTTAACAAAGCTGTGCGAATCTGCCTTTGAGAGCATTTCATGCTTTTACACACCACACATCCTCTTATTTTTATCAAATCAGAATACTCCATTTCACAAATTACACACCATCGCCTAAAAGTTTTTCCAGATACCAGGGGTTTAACTTTGATATAACAAGACTAGATACAAAGCTGAAACAAAACGGAGCCACTAGCCATTTCCATCGAGTTGGCCTTGAGAAAGAAGGTGAGCCATGTATTGCTGCATTCACAATCAAAATAGCTAAATCAAGACTCCAGAGCTAACTTCACATGATTCAACAAACACTTCTATCAACATATTGCACCACCAAAGTTAGTACCATCAATCCTAGACCTAGTAGCTATTGAAACTGACCCTCAAATTAATTGAAGAAACTTACCGAGTGGTAAACGTATGGAGATTTTCCCTGGCGCTCAAAATGTTTAGCCATGATGCAGAATTCGACAGGACCCCAATCCTCAGATTCATAGCAATTCCCAAGCGCCGCTTTGTACAGCTTTACACCCAAAAAAAAATAAAAACAATTTCATCAAATCCACACAAAATTTTAGAGAACAAATCAACTCTAAACGGACGACTCAAATGTCTATGTGATATAACCTTAGCTGTGTCGGTCAGAAGTTCAGTGCCGGCAGGGTAAGATGCATAAAACTGATCTCCCCTTGAAAATCCTGCTCTTGTTCTACAAAACATTCGAATCCATATCTCCGATTATGAACATATTGACTTACTAAAACAAAGCTGAGGAAGTAACAAAATGTTGAAGATTATCTGCGAATCTGGAGAGGAATAATATCCAAATCCATAGACAATGAAAAACTAAATGGAGAAAATTTGAGATCAGAGGGTAAAACTTTTGAATACATTACGTGTTGTTCGTATAGAAGAATGTGAGCGCAACAGTGAAGCAGTAGAATCCGGCGTAAGAGACAACCCGTCGTAGTTTCTGTATCTTTATAACCTCTGAGCAAACATCCAAGATCGTCATCTTCACACCTCCAAAATCCAACTCACTCAAACGGAGTTGGAATTAATAAACTCTTTCAGGTATTGTATCGAACACCTTGTGATCACTTTACCAAACAGAAAGAAAGCTCTTGCGAAATTTGCAATGTCGAAGGAATTTGCAATGTCCAACTTCTTATGGGCCCATCTGAGCTTTTTCATGTTGGGCTAATAATTTTTGACTATGTAAAAATTATGAAAAAGACCTCCAAAATTTAAAACTGGTCAACAAAAACCATTCACGGTTGTTTTTGCAATTACGTTACTAACCAAAAAATGTTACCAGCCACGTTACATTAAAAACACAAAGTATATTTGCATACCAAAAAAAAAAAAACACGAAGTATATTTTGTCAGCAAATAATGCAAAGAGATATTTTTAGGTAAAGCCACTAGCTACTGACGACAACAATGGAACACATGCCTACACTCTTCTTCTTGGTTTCATCTCTACTCTTTACCGTCTCCGTCGATTCACTTCCACCGCCACTATTTCCCGATGAAGCTCTCCCCACTAAATCCGGCTACCTTCCGGTTAAACCCGCCCCTGGCTCTTCAATGTTCTATACCTTCTACGAAGCCCAAAAGCCAACTTTTCCTCTTTCCGACACTCCACTTCTCGTCTGGCTACAAGGTGGGCCAGGCTGCTCATCAATGATTGGAAACTTCTACGAGCTCGGCCCTTGGCGCGTGGTGTCACGCGCTACTGAGCTTGAGCGTAACCCGGGAGCCTGGAACCGAATCTTCGGGCTAATCTTCTTGGATAACCCAATCGGAGTCGGATTCAGCATCGCCGCCTCAAAAGAAGACATACCAATAAATCAGAGACAGGTCGCTGAGCATCTATACGCGGCGCTAGTGGCGTTCCTTGAGCAGAACCCTGGTTTTGAAAACCGACCGGTTTACTTCACCGGAGAGAGCTACGCCGGTAAGTACGTTCCGGCCATTGGTTACTATATCCTTAAAGAGAAACCTAATGGGAAGGTGAATCTAAAAGGGCTAGCCATTGGAAACGGGCTAACGGACCCGGTGACTCAGGTCCAGACTCATGCGGTCAACGTCTACTACTCGGGTCTAGTCAACGCAAAACAGAGAGTTGACTTGGAGAAAACGCAGGAGATAGCTGTAGCTCTCGTGAAGTCCCAGAAATGGCGTGAAGCAGCAGATGCGAGAAGCGATGTATTGACGCTGCTGAGTAACATTACGGGACTCGCGACGCTTTACAACACGGAACGTTCGATTCCGTACAGGTCAGACCTTGTGGTTGACCTTATGAACCAGAGAGAGACGAGACGGGTTTTAGGAGTGAGCGAAACGATGCGTTTTGAGGAATGTAGTGATGAAGTGGAAGATGCGTTGCATGAAGATGTGATGAAGAGTGTAAAGTTCATGGTGGATTACGCCGTGGAGAGAACTAAAGTGTTGCTTTATCAAGGTATGTTGGATTTACGAGATGGCGTCGTTTCGACTGAAGAGTGGATGAAGAGTATGAACTGGTCGGGGTTGGGGATGTTTTTGTCGGCGGAGAGACGGGTTTGGAAGGATGGTGATGGTGTGATCGCTGGGTATGTTCAGAGGTCGGGAAATTTGAGCCACGTGGCGGTTTCAGGAGCTGGGCATTTTGTTCCGACAGACCAAGCTGTGAATTCAAGGGATATGATTGAAGGCTGGGTTTTGGGAAAAGGCTTGTTTGGTGGTGATGATGTGAAGCAGTCAATTTCGTCAAAAATTTACCATTCAATCTAAGATTGTGGATTATTGTATTCTGGATTATTGTTGAACGCCAATGGTCTCAATTTCAATTCAGTACGAATTGGGAATTTTTTGGTTCTGAGTTTATGTATTGTTCTATTTTAGTGAATAAGATTCAGATTATAATTGTACTCTGGATTATTTGTGTCACGCCAATATCAGTTGAGTACGAAATTGGTAATTGTTTTGGTCCTGAGATAATCAGTTTTAGTCTGTTTTCTGAAACGTACCACAAAATGTAGCATAGGAGGTTACAAACCTAATGGTTGATTAAGACTTAACTCTGTTTAAACATAAATGATTTTTTTATAGAAAATGTAATGGCGATTGGAGGCGGGATTGTGATTGAGATATCAAAGTGATGAGTATAAAAAATACCCAAACACAAAGAAAACACATAAAACCCGTACTATGAAGCCATTTTTGTTATTTGGGAAGAAGAGGAAGGGCACCCCGTAGAAAACCTACTGGTATTTCAGAGCTATCGATTTAATCTCTCCCCTGTTTTTGCCTCTTTCCCAATTCCAAAAAAACATTCACGATAACGAAAAAACAAAACAATCTTGGTAGAGAGAAGGTTGACAGAGTATAAGATGATCCATATATATATATATATATATAGATATAGATGCCTCTGTGCTTAAGATTTGAAACTAAGTGATCTAAACGCTAAAGGACGGCTCCTCTGTAACCTCTGAAACTTGCACATTTTATATTGCGAAACTGGGAGAATTAGGGCTGACGATAGTTATATCTATACTGGGCCTACTTATAAAGTTAGATAACTATGAAGCCTATTGGGCTTCAGTGTATAATCCGTGTCACCGTTCTTTGTTTTCTTAATTTGTCTTCTGACATCACTTCACCATTATTTTCTTAAATCAATGTTATAGTAAAGTATGAAAGAAACTCATGAGGGAATGAATAATTCGTACCTTTTTTTGGATGGAAGAAACATAAACAAAGGAGAGGTCAATGGAAATATAATTATTGGTTGATAATAATAATAATTATGAAGGTAGTAGTAGTACTATGCGATTGGCATTTAATTTATATCTCTAGATTATCTCCAAATCATCTTTTCTTCGGACCTTCGAGTTTAATGTTGTACTGTACATAAATCTTGAAATGTTCCGTGTCGCCAAATTTGTAAAAGACGTGTAAAGCTGAAATTGAAAAGAAATTAAGGTGAAATTGGAAGGAACGTGAGACTGTGAGAGGGATGGTGTTGGTGGCCCCATCAATGCTACGATAAGGTAACGCGCTAATCATTTTTTAATCGCTTAAAGCCAAAGCAACCTTAGCCGTTTTATTAAAAAAGTTTCCTTTATAAATAAAACCCTCCATCCAACCACTTGTCTCCTAAGTCCTAAGCAACAGAAAATGGAAAGAACAGTACTGATCTCATCGTTGCCACTCAGATTCAACCCAATGATGACGCCACAAAAGATCGCCACCGGAACCAAGACAAGACGAACCACCATTTGTGCTGACTACTACAGAGGAGGAAGAACAGTGGATGAGAACATGGTGGTTCTTAGGAAACGTATCCATGAGATGAAGATGGTTGAACGCAACTATGAACCTCCTTCTCATTGGATGCAGTGGGAGAAACGTGTCTACTGTAACTATGACGCTACTATATGTGACGTTATCTCTCTTCTCCAAACTTTTCTTATGAACTCTCGTCCCAGCGTCGCGTTTGGAACTTTGTTTATCCTTCTCGTTAGCGTTCCCGTCTCCTCCGCTGTTTTTGCGTCTCACATTTTCGATATAGCGCTTTGGCTTTTAAACGCCGCACACGTAGGGTGATCGTAATATGATCATCGTATGATATTATTACCTTTTGTAACTTTGTTTTATATTATCTCCTGATTAAATATTTTATTTTCAAGAGATATATCTATAAAGAAGTTATGAACCCGGTGACAAGATGGCAGATAAGTCTTCCATACACAGCCAGTAGTACTTAAGACACTGTAAATCGATATTACTAGGTTACCATGTCGATTGGGTTCGGTAAAGACAAAATCAGAGGCATATTCAAGATGGTAATGGTATTATTATATGTACTACAATGAAAATCATACAACGTGCAAATTAAGTTTTCTTTTGGGCAAAAATAAGAAAAAGAAGAAGAACAAGTGATTGGTTTATGTTTGGAACATGAATGCGTCTGGTTTAGTGCTATTTTCAATCAGAAAGAACGTTTCCTAACTTTTGTTTATCATTCAGAAACGGAGAGACACCCACTTCTTATCTCCCAAGCTTAATCACTAATTAAACTTAGGCATAGTTAATTGTCATCTACTATTAGTTGACTTTGTATCCTAATAAAATATCGTTTGGTTGGATTTTACTTTGTGGTGATTGTGGACGAGTCAAGCTTATCGGTGGAAGCAGCTGGCCCTTCCAGGTTGGAGATGGTGTACCCTTTTGCTGGAAGTTCACGGCAGAGAAGCTTTGGAACTGCGGCTGCACTGCAAAGCTCAGGGGACAGACAATGGGAACTACTTTGTAGTTTGTAGATTTGTATTTGGACAAGGAGATTGGAAATTTGAGAGCAGCCAGTGATGCAGTTATGAGGAAGAAGATAGAGGATTTAAAAAAATTGATATAGAAGATGCAGAAGAAGATGATAACAATAATGAAAGGTGAGAGCTATTCTGGTTTGATATATAGATATAGAAGGCTGAATTGTATATTCCAAAGTTGAAGAGAAAATATCTATACAATCTGTAAGATAAGAGGAGAAAATAAAAGAGACCTGAAGCAGGCGACTTTGGGCATCTCAACCTCAACGTCTTTGTATCTGTTGTCTGTAAGTTACAACACAACAAAAACAAAACCTCAGTTTTCAGAATGTTAAAAATCATGTGAGCTTTTTTTTTTTTTCTTCTTCTGTAATTAGTTCATCTCTCTTTTTCCCTTTCGCTTTCACTATTACTGAATGTGTTCATAACCATAAAGTTACTATTATTATATCTCTTTGAATAGTGTGGATTGTGGTAATACTTCCGGTTCTTCTGCTGCGTCCTCCAGTAGCAAGCGAGCGCCCCGAATGCGCAGCTTGCAAGTGCTATAGCCAATGCAGCTCCCACCGGCACAACCAGAGCATTGGTGGGCACTGCCATTTCTTCTGCAGCTGCAACCACTTCCTCCTTTCTTGTACTGTCACCATTTTTCTTGTAAACAGAAACCAGCGTCTCGCCATAGTACTTTTTCAAGAATTTGTAGACTTCATCATGATCCCAGTCAATGTTGCTCTGGTTGCTCGAAAGATAACACGATGTGCAAAGCTGTTTTGGTGGCCATATCATCTTTGGGAACTTGGGGTCTTCTGTTCCAAGAGAAGCTTCGTCCTTCTTGAGTCTCTCATTGACCTTGTTGTGTGTGCTCCATAGCCACAAGACGATATCACGAGCCTTTTTAAACGGAGTTTTGACACTGTGAGTGAAACACATAAGCTATTAGATAAGAAAGGATGTGAAATCCAAACCACCTTAGATAATATGTCTTTACCTTAAACACATGTCGTGAAAATGCCTGCGGCAATCATCACACATGAAGAAGTTGTTTATGAAATCACAAATGGTTGTGAATGCAAACTGACTTTCTCCATCCTCAATCCTCACAGAAAGTGAATGCATCAAAACCCATAATCCACAGCTGCAGTTAAAATCATTTTGGGAAGAGTTCAAATATTGAATCAAAAGATCGTATTACCATATAAAATCTAATAAAAGACTACCTGAATCCCCTAGTTTCGTTCTTGCTGCCACGGCAATACATCTGTCAAATTTATGTATAGAAGATAGGAAAAATCAGGTTTCTCTGCGTTCAAGAACAGGAAAAAAAAGTAAGTGGTTGGTTGGGAAGACTCACGTAGTATCCACGTGGAACATCCTTTCCACATATATGGTAGTTTCGTAGAGTATCGTTCGCTCCAGATTCTTGGCTATAGGAGCATTCGCCTGATGGGCATAAATCATCATAATTCATGAGAATTTCAGCACTTCCCTTACGGCACCTATAGGCATGAGAGAAACTAAGTAAGCAGCAAAAACGTAAAATGGAAATATAAAAAGATGAGATAGATACTACCTTCTTGAAGGGTGATGTGCCACTAAAAGCTGGAGAAACCTGATAAACGAAGTACTAGTTTCAGATGACTTGATTGCCTGTGGCCATGAACACAGACTCATCAACAAGCTGAAAAGGGATTCGTTACATACATTAGAAGAAAAAAAAACATAATCATATCTCTCTCTACCTTATGAGTCAAAATGATATCAAAAGCTTCTTCAGTTGCTTCTTCAACGTCGAACACAGCCTGAGAAATCTGTAACCAGTTCTATTTTTAGTCTGTTGGAATTAAACCAAATGCAAGCATTATAGCAAATTTGGAAGCAGAACACATTCTCAGAGACCTGTTCATGGTCAGATATATTTGGCAGATGCTCATTTCCAAATTTCTGATCATCCAAGCCATAAGAGCTGCACAAAATTTGACAAGAACACGGATTTGAGTGCAATATTACATAAACTGAATATAGTCACAGCCTCACAGGAGTTTCGAATTGACCTGCCAATTTTGTTGTTGATCCATTTCAATAAAAGATCAGCAGTACGCCATTCATGGACAACGCTTATCTCATTTTTCTCTTGTTTAGGTTGCCAACTGCCACCAACGAACTTTTTGGGAGAGCCCCAAAAGAGCATTGGATAATGATTGATAGAGAATTTGTCACAAAGCTTCACATTCATCTACGCTGCCAGAAAAAGTCATAAAAGAAACGATTATAACGAAAGTGTTATTATACACAAACCCAATAAGACTTAGTTTTCAATCCCAAATCTCTAACTCACACAATCCACATGAAGTAAACAGAGAAAGGAAAAAAAAATGGGGCCAAGTACCTTTACTGCACAATCAACTCTGGTCAACAAAACGAGACCAGGATGTATTGCATCTACTCCATTGAATAGCCTTGCAACTTTTTCATAATGTGGCTGCATTGAATTGTAAATGAACAACACTGACAAGACAACGCATGGGATAAGTAAACATTGAATGGTGATCTTATAGTTTACCTTGTAGTTTCTACATGCAGGACACCTGGAAATTTAAGATCAATGTCAGTACGGCACAAACTCCATTGTGAATTATAATAATTTAAAAGACTAGAGATTGGTAAAGTTCAGTTATTTCCGGATAAGTCTCAGGGAATTTGAAAAACGTCAAGTCAAGTTCGAAGTTTTCGAACATTTCCAGAAGATCTGGAGCTAAACAAACAAAAAGGGTGGAAACTTTTTTTGTTTTCCAGATTTCTACGAGAAAGAGAGATTTATGAAACTGACCAGTGAGCGAAGAACTCTAAAACGGCATATTTGGCGGGTGTATCTTGAAAAACTGAATCAAAGTTGGTAGCGTTTAATTCGACAGCGTAGTCTTTCTGATCGGAGTTGTTAATGCCGATTTCCCGGAGAATCGAGCGCGATCCCGGGGAAAATGACGCCGCAGCTTCAAGGCTCAGTAAACCCAAGAACAAAAACAAGTGTATCAAAGACATCAAATCGGATAAAGCATACAAATTTGTAGCTTGATCCGAATGAGAGGGAAGATCTAAGAGCAAAAAGAGCTTCCCTCTTCCTTTCCGTTGAGAAACGAAGGTCTCTGGTTATCAACGACGTCGTATTAGCTTTGACCGGCGTCGATATAGTACTTGTTTCTTCTCCGACTCCTTTCATAATGGGCCTCATTAATACCGTTATAGGCCCATTACTATTTGCATTTCGCCTCGTTAATACCGTTATAGGCCCATTACTATTTGCATTTCCTAGTTGACCAAAAAACAAGAAGTGGAAAGTTGGCAATTTTCGTTTTGAAATTGGTGGAACCGTTTTCTTATCCAATAGGAGTGGTTTTATTGGAGATGTTATTGTTTTGGTTTGAACAAAATATGAATAAATTTGAGATTGGATATGTAATAACAATTTCTATCTTAAATAAATTGAAACAATGGTTCGTGTACGTATACAAAACAAACATCGTTATAACGACAAAAAATAATGTGAAGAAACGTCGTAGCAAAATAGGTCTACGCGCCACCGAGGGAGAAGACAAAAGGTGAGTGAAGCAACTGATGAGTCAGCCTAATCTTGGAAAATCGACAAAGTGACTCCAACCACAAGTCAACACCATCTGTCGTGATCACAAGGAGACACACACATTAACAATTTAACACATAGGGCTTTATATTATTGCCACTTCTCTTGCACTTGCAGTATCAATTGCTTTGAGTGTCCTTCTTGGTAAGGGGAAAAAATGACACTTAAATGTATTTGATCATGTGCACATCATCCTCTACCTTTAATAAATAATATCACTATACAAAATTAAAATACATCTGCAATAATAACAGGGTCCACGTGCATGAATTCATTTTCTGATAATATAATATATTTTGCATTAGTCTGACATAATTTAGCTTCCTGATTTGTGAGTATTATAATTGAAAACCATTCTACCATACTGTTGTCACACTCCTCTCTCGAATTAAAAAAAAATGTATACTTTGAAAGTCTCTCCACCTTATATCTTTTTTTTCTTTTGTCTGTGAACTATAAACTAAAAAAAAGGATGAAATATTTACAGCCGTTCTTTATTTTTTTCAAGTCTACTGATAGAGAATTTTTATAAGTTCAATTTAAAGATTCCAATATGCTAGTGCCTGGTATATATTTATCTTGCAGCATCACTATCCACCACCAGCATTAGTCTACTATAGAGCTTACCATGGCTCATTTGTTTAATACTGTATCCCCGTCTATTATGCGGATTTCCCATTTCATCCTTTTTGTTTCAAAATCATAATATAACCCATTTCAATACAAATTTTAGACATCGTAATTTCTTTTAGATACAATAAAAAAGTTCAAGCTTATCTTTTTTTTTTTTTGGGGAAATGAACTGAAGATTGATTTCTAAGGAAAAAAAAAAGAAAGGAAAATTATCTCATAGCTTACAAGTCTTTGGGTGTGTTTATTCAACAATGCAGAAGAGCGGGCCAAGAAATAAAGAATCATGGAACATAAGGGTCGAATTATGCAAATACAAAAGAAAATATGATGTGCTTCCATCCTGTTATTAAAGAGTCCTCTTTTATTGACTAATCTCTCTCTCTACTTCTTCTTCTTCCTCATTTACTTCAATCCTTTCAAACTCCTGAAACTTTTCAATTCGCAATATCCTCTCTTCCTCCTCGTTGCTTTCATTTCGGTTCACACGCTAATCTTCACCTTCTTAGTTGAATCGTTCGGTTTCGGATTTCTCAACCAATCCGTCCTCTGCTTCTTTCTAATCAGTTTTGACAAATCTCCTGATTGTATAAAAACTTTTCCGACGGGTGATTCAAGTACGAGTATTGATAGGAGTGTGTGTTGTTGTTGCTATTGAAATCGATCGAAGAAATCAGAAGCTACAATTGTCTTTCGGTTTAATCCCGGTTCATCTGTTTTGTGGTGTCTAAAGTGAAGAAAGAGATATGTTGGGAGCTGGATTTCAGTTGAATCAGCTACAGAGAGCTCAAAGCGACGTCTCTTACGGCGGCAGATTGATTCACAATAAGGAACGAGAGAATGGGTTTGCATTGCAGAAAGAGTCGTCGTCGTCAAGTAATGTTGAACGGTTTCTGAAATCGGTCACACCATCTGTGCCTGCTCATTATTTATCTAAGGTTTTGGTTTCAACATGCCAAAGTCATTACCTTTTTTCAGTTCAGTAGCTTGCTTTTTTCATATAATCGAATGTGAAATTGATGTGTAGACAACTTTAAGGGAAAGGAGAGGTGGCAGTGATATTGAGTTGCAGCTTCCTTACTTTGTTCTTGGAGATGTATGGGAATCGTTTGCAGAGTGGAGTGCTTATGGCATTGGAGTTCCTCTCACTTTGAATAACACCAAAGATCAAGTCTTTCAATACTATGTGCCTTCTCTCTCCGCCATTCAAATATATTCTGATTTTGATTCATCTCTTCAAGCTAGGTACTGTAATAAGTGTTCAACCTTATAAAGGTCAAGTCTTGTCTTTCTATAAGTTATTTTGGAGTGTTTATGTTTATCAATGTGCAGGCGGCTAGGCGAGGAGAGTGAAAGCGATTTTAGGGATTCAAGCAGTGAAGGAAGCAGCAGTGAATCTGAAAGAGGACTTTGTTATCCAAAGGAGCAAATCTCTGCTTCTAGAATAGACCAACTCTCATTGAGAAAAGAGCATCATGAAGACTCGTCTAGTGATGATGGCGAGCCTTTAAGCTCTCAAGGTCGTTTGATATTTGAGTATCTTGAACGTGATCTTCCTTACATCCGTGAACCCTTTGCCGACAAGGTTTGTATATTTTACCTATGCAAAAAAATCATGTTAAATGTCTCATATTGTGAAATAAATTTGTGTATGAGGCTACACGGGAGTTGGGTACTGAAAACTGCATTAAATTGATGTTTTTGATCTTCTTTTGTAGTTTTTTTTCTGTTATCAGATGAGTTTTACTTTCAAAAGCAAAGATTTGAATGATATCAAAGTTTTTTATATTAATCAAACGCAACAACTCTTCCGAAGTTGTTCCATAGCAATCCATTTAGGACTATCAGCTGACTTGTAAAGTTTAATTACTGTCTAGCGACTGGTCCCATTCCCGAATTTTAATACACCACTTAATGGTCTCTACAGAAGAATGGCAATCCAAATAGCTGTCTAATTCAATTGCTACTATTGCAGATGTCTGACCTTGCCTCTACATTTCCCGAGCTAAAGACACTGAGAAGCTGTGATTTACTACCTTCAAGCTGGTTTTCTGTAGCATGGTATTGAGTTCTTTGTTCCGTACGTTTGTGCTTTTTGTTCCACATTGCCCTATAGTGTCTCTTAGAATTCATTACTATACTTTTGAAGGTACCCAATTTACAAAATACCCACAGGACCAACAGTCAAAGATTTAGATGCTTGTTTCTTGACATATCATTCCCTTCACACCCCCTTTCAAGGTAAGATTTAGTGTATAAAACAATAGTTCATTCATTCTAGCCATGGCCATAACGTCAATCTTTGCCTCTTGTAGGTGCAGGCATAACAACACAGTCTATGTGTGGAATACAGCAAAGGGAGAGTATTGAGAAGATGGAGCTGCCTGTCTTTGGTCTCGCCTCATACAAATTGAGAGGTTCTGTATGGACAGGCTTCAGGAACTCTGGTCACCAGCTTGCGAACTCCCTCTTCCAAGCTGCTGACAATTGGCTGAGGTTGCATCAAGTCAACCATCCTGATTTCATCTTCTTCTGTCGCCGGTGATATACTACGATGACGAAAAAGGATATAGGAAAAGTTATAAAAAGGAACCTTCTTTATGATTAATGTCCTGAGGAAACCATACATATAGGAGGATGCTGTCAAGTTTTTCAGCTGAGCGCTTCTGTAAATGTACTACAGAATGCTAATCTCCTTTTTTATGTGTAACAATGTTTTTTGCAATAAAAGCTAATAGTTAAGGAAAAAGGAAGACTCTTTGGTCCTATCTGTTGGTTCTACTTCTAGTAGCTTCCTCTTGATGGCATCAGAGCAAAGACGAGCCATCATATTATGGAATGAAAGCAGATCAGAGAGCCGCTCAGACGACAACTTATCCATTGCTCTCTCTTGCTCTTCTTTCCTTTTCACTCTTTTCATATACACAGAAGAGTTCCTCACCGTTGCTCCCATTTGCTTCAGCCTATTCTCTTGTTGCTTGCTTAGAACCGTGTTTGCCTCAAGAAGCTCAGTGACGGAGAAGCTTTTTACTAACGTTGTCTTCCTCTTCATCATCTCCATCTCTTTAACGTTTAGTTGTTTCTTCTGAAACGCGATCGCAGCTTTCACAAACTCTTGATAAATAATAGCGCAGCCTGGATATTCAAACTCATCAGAGCCTTCAAGCCTCATCCTTTCAGGATGAAACTGAAAACCCATCAAGAACTGACCTTCCTCTGGATCATATCGATTCGGATCATAGAACCCTTCAATCAAACCATCAGGAGCGTAAGCCATCGGCGCAAAACGCTTTGCTAGTCTCTTAACACCTTGATGGTGATACGAGTTCACCATTATCTCCACCTCCTCGAACCACTTATGCAACGGCGTATCTTCCAAGATTCTAGCTTCGTGCCTGTGCGCATCGTAGTTGTCGTAATCTATATGCTTCGTCGTAGTTATAAGTTCCTTGTCAATGTCTTGGTAAAGAGTTCCATCTGCAGCAACGTTGAGAATCTGAGAGCCACGACAAATTCCCAAGAAAGGAATGTTTCTTTCGAGACAGAGTTTTGTCAGAGTCAGCTCAATGCTGTCTTTTTCTCTGTCGATGACCATGTCCTCTGCGTGCGCCTTTTTGATCTCCTCTATGTCCTCGGGGGAGAGTCCTGGGAGCTCGGCGTCAGCGTAGAGAGAAGGGTCGACGTCTTCTCCTTCGCAGAGGAGGACGCCATGGATTGGCTCGAAGCTTTGGAGCATAGAGTGGATCCCACTGACACGTGGCACGATGATAGGGACTGCGCCAGAGGAGACGATGAGATCGAGATGGTACTCTCCTACGAAGTCTACGAACTTGTTTTTGCGGAGAGTACGACGAGAGACGATGAGAACTCTGGGGAGAATCTTGGACGAGAGATCATTAGCGACAACCATTTTTTTCTGTGTTTATGTTTGTGTGTGTGTGTTTATGTCTTAATTCTCTTTTTGTTTTGTGTGTTTATGTCTTAATGCTACTTACTTCTCTCATTCTTATTTATAGATTGGAATGGTGGCATCGTCGAGTCGCAGCGTATGCGCACACTTAAGCTGACAATGCACGCTCCTATTATCTGTAACGTTTTTGGTCAAACCTTTCTGATTGGATACTGACGTGGAATTCTTAGGATATTCCAAATTTGTCCCTCTTTTTTTGTTTGGTTAAATTACAAACTTTCCATACCGGTGTCGGATGGATTAGATTATGGTTTTAGGAGGATTTAGATATGAATGGATCATGGATGACTCATAGACTTGTAACAATATTAGGCAGGGCATAATAACATATCTGTCTTTAATTGTTATTTTTATATTTTCTATGTGCATGTCTTCGGTATTTGGTAAGTGTTGAATTAATTATGGATACCACGTTTTCCGTTATGTTATTAAAAGCATCCTAATCAGCTCTTGTTTTGTCACTCGTACGTGTAAGAAGATAACGTTGTAGACTTCCAACAAAGCCATCATTATAAATGAAAATATAAGAAGAGATCTCATCTCCATTGTATTGTTGCTGGCAGAGTTGAGCTTTCATGTCTGGAAACTATTCGGACAGCCTTGAATATCCTTGCTTTTTTCATTTCTACGGATTATTAACTTATAATTGTATGACTGAAACCGAATCCATCGATAATATTCAGCTCATACCAGACACGCACCAGCTTGAATTCGCTTAAACCAGACATTTTATTTTGTTCACTCCATATTGGCATGTTCTGTGCTTCGTACGTTAAGTCTTTCATTTTACCTCCCATGAAGAATACATCGATAGAGTTTTGTTTGTTCAAGGCTTCAAGTAGTCCTGACATTCGGATACCCGTTCGGATTTTCGGGTTTTTGGGTCTAAAACTTGAGATATTTTTTGAGTATTTTTATTTTCGGGATCGGGTTCGGTTTGGGTCTATGCGGGTTTGGTTCAGGTTCGGATATCTGAAATATTAAGAGAAAATAAAAAAATAAAAAAATAAAAATAAAATTTAGTTAAAATTGAATGATTAAAAATTTACAAATCATATAATTATTTTAGATATTTTGACTTATATCTAGATTTATAATTTTAGTTTTAGATAATTATACTATATTAAATATAAATATAATTAATATTTATATATATATATATATATATATAAATATATTCAAGTATTTTGGGTACTCATTCGATTCTTGGTTTGGGTTCAATTTTTCGGGTTTAAAATTTAAAATATTTTCAGATATTTCTAAATTTCAGATCAGATTTGATTCAAGTTTTTTGGATCGGTTCGAGTAAAGTATTCAGGTCCGGTTACTTTTGTCCAGGACTAGCTTCAAGCATATAACAATTTAACTATGACAATATTCTTATTAAAAAAATAAAAAATAAAAACTATGACAATAATAAAGACCAACTTTACCTACTTTCTTATGAGAGATCACGTCCCAAGAGTTTTTCACATAAAAATGTAAGCGAAAATCATATCCTTTAGACTCAAGTCTTGTTTCGCGATTCTTTTTACTGATACTCGTATTCAAATCTACAAAAGATTTTTGTTTGTTCCGTTTCATATTCAAGATTCAGAAATCGGAACTGACTACGAAATCAGAACAAAAGGTGGAGGGAGAGGAGAAGCTTCAAAGTTAGTGAAGCTAAAAGGAAAGTATAGCATCGGTTCTTCTTGTGATTCGCAGCCGCTCCACGCTTTCTACAAACTCCCTGTCATATTACAACAATATCAACACATATAAACGATTTATTTCAGTAATTTACAAGTTTTGTTTAGAGAAAAGTCTCAAGGACTTACTTCCATGGAACATCTCCAGTATTCCTCCAGATACCTTCTTCGTCTCTATAAACCAAAGAGAAGTCAGACTCTATCTGGAACAACCTCAATCCTGATCCACTCTGCATCCCTGCGGAATTTTATTACGAACATTAAACCTTAATCATCTTTGAAGCCCAAGCGGAGTAGAATGAAAATACTTTATTTTTGCAACTAAAGAAATTGGGACTTGCATCCCAACTATGCATACTAAGGATGGAGAAAACAGAGGAAACCTTACCAAACATGTCCTCGAGTTTACGAGCAAGAGTTAAATAGCCTCCATGATCAAGAACACAGATCTTGCGACCTACCACAAACCCATCCATGGTGACCTTTACATAACCCCGCTTCCGTCTGCCTCCTTCATTGCTCCAATATTCTTTACCACATTTTCCATTTCCAGTTTCGTGACTCTCCAGCAGAAAATTGTTACAGCTGGACTGCGACCCATCTGGAACTTCTCTGTACCCGCTCAGACCTATCATTTTGATTCACGTAAAAGATTTAAAAAAAACAAAAAAAAAAAGAGAGGATACAGCTTGCTGTGAAAGTGAAGAAAGGATACTTAATGATGAAGGGGCGAACTACTGTTATGATGCATGCACAAGGCGAGAACAATCATGCATGTAAACAGCACACACCGTTTCAGAGTTGAGGAAATCTAAGGAAACATGTCATTCAATTCGCGCAAAAGCTACTACTTATCACTTAAATTATATATTAGCTGTAATTAGGAAATACTAACGGAACAGGCTAAGAAGCTCACATTGGCCAGATGTGTGGTAAGTCTCATGTTGTATGGTTCTAAGGCTGAGACCTAAATCGATTACGCCGCCACACTCCAGGGTCTGAGAGTAATATGGATGATACTTGAAAGAACTTGGGAAAACACCTTGTGGGTTTGAGTCCATAGTTGCTTTCTATAAACAAATGTATATTCAGTACAGAACAGAAAAGAAAGATGGAATAAAAATGCGAGTTGAATGATGTGGATTTATAGCAAGCAGCCAAGGTTGAGAGTGTCAGGAAAGTTAAGAGACATAATTGCAGAGACAAGGAAGAGACAAAAGACAAGAGCCCATTACCAATCACGCAAGGGCCAGTTTGTTGTCTTTTTGTTGTTTGTCTGACACCACTAAGTGCAAGGGATGGGGAGGTCATCACAGGTTCAGATTTTGTAACTCATACATTTCTGCAATATTTCTACTGAGCCAGCACAGAAACCTGAAATTATCCAAGTCAGGATCGTACTACTAATCACAGCAGACAAATTCTTATGTAGTGAACTGTCTCAGTGATATCAGAGACTGTCGCCAAGTCAATGTCTCAACTCAAAACCTGAAAACACTCGACATCAAACATGTTATAGATGAAATAGATAAAATCGTGCTCTGCGAGATAAGAATCCAACGAATTAAAGTGTAGACAGAGAAAGAGAAGAACTCAGTATGGTCTTACATGATGGTAGAAAGAAAATATCTTTCAAGACAGAGTTCTGTTGTTAAATACTAGACAATTCAGCTTTATCACTACATCATGTCTCCCCACACCATACTGAGAAGTAGGGCTATGTGGTTGGTGGATCCAAGACAGAATATATACACATGAATCAATGTCTATATAATTGCTCTCATGGATAACTTAAGCCCTCCAAAAGAAGCGGTACAAGGGAACACACCCATTCTTCTAAAGATAACTTTTCAAATAAACAGCTAGTTTCCATAACAAAACAAGAGAAATCATCACAGTAGACATGAGCTTCCAGCACTTCATTTGATGCTTTTCGTAATTCACAGGTGTATGACTTGAAAAAACTGTCTCCTAAGCTAATGTACAATTTGCCAGGATAATACATTTACGTGTCTTAAACAGGATCTTCTACTACATACGCTGCCTTAGAGCGATGTCTACATCCAAATACAGCAAGCAAGGAACAGAAAATCCCGGAAATATTCACTTATGTGGAATCATGGTTGCTAAGAAATTCAGTTATGCAAGGATAGACTTGCTCCACTGCCTGTAGAGAGATTATCAGAGAAACGATTGAGAAAGAAAACAAGCACGCGCATGAAATGGCATTGAACAAAAGTTCCAACAAGGGAGTCCTAGAAACGAGTGGGGAACAACATACCAGTCGTCCTCCAACTAAATCATAGTGTGCATAATGTGGTCCTTCTGGTTCTCCAAGTAATTTATAAGTGACCAAGTTCTCGGGAAACAGCTTAGCGGTGTCTGCCATATTCGCAAGCAATTGTAATTAGTCATAATAGTGATAAAATGTATGTATGGGACTGAGCATATTAACTTATTAAGCAACTGTATGTATTAAACAGATTAACATTTTATCTTGTGTGTGTGGAAAGCATCATGAAAGTTAATCCATCTATACCTTATACAGCCTCTCATAACTTAACAATTCAGTAATAGCATCGTAGAATCTAAAATGAAATGCATTTCTGGGCATATGAATGGTTTAATGTAAATAGAATCTGTAGCTGTTCATCTAAGCAAAATTTCATCATAGACATTAATCCAGTATACCTTCCACAGCTGCAGGGGGACAGATCAAGTCTCGATCACCTGCAAGAGCTAAGACAGGGACACTAGTTCTGTGAAGATGATCCTTGTAGTAAAATTTACCACTACGATCACGTAAGCCTCCCTCTCTAAAGGCTGTAGTCAGCTGAATAAGAAGTTTTGCAGGTATGGTACCTAGAGGTTGAAAACAGAGAAACTCTTTTAAATCACCATAAATGAAGCAAGAAATAGAGTAAGCAACTAACATTTACATCATCATCTCATGGAAATTCATATAAGCATCTAATAGTAACTCTTCAACATTTTCTTTTTCATAAGGTGGATACATTTCCTTTCCAACCAAACAACATTTGGAAATGTGGCACCAAAAGCTCACATGCTTAAATAGTTAAATGGGATCAAATGTTTGTACTTACAGAAGTTATTCAAGACAAGCTTTTGTAACATTTCAGGGTGCATCATATCCGCTGCTGATATCAAATCGTTAAGCCAAGATAATACATATGGAGGACGTGCCGAAAGAGGATAAGCTGCAGCCAACAAAGCGCCCAAAGGAACAACTGGAACATTCAGAGCTTCTGCAGGATCAGCCTGTAGAAAAAGTTTCTAGTAAGTTTCCCACAGAAGAACTTAGTGGTGAATCAATCCTTGTAGAAGGATCCAACGCAGAGTGATATAACCTAAATTCACATACAAGAGGCAAAATCAATTTGAGGGCAGAATCTGAAGTTGTGTAATCAACCGATGATGCCAAAGTTGCCACAGCTGCCAGGGAAGGTTCTCGTCCTTCAAAAGCTAAACAAATGGAATAGAGGGAACGAGTGCCGGATTATTTATATGAGCTTCTGTTTTCAGGAAAATGAGATCTAAGCCAATATAGAGATGTATATTAACTAACCGCAACGTGACAGCATTGCATAGAGTAGGATACCTCCCATGGAATGCCCAATTGCGAATAGTTTACCGTCCTTGGGCTTGCTTTGCGCTCTTACATACTCAATCTATATATAAAAGCAAAAATGAAACATCCAGTTCAGTAACAAATCCAAAAACGATTATGCATAGGATTCAGAAAGATCAATGTCTCCTCACCGCAGCAGGGACATCCTCTTCCAGGTAGTTATCAAAATCCCAGTCATATTTAATAATCAAATCCAGTTGCTTCTGAAAATCCTCAATGGTAGCAGTGAGACGCTCTTGCATATCAATCAACTGAGGAGAGACGGACCTTTGACCATCGTCGAAAAGATTCACAAGGCGCTGTGCCAACTCTCTGGTTTGGTAAACAAGTCCTGAGTTTTGCCTTGACTCTATCAAACTCAAAAGCTTTGATCTTATCTCATTAAAGCGCTCGTACAGCTTCGTATCATCTAAAAGCATTGCAATTTTGTCAAATAACTTAGCAGACATGAACACTGACTGACCTTCACTGAGAAAGCCAGAAAGCCTTTCTGACAAACGCATGAAAGTCGATGTCAATCTCGCCACAAGTTGTGATTCGTCCCACGGCGTGGCTTCACCAACAACTGAAACATCAGACCCTGGTGTATTGTCCACAATATCAGTAGCCTGCTTTTCACCTGAAGAAGCTTCTCCAGCTGCAGCTTTAGCAGTAGATTTTATCCGATCGGACAACTCATGAGCAGAATCCTCAACGTCCTTGAGATCAGATACTCGTGTACTCAATCCAGCTCCACGAACCTCAAGAATCCACGTCTCAAATCCCTGGCCAGACATGTGCCTTGCAAAAGAGCACTACAATGACATCAACCGTGTTAAATTTGGTGATTTTAGGTCAACAATAAATCTATTTCCTCATCGAAATGTACACTATCATTAGCGTGAATGTAAACACTGACATTAAAAACGAATGCAAAAAATGAAGGAAACATACACCAGGAGATAGATCATAACCAATGGCATTAGTTCCTACTCCAGATAAAAGCAAAAGCGGATGGTTCCTCGTCGGGGCCTGAGAGAGAAGAGACAATTCCTTATCACCAAAAATGATAAAATAAAAAATTGGAGATGCAGAGAATGGTGAATTTGAAAACCTGAGGGGAAGGCAAGTAACGCCAAAGAGCGAGTCGCCAATCGCTGTTAGGTACGGAGACGTAATGAAGCTCGTCAGCAGTGCAAAGCGGTGGTTTCGTGGGGAGCTTAACAGTGGAAGAGAAGGCTCTCGGTTGAAACAGCGTCGAGCGGCGACGGAACGAAGGAGTGGCGATGCTGACGTGGCGGTGGAAATAGACGGTTGAGGAAGCTAAGCGAAAAGCCGAGCGGATCTCCAGAGGGAATTGAGGAGGCATGGTGGTCATCGCACAGAGTCTGCTAGATTTGGAAAATGATGACTCGGTTTCATTCACGCCGGTGTTTTTAAGGATCTTCATTCATCTCCGTTACACGTGGAGAGACGACCAGTGATGAAGGTGTGATTTTTTTCTGTTGACCGCAACTATTTTGGGCCCACCAAATTTTGCAAACCCAAATTTCATATTTTGTGTTTCTCCGGCCTTTGGTGGTGCGTTGAAGACACGGAAGGTATAGTGTAAAGGAAATTTTGTCGATAAAGTTGATATATCACACTTATAATTTGAAATTTATCAAATAATGTTAAAACAAATAAAATATTTGATCACCAAAAAGAAAAATAAAACTGTAGATATCATTATTTATCATCTTGATTATTAGTTTTGATTACCAAAAAACAAACTGTAGATGTAATTAGTAATTAGATATCATATTGATTATTAATTATAAATTTACTATATATTAGTGACATTTTATCCAATCATCATATTGATTTAAGTTTTAGTCATTTTTCCTATTTAAAGTTCAAAACATCTGATGTAAAATTGAACATTTACAACCAAAAGAAGTTAGAGATTTTTTTATTTTTTTTTACTTTTTGTTATATTTGTTTCTATATGTATGACATTATTAATAGAAAAACAAAACATTAAATTGAGTAGTCTCCATTATTTCTGATACAAAAAACATAAAGCTTCTAAAGCAGAGGTCGGCTTTTTCTTTATGGACCAAACGTAACTTTATCTTTCTCCATCTTTCGGAAATTCTCCCGAGAAAACCCAAAGAGACTATCCGTTTCCCGCTTTCTCCATTCCTGTTTTCCCCCAACTCGCGCGACTCAGAGAGTGTAGAAACGCTTTCCCGTGCGTTTTCGGCGTTGGACTTCCGCTCATCAACTCCACATCTCTAACGCCAAAAGGTACACATTCATGGGATTTTTGAAACGTTAGGTTGATATTGAAATTTAGCTACTCTAGCTGTTTTGTTAGTGGCCCATAGTGCATTTGGTTTTTGTTAATGTTATTGTCATAGCCAGACTTATGATAGCTCTTGTTGAGTTGGAGCAAAATTCCCTTAGAAAGTTACTCTAGTTTATTTATGCATATTTGCTTCTCTTGTAGAGAGTTATAGATAAAGAAAAAGCATGCCTGAAATACAATTGGGTGTTCATACAATAAGATCTCATGGAGTCACACTCGCGAGGTTCCACATGCATGACTGGTTCATTCTTATGCTGCTTATCGTCATCGAAGTTGTTCTTAATATCATCGAACCATTTCACCGCTTTGTTGGAGAGGATATGCTCACTGACCTCAGATACCCCCTGCAAGACAACACAGTTCCTCTTTGGGCTGTCCCGGTAATACTTTTTTACAACAGTAAATCTTGGACCTGCTTTATGTGATTGTTGCTCTAAGTCTTTACAAGTGTTTTTTTGTCTGTTATGACAGTTGATAGCAGTTGTGCTCCCCTTTTTTGTCATTTCTGTTTACTACTTCATCAGAAACGATGTTTATGACTTGCATCATGCAATATTAGGTTACCTCTTTCTTCTTCCAATGGTGCTTCATATTTCAAATTCTTTGTAGCTATTCTTGTGTGTTTAAGGTGTGTTCTTGGATCTTCAGGGCTTCTTTTCTCTGTACTCATAACCGGTGTCATAACCGATGCTATAAAGGACGGTGTAGGTCGACCTCGTCCTGACTTCTTTTGGCGTTGTTTCCCTGATGGTATTGGGGTAAGCTGTGAGAATATATATATGTATTCTTACTTAGTACTCTTATAACGCCATCGTGGATAATCTCTAACTGATTGAAGTTTTGATTTTCCTAGGTCTTTCACAATGTCACTAGGGATGTTCTCTGTACTGGAGATAAGAGTGTGGTTAAAGAGGGACACAAGAGCTTCCCCAGCGGACACACATCTTGTAAGTGGGTTATCTTTGAGCATGTTTTGCCATAAGAGAAACTTATGTTGTAGAATGGTTAAAGTTTTTTATCAAATAAGATGTCACGTTGCATATCGTAAGACTTAATATCATGTAACATGCAGGGTCGTTTGCTGGACTAGGATATCTAGCGTTGTACTTGTCAGGGAAAATCAGGGTGTTTGACCAGAGAGGGCATGTTGCAAAGCTCTGCATTGTGATCCTACCTTTACTGGTTGCAGCATTGGTTGGTGTATCCCGAGTTGATGATTATTGGCATCACTGGCAAGATGTGTTTGGAGGAGCCATCATAGGTTTGTTTTCTTTAACAAATACGTTACGTGAAACACACAAAACTGATGATTGAGGAGGACACATCTTTCTTGCAATGTACAGGATTAACGGTGGCCTCGTTTTGTTATCTTCAATTTTTCCCTCCTCCTTATGATCCAGACGGTTTGTTTACTAGGGAGCATCTTCTTCTCTTTAGATAAAGAGTCACTTTGATTGATAGTAAGCGACACTGATCTTTAAATGAATTGCTTAACAGGTTGGGGACCTCATGCGTACTTCCAGATGCTGGCAGACTCGAGAAACGATGTCCAAAATTCAGTAGGAATGAATCATCTAAGCGTGAGGCAAGCGGAGCTGGAAAACGTGTACGTTGATCGACAAGAGACTTCCATGGAAATATCAAGAAGCAATACGAGGGACACCACCCGTATGCTTGAGAGCCGCTAAGTCAACTCTGTCTTGTAGTCTTTGGTGTTGTATTTGGGTTTAGGCATTGATTTAGGTGGAAAATATTTGTTGGAAGCCCATTAAGCTAAAATCAGAGGCCCAAAATTAAAAACGCTAGAAGGAGGGCTTGAACCTCCGACCTTGTGGTTAACAGCCACACGCTCTAGCCATCTGAGCTATTCCAGCTATTTGACTGATAATTACAATATTAATTTATAAAATCAAAGCAAATAGTTGGAGTATTAAAGGTCTCGTACCGAATATCATCAATAGTACAACGCATATTACGGAATCATGACGACGTCACTAATAGTAATACTGATTACTAATGTCCGTCAATCACAGTATATGAAATTGATAATGGAAGAAAAGATGAATTATTTTGTTCAATGGCATTAGCACATATGTTACATCAATACATCTTTCTTTTTTTTCCTTGTGAAAAGGTAAAATTCGAAAGGATATTTGTGGGGATCGAGGCCCATGCGCCCCTTACAGAATGACCCAGGCCGTTTGGCCGTTTCCTTAATTTTAGGATATCAATATTTTCTCATTTACATGTTCACACACTTTTCTCCCTTTGAGTATCCAATGATTGATTTTTTCTATATTTTGTGGTCTTTTTAACGAGCTAAAATTTAAAATATGAGTCATTTTGTTTAGGCTTTTGATAACTTTGTCCAATGAGAGTTTCACTCTATGTCTTGGATTCCTCTTTAAAGTCATACTTTTCTCTTCCTTTTACTTTTACCTTTGTTGAATTATGCAGAATCTTTACTACTTTGTAATTAAAATAAAAACTCTATGGGGTTTAGACATTGATATATAACCATTTTAATTACTGTATGTTAGTTGGTTTTTCTGGTTAAGTAGATGTTTAGTGGAGAGCTTTAAATTCACCATTCTTTATACTTTAAGGATACTAATTAACAATGGAAATCATATTAAAGATTATTGAGATAGCTCATTTTCATCATAAATTGTCTTCTTCTTCTTTTTTTTTGATAAAAATTTAAGCCTCATTATTGTTACTATTTGAAATCTCAAAGTGGAATAACTTTCTATATGATTATGGCTTAAAGCAATCCCTTTGACTTCTATGAGACACATCATTCTTCTACTAGGAAAAGATACTTATTTGTGTTGTATTCAATACATATTTACATTTTCATTATTTTTAGATAATTTAAAGAAGCGATCAATGAATGACGCAGAAAGTGGCGTTGTGATGATGTAACTCAGTCTAATCTGAGTAGTGCGGTGTGTGAATGGCCAGGATCGAAGGAGGCGTATACGTGATCCCACTTACGGGGGATAATGGAAATATTACGTAAGAGTGGAGGGTCAACGTAAATAGATATAAAGGTGTTACCTTTTTTTGTCTATTTAGTCACTAAAAAGTAAAGATGTTTGACAAAAATTGAAAAAGAAAGTTTACGACACTATGAGACTAAGACCGACCTGTGAGGCTGTGACTACACCAACATATGCACACGTATTCTCCTCAGTTTTTTGGTTTTCTAATATCTTTCAATGCCTTTCAAAAATGTTCTTATGATCAGAAAGGCTACAACAAATGTTTTAGTTTATACGTTGAGATATTAATTAGTGAATCTATGAATATATAAGCTCTGGGAATATCGGTGGGATTAAGATGGGTTGGGGTTTGGAAAATGGGGTATGTGCATTGAGCGGTGAATGAGTATCACAAGTAGCACACAAAAACACACATATGCGTGTGTACAATATAAAGAGAGCGTACGGCGACATGATGACCAAATGAGAAAGCCCCATTTATTTGTCTGCTCATCCCCTAACATCCATATCTATTTTTCATTGCTCGATCGCCTCATTTTCTTTTGTTTTTATATGCAAAAGTTCTACTCCTTTTTACCAATTTTTTTTTTTTAAATAGCACTAAGTAGAAACATCAGTGGTAACTAGTACGTAAGATGACAATATTGATGAATTAATTTTCATGTTTTGCTAGTTAAATTTTCAACACGTACAAAAAAAACGAATGATAAAGAGTTAACAAATTCACGTTTTCAAAACATAAAAACATGAATACGATTTATAACTCTATAGCGAAATCGAAAAAAGGAAACAACGAGGAAATTTTGTATCAAACTTTATGTATATGTCATATGAAAACAAATTAAAGAGAGATAAATAGAGCATTTGGTGTAGTGAGGAAAAGAAGGAAGCTTCACAACACTCAAAGCCAAGACTATTCCACTATCTCTTCCATCTATACGTGCCTTTCGATGCATCATAACCATTTCTGATTTCACTAATTAATCTAATCTATATTAATTCCAACAAACCATGCTTCCTCTTAAAACTGTAAAAAAGTGTCTTAGGGAAAACATACATACCCAAGAGGCTCGTTGATCGAAGTTATTTATAATTCTTTCACATCCCCCAAGACCCAAGTTTATTTAAATTTCACATTTACCCTCAACGTCATACTAAACTCCAAATCAATCACTTGAATATCATTGCTAATACACAATCATATTACTTTTTATAGTATATCAAAAAAGGGGAGAGACATAACCTCCTTGACCCTTTATATAAGACCCACTCATCATTCCATCCTTTTGCACATTGCCTAGCTATTATATCTATCTTTCTTCTTCTTCTTCTTCTTCTTTCATTTGCTGCTTTTATATATATAACCAAAAGTCTTTGCTTCCAGAGGTCAGCTATGGTCTCTACCGAAGAAGAAGAAGGTCGGAGGAAAAGGAAATGGAAGGTGTTTTATATGAAACAATGATGATAACATTTTATGGTTGGTTTGAAGAAATATGGGCTTTGCAATAGTTTACGCTCTTTCATAGAAATGTATGTCTAGGAAGAGCGAGATTATTGCATTGCTTGCTGCTGGGGAATTGAAGGTTACTGGTCCGATTTTTTTTCCTTACCCGAAAAAAATCATTCTTATATCTCTTACTATGTGTGTGTGTGTGTGTGTGTGTTTAATCTACGATTACTTTTATGTTATGTTATGAAAAAATGAAGAGTGTCCTTGTAGTGATTGTATCAACTATATAACAAAAGTTACTTTTCAAATAATAAGAGACTGTAGTAGCAGTAACATCAAAGAGATTATGAGTTGAATCTTGAGGAAGTTTTATTTAGTTGTGTCTCTTTTATTTAATCACCAAATAAAACAACTCTTATACGACGTTTTTATATTGGTGAGAAGCTGAGTACTTAAGAAAATCAGTTAGACAATTTGATTGAGTTAAAAGGCTCATCATGTAAGCGGGCCTAGTTTAAGCCCATATTTTATTATTTGTTATGGTTACAAACTAGTAAGCCCACACAGTTCTCGTCGAAAAAGAGAGATTGAATTGGATCCACGAGAGTTGTCAACTAGTATACCCTCTCCACTTCTTCAAATTCCAAATGGAAATTAGTGACGAAATGTTGCAAACTGGACTGGAATATAAAACCTTTTTCAACTCCTTGGAGTTTGATAGTGGCCAACTTGGTAATGAAGTGGATGGGATTCAATTTTTGACTTCAACAATTTAGCGGTGAATCTTTCACCGTGGTTAGTTAAAAAAATTTACTCATATTTCAGAACTTTTCCAAAAGTAATAATCGTCCTCATTGATTCGTGAAGCGATTTCGGTTTCTTTGTAGAAGACAAAAAAAACAAGAATCTGAAATAGAAAAAATGAGTATTTACACATGTTAATGTAAAACAAGGCATAACCAAAAATTCACAGTTTTCGAAATTGCGAAGATGATTTCAGATAAATGGAAATTTCGATCCTCTCCATTCAAACTCAAAACACTGTAAATAAGGAAAACAAAATTACAAACGGTAACAAATTGTATATCCAAAATTTACATACGAAATTGGAAAGTAAAAACAAGCAAACAAAGGTTCTCTCCCATCTCAGATGAGACTTGAGAAACCTCAAAAACATCCGAGAAAAAAAAGGGGCGCGGCGTAGTCACAACCCAACCAGCCAGCCACCGTAGATCTCTCGAACGAGCGGCGAATCACCACCGTCAGATCTTCAAATCTAACTCAGTGAAGAGAAAAGCATGAGATCAAATCTCTTCCGACGCGCCGCTGCGTTCGGGAGACGCAACCATCGGAAACCAAAGCAGATCTACAAAGAGGACAAGTGAAATTGAGATGGTTGAGCCATCCTTCTAAGCACGGCTTATGGAACACGTGTCCACATTCCAGCTTCCTCACCTCTTCACCTTCCTTTAGCTTCGATAGACACACCACGCACTCCGAGCCGCCTTCGTCTGAGCACCGGTACGAAAAGAGCCGATTCAGGCTTAGCTGATCGGCGAGGACGATTATGTTGGCTAGTCCTGACGCTATTGAGGTATCGTCAACGGGGAGATTAGGATTGGAAGCGCAGATACGGAGGAGGAATGAACGGAGATGGTTGACAAAGACGGCGATGAGAGAGAGAAGCATCAGAGGGATTGAATCGGAAGAGACGTCACTGAGCTGACCTTGTAGCCCCATTTTTTCTTATTCTTCTTCTTCTTCTTCCTTTTTTTTTCTCTCTCTCTCATTTTCTATATATAGCTGTCTTTTGCTTAACCTATTCACATTCACACTGTTTATTATAAATAAAATAAATTAATGTAAATGGTCGGATACTAAATTTGTTTTCAATTTTTATTGCAAGCAAATACTCCTCTTTAGAATACTTTTCTTTACAAGATCATGGAATTTATTTCATATCTCTAAAAGTTAAAGTGAACTACGGTAACAACAACATGTAACTGAATTTAATCATCTATTTTCTAATATAAATAAATACAAAAAATCATATTACTGTGAACTCCTTTTTTTTTTTTTTTTTACACAGTCGGATGAATTATCTAATTAAATCAGATGAACTTAGCTATAAATACCAAATCTTTTATACATGTGATCTGGTATTTACAGATCTGATTTTATACAAAACCAACGTCACTTCTTCTTCTTTTTTTATTCCGACTCTTCTATTTTTCTTTTTTTTTTAATCTATGACCACAAGTTCTATCTTTAGTTTATAGAATTTATTTCCGTTGGTTTCGCTTTAATTATAAATCAAGAATATATATTTCGCACAAAATGCAAAATAAACACCAAAGTAAAGTAAATAGTTATATTGAAACACATATAAGATATTTGACAGTTAATATCAAAATACTTAATTAGTATGTAATTATCTGAAAACATTAACTTTTTAAATTTAATTTATTATTTGTTTGTATTTTTTTATATTTGAATAAAAATATATATATTCATAAAGTAAAAAATGTAGCAAATATTGTTCGAAGAAAAAACTTAAATAAAAATGTATATTTAAAAAATCAAAAAATTAATTTAATCGGTAGTTATTTTTAAAATGATATAGTCAGTTTTAAAACGGTGTAATCATAACGGATAAAATTAGTATATTTAATAATATATTACTTGTAACAAATATTTTATTTATAAAAGTCAAAATAAACAAATAAAATAATCATTCAAATTTTTTATACAGTGACATGTTAATCCATTTTCAAATGTAACTATTCAAATAGTACATAAATATATGGTAAAATGACAAACAAAATTATATATATATATATATATATATAAAAGACCGTATTCAATTGTTTTGTTTGTTTTCTATATAGCATTTTAGATGCATTTTTGCAATTATGAAAACTATAGTTTGCAAGAAAAAAAATGTGAAATTAGAATAGTTAGTGGTGTAGATGTTTGATGGGTTCTAAAACTTCTAATGTACACGGAGGGGACCAACTTAATATTTTTTAAGATGACATTTTTTATTGAGAACAATTTGTTGAAGTGATGAAGATTTTGCACGATCCTCGCTAACTTGTTGTCTCACCACCTTCCATAGTTTATATATTTCAGACCCCCAATTATCATATCAATTCACGTTTTCTACCTTACAAAAATTGAAATTTATTGAAACCTTTAAAAAACAAAAATAAGGATTTTGAAATAAATTCCAAGTTGAAGTACTACTATTAAATAAGAGAAAAGTGCGAGTTGCGTCTAGTTTGAAATTTTGAATCGAACATTGCTTAATGTAATAATATAGTAAAGATAAAAGAACAAACATGATCATAGTGAAGGAAACTTAAATAAAAGAGTGAAGGATAAGAAACAGTAGTCGGCTCTGTAAGTAAGAGTATTCTCATTTTGCAGTGTAGAATATAATCATTAATTTTGAGTTTATATTTTTAAAAGAAAGTGGGAGAAAAGAAATCTCCGTTTGGGCCGTCCAAAAAGATATGGAAATCCACCGACTGATAAAAAAAGGACACAAGTTGGGATTAAGAATTGATTTTAAGTATTAACACAATAATTAGGCAACGAACAAAAACCATACCGGTGATAATAAATGTATGATAACATAATCGAAATGCCATGGTTTTTAAATAAAGAGAAACTCTAAAAAGGGAATGCGTAAAAGTGATTGATGAAAAGGATGTATTGTCTTGTATATCATAATTAGCAAGGGGTTTAATTAATGGGTGATTAATTACCAACTCCAATTAGATGAGCATTGTGTGGTGTGGAAACATGTAATAATAAAGTAAAACAAAGAGCATCTCTCGTTTTTCATATTTCGAGAAGAGGCAGGTAATGTAGAGGCCATTCGTTTCAAGCATGATGTGGCTAAAGGGAAACCACATAAGTTTAAATAATTGAGTAGATAAGTCGCAGTCATAGTTGAAGCAATCAAGATTAATGACCAATTATTAGACCCTCACTGGGCCTATTATACCTCCATTATGGGCTTGACCATTTTTTTTGCTGAACTTCAGGCCCAATTTGATATTAATGATCATTACCTTTGGAACAACAAATGAAAAGGATTTCCTTTGGCACTGTATAACATTTTTTTTTTCTTTTTAATACAATAACTATAGTGAAATAACATGTGTTTATAGTTGTTTGGTCTCTCTCAAAATCGTGAAAGTGACATAAACACATGCAATATATGTTGTGATGTCACTTGATGTACTTGTTTACTATCATACTATCATGTACATTCTGTATTTATTTTTTTGATAAAATTACATTCTGTATTGATATGCATCTAATAATGTGATTTTTTTTTTCTCTCGATCAATTATTTTTTCAGTAAGCATGAATATATAATTTCATTTTACCAAAAAATGGGTTGTGTTTTTAGTTTTCTTTTTGAAAGTAAGTTTCCAAATATGGTACTTCACCAAATTGATTGAAAATGAAACGGGATCACATGGCAGCTGAACCGCTCTAAGTGGATATAGCACGTAAAACCAATAGGTGATTTTAAAGTAATGAACATCTGATATGACCTAAAAGCATCAAGTTTTGTTTGGGTAATTTAAAATCAGCAAATACTTGGAAGATAGTGGCAATGCAAGACAATGTGGATCGTTATAAAAATCTTTGAATTACATGTGAAAATATCCATTTTTGACTCTTTCTTTAAGAGAATGTAAACACTTGTTTGTCAGTTATTATATGTTTGAGCTTTGACTGAGAAAACATAAGTATCTTTAATTATCTTCAAGAATAACCAAAAAATGTCCAAAGTCTAGGGGTGTTGGTTGTGTGAGCAATTAGGAGCATGTGGTGGATCAGTCAATACAAACCATAATTAAAGTCGTCCGGACGGATCAGAAACAACATTGGACCACTCTTTCTACTTGTCTTCATATGCTAACACTTATACTTGAGACTGACTATTTTGAGGTTGTCCTCCTCTTATTATTTCTAGATGTAGACCACACCTCTCTCTCTCTTACTCCTTATTTACCATTTACCATTTACAAGAACACTTTACTATCCTAATTTCAACACAGATCATTAATATAAACTGTGGTGAAAACAGGCTTATTAGTTACAATTCGTTGTAATTATAGGTTGAACGCATTATCACACTATTATTGGTGTCAATCGACATGATATAATGTTAGTTAGAGATAATATATAGTTCGAGCTGTAAGGCTTTTTATTCTTCCAATCATTACAACCACAATGATTTCTAATATCATCAAACCGAAATTCTTAATCACTCACAATCTCATCATTTGCTTTGACTCTAATCATTACTATCTCACACACACTTTTCTTACATATACTATTTATTTGCTTATGATTTACTCCTATTTTAACAAAAAAATTTGTTGGATCCAAATCCTATTGTTTATTATTTGGTTATTATTACTAGTGAAAAAAGTAAAAAAAAAGAAAAAGAAAAAGAGGAGAGATTAAAGGTAATATTGTGACAAGTGACAAGTGGTGTCTACAACTGCATGGTGTTCTTATAGGAATGAGCTGTTTATCTTTGTTTCTATTCAAGTTCAACTTTTACCACATTTTATTAGTGTTTAATTATTTTGTTTTATTGTATCCGGATTTATGTGATTTTAATTGGGATCTAGGTGCCCGTATGGTAATAGTTAGGGTGTATTTTCTACATTTGTAGATTTATATAAGCATGTAAGAGTTATTGTGATGATTTCAAGCACAGAGAGGTGTCTATATCACTTCACTGCATAGTTACTATCTCTTGAATTTCATACTATATGGCTTTCCCCTTTTTTTATGCCATTCAATAAAATAAAAAGAAATTATTATATACTAATTATGGTTGTTATTCTCTGCTTCTTCTGTGTACTTTTGGGAATATATGTCAAATCAATTACTTAAATAAGTATATTAATAAATTTCGCAAGTGATGTCTTTTATTTTGGTTGCATTTCCTCAATAGTCAATTGAGTTGTTGAAAATCATTCCAAGACCATAAATGTTAACTTCCTCTTAAATTATATCTTACCGTTTGACTCACAGAATTTGTTTGGAGACGAAAATGGTAAAATTGGATTAATTTTAGAATGGAATAAAATGTTTGGAATAGTATTTTTGTTTATAATAATTTAGACAAACAACATTTAGGTGCACACTTTATCATACATTTTTCTGGCTCCCAAAGGTAAACTACATAACAAACGATGCAAAACAAGCAAATCAAACAAACAAATGAAAAATATGTTTACCGCAAAGCAGATTAGACTGAATAACTAGTACAGAACAAATAAAACAAAAATTGAATAATAACTATAATAAAATGTGGGGCATTCATAATAATTATCAAATTTGAATTTAAGCTTTCTTTAACAAAATTATTTAGAATTAAAAACTATATTGTTCAATAAATTTAATTATTATACTTTTTACAACTTGATTCACCTTTATTTGAGTGATTACTGATTAGTGTGGGGTTTATAAAACATGACAAAAAATTAGATAATTCTCTTAAATACCACTAATTTATATTTTTCTTCCAAAAATACTATTAATTTTAAAAATTTCCATAAATACCACAAAATAACCACAATTTTTTTTAATTATGCAAATACTTTTAGGGTTTAGGATTTATGGTTTAGGGTTTAAAAACCTTAAATCCTAAGCTCTAAACCCTTACTCTCTCTCATAAAAACTATACCTTAAATATAAATTAATGAACCCAAACTCAAATTTTTTAACTATAAATTTTATAAAAGTAATTTTTGTGTTTATGATATTTATAGAAACTAAAACTTTTTTGTGCTATTTTTGAAACTTTTAATTAATGGTGATATTTTTAACAGTAAAACATATAAAAAAATGGTATTTTAAGGAATTCTCCAAAAAAATTCCCATCTGAATCTCAGAAGCAATTAATCTGATGCTTTTGAAAAAAATAAAATATGAGAAAGGTGTAAGTACGGGTCAAAGAAGACCTCAGAAAATTAATGTCATCATCATTCATAGCTTATATAAAACATGTCATCAGTCATCATAGCTTATAAAAATGAGAAGAAGGGTACTTCAGGAAAAAGAAAAGAAAAGGGGAATCGTGGGGGAAGGAAAGCAGAGTCGTTTTCAGATCGTGAATAGAAGCAGAAGCTGAAGCTGAACCGTATCTATTCCCCTCTCTCTTTGCTTTGACCGTTCCTCTTTCTTTTTTATTCTTCCTCATCATCATCATCTTCATCATCATCAACCTTTCTACTCCGATTCTCACTTCTCCTTCTTCTTCCATTTCCAATCAATCAGAGCTCTCTAGGGTTCTTCTCCTCCTTCTTCTTCAGGTATCCCAAATCTCTGCTTTTATTTTTAATTTTATTAACTTTGCCTGCTTTTTTATTACCTCTGCAAAGACAGACCCTTCTCTGTCTCTGCGTTGTACCTTTCTCTCCGTATACACTCCATTGTCTGCCTTTTCTCTTCTCTCTTTTCACCTTTTCCTTATTTCTTTATTCAATCGACTCTGTCTCTTCTCCTACTAAAGTTTCTCTCTTTTTTTCATTTTTTTTGAAGCTGGGTTTGACCATGGAACCCAATGGTTACAGGAAAGAAAGAAAGAAGGAAACTTTAGGGAGATTGAATCATAACGGTGATGTTGAGAGTGATCTTGATCCATGGACTGCATGGGCTTATAAGCCTCGCACTATCTCCCTTCTCCTTATTGGCGCATGTTTTCTCATGTGAGTCTTTTCTATCTCTCACTCTCTACTCATTTCTCCTTAATCATCATCCTCAAGAAATTGGTTTATTTGAATTTTGACTTAGTTGGGCAAGTGGAGCTCTTGATCCTGAAAGCACTACATCTCATGATCTTGTCACATCTGTTAAAAGGTTTTCTCTTTCCTTCCTTCTCCCAACCAACATCCCATTATCTATGTTTATTTTTGTTTTGGTTCGTTTGAATTCATCTATTGTGACACGAGTCTATTATGTGTATGTTTCTTTTTATAGGGGAGTGTGGGCTATGATCGCTGTCTTTCTTGCTTACTCTTTGCTCCAGGCCCCTTCAACGTTTGTTTTACCATCTCTTTCTTATAATGTTGAGTGTGAATGTTAGTTAATACTAGTCTTTAATCAATTTATTTGCTTTTTGTGATGCAGAGTTCTAATTAGGCCCCATCCTGGAATCTGGCGCTTAGTTCATGGAATGGCCGTCATTTACTTAGTTGCACTTACTTTTTTGCTCTTCCAGGTTCACTTTTTTTGTCCTCCCTTGAGTACTTTTGCTTGCTTTTAATGCCTGTGATTATATCTCTTATTGAGTTCTTGTTCTTTCTCCCAGAGACGTGATGATGCCAGGCAGTTCATGAAGTTTCTCCACCCTGACCTTGGAATCGGTAATACTATTTAATTCAAGGAGTAGCTATAACCACAGTACATGGTTGGCCTTTGTTATTGAGTTTGTTTTATGTTGCAGAGCTTCCTGAGAGATCATACGGTGCTGATTGCCGTATATATGTGCCTGATCACCCAACAAACAGGTTTAAGAATCTTTATGTATGGTATCTTCTCAAAAACTCCCCCTTTTTTTTGTTTAAACAACCTTCATATCATCTAAAAGGCTTATACTTTTGGTTAAATTTTCTTAGGACACAGTTTTTGACGAGTTTTTCTTAGCTCACATTTTTGGATGGTGGGGAAAAGCAATTTTGATCCGGAATCAGCCTCTTCTGTGGGTGCTTTCTATTGGTTTTGAGTTATTGGAGGTTCGTCTTTGTCTCCCTTTTGTTATACTTCCCCTGTGTCATGAATTTTTTTTTTTATATTTATGTTGTCCTCCAGCTTACTTTTCGGCATATGTTACCAAATTTCAACGAGTGCTGGTGGGACAGTATTGTTCTTGATATCTTGATATGCAACTGGTTTGGTATGATTCTTAAAACTACCTTGATATACTATGTGTCAGTGCATCTAAAGATGTTATGTAGAGCTGATGGACATTTTCATATTGTTTTAATTTTTTGGTAGGGATCTGGGCAGGAATGTATACAGTACGATACTTTGATGGAAAAACATACGAGTGGGTTGGCATTAGCCGTCAGCCTAACATTATTGGCAAAGTATGATTTGTTCATCAACCTTGAAAAGTGAATACACAAAGGTCAGAGCCGTTGTACACCTGATGAGAATTTTTTGTTTTATTTATATCAGGTGAAAAGGACATTGGGGCAGTTCACACCAGCTCATTGGGATAAAGACGAGTGGCATCCATTGCAGGGACCTTGGCGGTTTATTCAAGTACTCACTCTTTGTATCGTCTTCTTGACAGTGGAGCTGAACACTTTCTTCCTCAAGTTTAGCCTGTGGATCCCTCCTCGAAACCCAGTGATTCTCTATAGGCTGATCTTGTGGTGGCTCATAGCTATACCAACAACACGAGAATACAATTCATATCTCCAAGACCGGTAAAAGTATAGTCACTTGTTGTTGGTGTTTGAGAAAAGAGTTTTGTATAATTGGCAGTTTTTGGTTTGTTCACAGGAAGCCTGTAAAAAAGGTTGGATCATTCTGTTGGCTGTCACTTGGGATATGCATTGTAGAACTTCTCATCTGCATCAAGTTTGGAACTGGTATGTGTTTTTGCTTACACATGCTCTACTTTTATTTGTCTATGGTTACAATTTACTTAGTGTAGAGAGTGTAAACCTTTGTTGTTGTGGGGGTGACAAAAAACAGGATTGTACCCAACAGAAATGCCATTGTGGGTAATGACACTTTGGGGAAGTGTGGGACTTGGACTTGTGGCTTTCTTGCTGATTTGGACATGGAAGATTCAGAAGATCCTCGCCCAAAAGAGACGCTAAGGTGATGATCATTCTTGTTGCAGCAGAGACGAGAGAGACAGAGAGGTGAGACAGTCGAATGCCATTGTTGGTTTTTTTTCTTCTTGTAAATAGGGAGAAGAACAATGTAAATGCAATTTTCTTTAGGGGTAGTGTGTGATGATGATATTTAACATTTTACAGAGGTTCCATCAATTCTTTCATGCATTAAAATTGCTTTCATCTTTCTTTGTTCTGTCTCCTTAATCTCACCAACATGTTGGTTGGTTTTGAATGGTAAAAATGTTTAATGATTTAATGATGATTTTGTTACCTTTAACATTAATTTTTTTCTTTTGAAATGAAGTCAACGCCAGGGAGCATTGTTTCTGTTGCTGCCATTTTTTTTTAACAACATTATTGTGCATTTACTGCCATTAATGCAATTACTAAAGAATACTCCGTTACTACTAGTACTATTTTAATATGCTACCATTCAAACCTTTTGATTTGACTAGATGAGTCTTTGTCGCATGTTAATTTTGAATTATCATATAAATCATTCAAGCAAACATGTGTTTTACTTTGATTGTTCTTATCTTGAAGAGAAAATGAAAAAGAAAGAATCAAAAGAGATAATATTAGATTGTGTGAGGTGCCGTGCTGCCCAACATCTCACATGTATTTTTATCTTTTAGGTTTGCAAATTCGTAATTTGGCATCTTAGACGATAATATTGACTATATCTATCACATCATCACTCTTCCAACATCATATTTTATGCCAACTTTTTTTTTAAAAGCCAAAAAAGATGTTGTCAGCAGTCTAGGAATATTCTGACAAGAATATGTCATAAGGGAATCTCGAGTTATAATGGGCTTTGGGCTTTTAATAATCCAAGAAGCTAAGGCCCAAATGGAGAGTTCCCGTCGAAAACGCAATGAAATGAATCTGGAGAAATCTGAAGACTGACTCAAAACAAACATCTGTAGGGTTCCTTGTTCAAGTCTCGATCTCCTCTCTCAATCAGGTATCGCTAATCCCCCTTTTGATTCATCGGATCTTATTCACTACTTTCGATTTCGCCATTTTTAGATCTCCCTTCAAATTGATGATTTTGGTTCACGAACTATTCGCATCTGTTGTTGTCTGACATTAATTTTCATCTCGCAGTCTCACCGCTTCTGATTGACTTTCGCCATGTAAGCTTATTCCTTAAACTCGATACCTTCTTTTTCTCTTACCAATCTTCTCATCATGTTTTGAGTAGATAGATAGATCTCTTACATTTTACACCCTTAGTTTTCGTCTCCGAATTTCAAAAACTGGAATTATTGCTCCTTTTAGATTGTGCCCTATAGTGTGTAGTGATCGGTTCATGAGGATCTCTACATATATATTTACCTTTGCTTTATGTTAGTTAGCTGATTGAGATATCGCATCATATTATATTGTTGCTTAGTTTTTTTTTTGGCGACTTTTTCCATAGAGAATCGATTCTATCCAATTTTCTAGCCTATGGTTTTTGTATCATTTAAACAGGGATTCATCTTGTAATAATTACTTTTTGTCAAAGAGTTATCAACATCATAATATTTTCTTTCTAGTCTCGAGCTGAAACACCATTGTCGTATGCAATAACCAACCATTGATGTATATATTATGATTTTTGATAATTTCAGGGCAGATGATGAAGTTGTTGATCCAAAGAAGTACCTTGAGGAATCTTGCAAACCAAAATGTGTGAAGCCACTACTCGAGTATCAGGTGAACTGTTGTTTCAATTTATGAATTGTGTTATAATTTTGACACAGTGCCATATGTTTGCGAAGATCATTATTGTTGAATGATACAAGACTTGTTTGTGGCTCTCAGGCGTGTGTCAAGAGAATCCAAGGTGATGATTCTGGCCACAAGCATTGCACTGGCCAGTATTTCGACTATTGGCATTGTATTGACAAATGTGTAAGTTGTTTGAATTATGTTTTTTTTGCTATTCACATCTTCTTCTATAATTTGATATACTGAGATGAAACTGGATTTTGGATCTTCATCAGGTTGCACCAAAGCTGTTTGCGAAACTAAAATGAAAAGTGGCGAAGATGGTGACTATTTGTTATGAGTTTGCTACATGTGGTGGTTTAAATTGATATATAAAATGCAGTGGATGTTCTACTTTTTAACTGCAAACCAGATTGCCAAATGGCTCTGTTTCTCGGTTTTGTTTCTATCGCAAGTTTGCGCTTATTATATTTTTGTTACAGACGTTGTTACTGTGCTACTTTAAGTAATTGCACGCCTAATAACAAGAATGTTCCTTTTCTCGCTCATATTGTCTTTGTCAAAGCACTAAACAAATAATTTCACAAATATCAATACTGAATTTCCAAGATTACCAAAATATTACAATTTGATGTAATTGGAGGTTGTTAATATTTTATTGTTTATGTAAAATACAAAATATTGTTAACTTTGAAACCATTTGGGCTTTAGAAGATATACAATTTATTGATGGCGGCAACATGAGTTTCTCCTTTTTCATATTCTTTTGGTGAGGTGAAAGAAGAGAGAATAGTCTTTGGTAAAAGTCACATCATGTGATGAGTGTGGTATCTATGGCCCGCGGCGGCTGCATTTAAACTGAATCTACATCATGTGACATGTCACGACATTTCTCCCTTCCTTATTACACTCTACACCAATGATGCATATAGAAGACTCTCCCATTTCATCCTCTATTTAAAGGGTTAAAAAGTCTTATACTAAACCATCACCTAGCCATGAACGGTGGAGACGGTCCTTCTAGCTATGCTCGCAACTCTTCCTATCAGGTTTCCTTAATATACATAACACTCTTCCACTTCCTTTTTTTTCAAAACAAACTAACGTGTTACTTGTAGAGGGGAGCCATTGAGGCTGCTGAAGCACTCCTTAGGAAGGAGATCAACACGCGGCTCGATCTCACAAACCATTCCTTGTCGTCTTTTACAATCGCAGACTTTGGATGCTCCTCTGGCCCCAACACCATCCTTGCTGTAGACATCATCATCCAAGCCCTCTACCACAAGCTCAGCTCTTCTCTGCCTAATACTAAAGCACCTGAGTTTCAAGTCTTCTTCAACGACCTCTCACACACTGATTTCAATGCACTCTTTGCTTTGCTCCCTCCTCAACGCCCCTACTTCGCTGCAGGTCCACTACTTTGCTTAGTTTAAATTGGCACAAGTAACTTTTCTCCTTAATGGTCCATTGCTTGCAGGTGTCCCCGGCTCCTTTTATGGAAACTTGTTTCCCAAGGGACATCTCAACTTGGCATACTCCTCTTGCGCACTCTGTTGGCTCTCCGTCTTGCCAACCGAGCTAACTGACAAAACCTCTCCTGCCTACAACAGAGGCAAGATTCACTACACGGGAGCATCAGCAGAGGTTGCACAAGCCTATTCCTGTCAGTACAAGAAGGATATCAAGTCGTTTCTGCAGGCTAGGTCACAGGAGCTCGCAGAAGACGGGTTGATGGCACAATTGTGCCCGGTGTACCAGATGGGTTTCTCGATGGTCAGGCTTCAACAGGATCCGAGTTCGATCTGTTGGGTTCATGCCTCATGGACATGGCCAGAGAGGTACTAGGTTGTTTTCCTTGATAAATAAGAACGCATGACAGGTTAAACGAACCTAAAACACTTGACTGTGCAGGGAATAATTACGGAGGAGGAGGTGAACAGTTTCAACCTCCCCATTTATTACCCAACTCCAAAGGAACTGGAAGACATCATCAGAAGCAATGGAGAGTTGAAAATCGATAAAATGGAGACACTGGGGAGCATGGACGCACAGGACACCATGCCTGAGCTCGAGTCGAGGGTTCTGTACCTGAGAGCCGTGCTGGAAGGTGTCATTCTCACCCACTTTAGCCACCATATCATCGACGATCTGTTTGACCGCTATGCTCTCAAACTTGCTCATTCCTCTTTCATCCTCCAGCCTCAAACCCACAAATCCATCATGATCTTTGCCCTTCTAACTCGCTGTCATGAGATCTGATGTATGTTCTCCATTTTGCAAACTATAAGCAAGGATTTTACTTTTATTTATATATGAATAATGTGCTTTACACAACTCCTATGCATCACATCGTCTCTACTTTGAAATAAAAAATTCAAAGAATTGAGTCACTATTAAACAAGATTTCAATTTCATTCAAGAAACATGCCAAAGAGGTAAGACACCCATCACGTACTCACAGGAACACACAATAATAGTAATTATTACACCATAGTTTATTGCTCTCAAGGCAACTCACTGCCTGTAGTATCCACCGCCTTGGGGAGGAGGAGGAGGGTATGGGTTCTGGGCGTTATAAGGAGGCCGAGGCTGCTGTCCCTGGGGATCATAGTACGAGCCTTGTTGCCATGATGAATAAGGCTGTTGCTGGGGCTGAGTAGGGTATGGTTGTGGCGCCTGGCCATGAGGAGTGTGGTACGGGGGAGGTGGACCGTAGGGTGGATTAGTGTAGCCAGGTCTTGACAGGTGCTCAGGTGGCCTGTAGTATGGTGCATGCGGGTGAGGATGGGATGGATTCTGAGTTTCTGGTGGAGGAGGTGAACTTGAAGCCGTTGGTTGATGGACAGATGGGTATGGACCGGAGCTTCTATGATCCTGAAAACTCAGACCAGACATCTGTCGTTGCACATCTTCAATCATTTCTCGGCACTGGATACTCCTTGTCATCACAAAATCACTGCACTGCTGCTTCACATTCGTGATTGCATCCTGTTGAGACCAACAAAGAAAATGTCTCAGATTGCAGGAAAGTGATTTCTTATCCTCAATGGAGTGTGAAAATAAAAATTGAAGAGCCATCCCAGACAAGTGGCATAATGAAGACAAGCTTAGAAAATGACGACTAAATACAGAAAGGAACTCACTTGGAGAGTAACATAGAACTTCAAACCCTCATTGATGTTCTCCTTGATCTCTCGATACTTGATTATACCAGCTTGAATCTGCTTGTAGCACTTCTCCTTGGATGCTAAAGAACGAGTAAACACAGAAAACAAATAAGTGGGAGCTAAAGAACTAAAATACAGGAGCATAAGAAATCCCACTACTTCAAAGTCGAATGTGCACGTCTAATCATGTATTAAGCTTCAAACAACATATAGAATTCTAAACACAAAGCACTCTGTATTTCTTAGAATATTTAGAGAGCTCATGCAAGAGAGAACTGCTTGCTCACCTTTATAATCTTCAAGATTGAAAAGAGTTGAGAACTCTTCATTTTGAGCCTATATCCAAGGAAAGAAACCCATTAAAGAGGAGCCAGTTTGTACTCGCAGTGAAACATAATCATTTCAGTCCTAGTAGAAGCTAGCACACTAAATTTGCTTGGATATTGATACAATCATCATACGTATCTATGTTATCAGAAAAGGATGAAAACCATAATGAAATATAAAATGGCACTACAAGAATGGACGAAAGAGGTAGACCTGAATTTGCATCAACAGTTGTTCTTGAACTACAATGTTTTGGGAAATATCTTCACAGATGTTATCATACTTTGATATCTCTTTCCTGAACATATCTTCATAAGAGCCTGTGGATGTCATCAGCTTTGGCAATATGTCATCCTAAAACCATTATCAAGAAAAAATCCTAATGAGTCTTTGACTCCAATATCATACAATAGCCAGGAAAGAGAATGATGACCTTTCTTTTCATCTCTTTGAGCATATCTTCAAGACCTGCCCGCTGAGCACCAAGATTTTCCAGTTGCCTCTGTGAAAAAGAGAAGTAAAAAATATGAGAACAGTGATTCGCAAAAACCACTGTCCAAATCCCTCCTAAAACCAAAACTATACACTTGCAGATTCCAAAAGCATACCAGACTCTGCTTCAGAGTTCCCACAACAGCATCCTCTGTTGCATCCAGAGACATTATTGGCTTAGCTAGAGTTGGGACAGCAGACTCTATCTGATGACAAAAACAGAATGAATTAGTATACAAGAGTTGCGTGTGCTCAGCCCTAGGGTGTAATTTGAATAACATGTACCCGAAGATTTTGGGAACTAGAATAACTGAAATGAAGAGCACTAAGAGGCAGCAGTTTGAGTCTCAAACGAAGATATATATTAGCATATTAAAAAAAATATAGGAAGTACATACCGGCCGTCGATCAAGAATTGACATGAGGGCAGTATTCTCTCTCACGGATCGCTCAATCTTCACATCACTTTCTCCAGCTTGTTTCAAATTGGCTGCAAACCGGTTTAACCTATCCTGCAAGTTCTTTGTCAGTGTGCTAGATTGAGGCCTAGTCCACCGAGTCCCAAATTGACTTCTGAATTGAGCGTCTTCAGTTGCTTCTTTCTGCAAAAGCTCTTCAGTGTGGACCAACAGTTCCTGATTAACCCTCTTCAAATCTCTAAGTTGCTGGATTTCAGCTTCCAAGCCAGCTGGACCGCCACTAATCTGAACAGCTTCTACATCTTCTCTAAGATCAACAGGAAGAGTAGAATTACCATCCACAGCAAGAATAGAGTCTGGAAGATCCATCTCTTTGAGCCTTACTCTAGTTAGTTCACTTGCTTGCTGTAGTCTCTCGGCCTGAGTCCTAATTACATCATCGACCATCTCAGTGTATCTAGAGAGAGCCTTTGCACTGCTGTCTGGAACTAGGATCGCAAACATTTTCTCCTTGCTGGCATCCAATATCTCAGTCATGTTCATTGGCTTAACCATTGAGAAGGTGGGAAGTGGAGACAAAGAAGCAGGAGAAGGAACTCTCATGAGGTAAACTCTGTCGTTTTCCTTGATAGCCCTATCCAAATTGGTATTAATGCTCGAATCTAATGAGTTCATCGCATCTAGAAGCTGAGCAGGAGCCCCCCTTGAAAACTTTTTTGCTTCTGCCAAACGGCTACCTCCACTCCTCAGCCGTGCGATTTCTTCTGCAATTTCCTCTTTCTCATGCAACTCTATTCCATACCTAAAACAAGCTTCACTATAGAACAGTGCTGCTTTCAGCTGAACATGAGAAATCCAGCCTTTATCAAAATGATCCTTCAATGGTGGAGAGGTTAGCGCAGCCAAAGCTTCTTCATAATATATGCCAACCTGATTACAAGCAAATAAATTTTCCAAATTCATTTCGACTCTGCTAGTTCCTCACAGATGCTCTACCAAAAACTAAGCAAGAGTTTAGCATATATGTTCATAATCAATCCAAAACTGTGCACAAGATTGCAAGCTTTTTACCGAAAGAGATAGAAGATTTTAGCACACATGCTCATATAATTTGATGTGACACTAACCTGCCTAGAAATTTTAGCAGAAACACCAGGAGTGCTTCCTTTAGCAATGGTGTTTTCAAAGACACATTCCTGAGCCTGAGCCAGCATCAACCGTTCCAGCATTCCCACACACTCCAAAGAAACGTCCACAGTGGTGGATTGTCCAATCGACGCCTTAGTGGACTCGTTATCCCTCAAGTACGCAAACGCTCCTGCTGCAGCAATGAACGCATGTGAAGCCAGACGACGCCCATCCACGGTGGTGCGGTCGTGACCGAGTCCAATTTGGCTGTAGTTAGCACCGAGATTGAAGAGCACGGCGGCTTTCTCAAGATGAATATTCTGCTGAGTGGCCTTTTGCTTTTGCTTGAAGGCATCGAACCATACGAAAGAGACGGCGTTGACGTGATCCTTATCAGGGGAGATTGGAAATCGCGTCTCCACGAGACAAAGGGCTTTGTAATAAGAGATGAGAAGGTCTCGCCGTGCGGGCGGAGACGGATCGGGTACGCGTTCCAAATCGGATCGGAGCTTCTTCAGGGTCTCTAGATCGTCATCTATAAGTTGAGCCTCGCGCTCAGAGTAGGTGAAAGTAACGTAGTTGCGGAGAGGACGGTAGAGGTCGAGGGGGTTAGTCTTCTTCTCATGAATGGCGAGCATCAGATTTGAGAGCGCCGAAGAAGACATGGTGGATCAAAATCTCCTTTGATCGCTCTTCCGATTTTCTCGTTTCTTCGATCGATTCTTGCTTTCCTTGATCCTTATTGACTAAGGGAAGAGGAATAAGGGGTGGGCATTCGGATATCCGTTCGGGTTTGGATCTGGATATTTTGAATGTTTTGATGAATATTCGGATGTTTTGGATGTTCGAGTTTAGAGATATATTAGCCATTCGGATATTTTATAGTTTTAGCGGGTTTAGATGGGATATCTTTAAATTTAGATTAAGTTTAAATATATTTAAAATATTGAGAGAAAATTAAAAATGAAGAAATGGTGATATTTTTATAAATATAAGTAAAAAGTTTTGAATATTTTAGTTATTTTAATTAGTTTTGGTCTTAAATATTATAAATATTTAAAAGTATCTTAAAAATCTGTAAATATTACTAATATATTATATATTTATAGTTTGAATATGTTTGGAAATCTATTTGGGTTCGGATTCGAGTTCGGATGTTCGGGTTTAGAAGTTTAAGACTTATTTGGGTATTTTAAATTTCAGATCGAGTTTTTTCGAATTGGATTCGGGTGCATGTTTCGGATGCGGGTTTTTTTCCCAGCCCTAAATAGGATCGTGAAGGATCGAGGAGACGGCACCAAGTCCTGTGATCTTCTATGAAAACGGCGTGCAATCTAGCTTTTATGTCGACTGTGTTAATTAAACAAGGGACAACGATGCTTGGAAAAGTCTACTATAAGAAAATGGAAAATCAATTACATATGGATTTTCAAAGAAAAATATGCTAACGTAATCATGACTTGTAATTTCTCAATATGTTTCTTGGTATATTTTGGAATTGTCAAATGAAATTATGAGAATATGCTATAAATATCGAATTAGAGAATGAAGGTCTTAAATACTGGATGTGGAGTATGGACATTAACATCAAGGTGAATGTTGAGGTAACAATCAACACAGTAATATTAATCTTTAAGAGATTACAAAAATCTGTGTGTTTTATGAATTAGAGGGGGTCTCAAAGAGACGTTGGTAGCAAAAGAATAATGATATGGTGAAACAGCACAGGTATACGATAATACAAGATATATATATATATATATCCGTCAAAAGTTTTTGAGTAGCTTGTCGTTTGAGACTCCATCAGCTACAAGCATTGAGGTTATCTCCTGCAACAACACAGACCAAACAAACACCGATAAAGATATATACACATCTTCTATAGCATTTAGGTTCACAACAACGAAATATAGTGCATACCTCAGCCATTTGTTTCTGTCCGCACAGTACCGCTCCTGTGGCTTCCGGATTTGAAAGTTGTTTGGCCCTTGCAAAAGCAGCCTACTCAACAACAACATATATATGTTAGTTTGATCCAACTTCAGTTACAGTAAGACTTGAATAAGGATCACATTTCTCAATCTCACCTGCACATATCCGGTTTCCCCTTTCCACCCATCATCTGGCTGTGACAATACCGGCACAATTTTGACACCCGATGATTCCCACTCTTTAAACTTATCCTACAAAATTGAGAGCGGTTTCTAAGGTAACCCTTCTATAGATCAAACCGAGAGTGAGAGGTAGGCTCTCTGCTTATTATTATCAAAAGATGTTAACAACTCAAACACACACTTTTGCATCTAGTGACATTATGAATTATGAAAAATGACTGAGAGAAAGAACCAAACCTGGTAAGCCATCCTTTTTAGGTTCCTAGCCCCATAATAGACTCTTACATCAGATCTTCTATTAGCACCAAATCCTGACTCAATTAGTGAGCGGATGGGACTGCAGAGATAAGAACAAGAGCGATTAGATTCCAACTGAAGACACTTATTTAACTAATCCCTGTCACAATCACTAAACTTTGTTGATTCGAGCAGGCCTGGAAAAACAATCATAAACACATAAATCCTGCATATGCATTAGATCAACACAGCAGTAAAAGCCACATTAAAGGTCCATGGCAACTTTGTATAGGTTGATTGCAAGTTACAAATCACAAATAGTTTATCTCAACTTCAAGGCCAGCAGCATCAAAGAGGATACTGAATTTGAAAGCGTTGGATGTGGCTAATACTCTGCACTAAAACCTTTAAACTAGACCATACTAAGACCATTCAATATCAGCTACGAAGGAGCAATCAAATCTGCATTAAAAAAGACTACTTTAGCAATCCAACAAGGTAAGGCACAAACCTAATTCCAGATCCGGTGGCGAAAATCAAAACCGTGGGATATTTCTCAGGAGGATCAATCTGATCGATGTCAAAACCATTTCCCATCACAGGACTAAGCTCCACGGTTTCCCCTTTCTTCAACCCACAGAGAATCTCCGCAGTGGATCCAGCGATGCTCTTGACCAAGAATTCCAAAGCACCGCGAGAAGTCGCCACGGAAGGAGGAGAAGCGATTGCCAGAAATGAAGGTTTCTCGACATCAGGAACACGGAGCTGGAGATACTGACCGGGTCGCGTGTATGATGCTACGAGATCCGGAGAGTTAGAAATATCGATTGAGATGTGGAAAAGCGATTCTGCGGCCGATTCGATTTGAGAGAGAGGAGCTGGTGTCCAGAGGGCGGCGTCTTGGCGAACGGCTGCGGCGGATACGATGGAAGCGACGCGGCTATTGCGGGAGAAACGGAGATGACGGGTAAGGGGAAGTCCGCGCAGGATAAACATGGGAGAGAGGGAGTGGCTAATTTGCGCATGGGTGGCAGAGGGCGCGAAAGAAAAAGTAGACATGGTGTAGAGTTTGGGCTATTTGACCGTCAATTTTAGCCGGCGGTAGAAAAGGGCGGCCCGATTGGTTCGGTGGCACGAAGAGTTTTTTCTTTTTTTCTATACACACCTAAATTGCAACCTGCTCCTACGTTTCGCCACGTGGACGCTCAAGATAGTATCATTTATCTTCTTCCCCATCACTTGTCTACTACAATGAGAACAAACAATAATAAACTACTGATCAACCAAAAACCTTGCAATAAACTACAGATAGTTCCTGACATAGGGGCGCAAAAGGAACATGGTGAAGAGATTGGGCTATATAACCGCCGGTAGAAAAGGGCCGTCCGATTTGTTCGGTGGCACGAGGGAATGTTCGTATACATCAAATAATTTGCTTCCGCTTATATGTTTTGACACGTCGACGGTTAAGATATCTTTTATCTTCTTCCCAACCATTTGTTTTTGTTGGTTTAATCTTTTCAACCACTTGTCTAGTACAGCGAGAACATACAGTAATGAGCATTGAAGAAGGAACCGCATTTATAGTTATCATATGGCGGAAATGGGGAAAGATTCCAAACAAAATTACTAGCTTTGTAAACCATTTGCAAAATATTGTACGCAACCTTTTTCTATGTTATGGAAAAATTGATTGGGTTTATGTACTTGTTTCCTTTTTAAAGAAGATCACAAAATCATGGAATTATTACGAAACATTTTCGACTAATCAATGGAGCGACAGTAATTGACAATACAACATTGTTGGTTCGCAAAAGTGTGTGGATGATGATAGAAATGTAAGAAGCGACGGTGAAAAGGACGGACATGAATTTTGAATCAAACAAACTTTCCGATATTTGCGGAAATTGAAATACATTATACAATGATTCGATGCTAACGTACATATTTTGTAACAAACAGAGAGAAGAAGAAAAAAAATCACATGCATAGTGATATATATATATATATATATATATATCAGTAGAAACTAGAAAGTGTGAACCGTCCAAATAATGAAATAATTGCCATATGTATTCGAAATTTCTTGTGCTGATGACAACAATTAAAATAGAAAATTGTAGCAGAAAAATGATATCGAAAAGAAAAGAGATCGTGTAATAATTAATATGGATATTTTATTAATTACTTTGACTAGGTTGGGAAGACATGCAGGCAAATCAAAATAATATGACCCACCGCTTTGATTGACCCCTTTCCGCACAAATCACCCAAATTTACACTTTTAACATTCTCTCTTCCTCCATCTCCGGCTAGGTTGTTACTGTTCGCCATGGGAGATTCAGAGAGCACCACCACCAAGGAGAGCTTGCTGCTTCCGGTAGACAGAGTTGAGAACGTGACATGGAGAGATCTGAGAGACGGATCATTCACCAGAGAAATAAAGAGGCTTATCTGCTTCGCGGCTCCTATGGCGGCTGTAGTTATCGCTCAGTTCTTATTGCAGATCATCTCAATGGTGATGGTTGGTCACCTCGGCAATCTCTCTCTCGCTAGTGCTTCCCTTGCTTCCTCCTTCTGCAACGTCACTGGCTTCAGCTTCATTGTTTGTTTTCTAAATAAAATCACTCAATTATCTCTGTTTATAATTTTACCAATAGTCCACTGAATTTGCATTTTCTCTATCTCTTGGTTTGTTACTTTTATGATGGTTAGATAGGATTGTCATGTGCGTTAGATACTTTGTGCGGTCAAGCTTTTGGAGCTAAGCTATATCAGAGAGTAGGTGTTCAGACATACACAGCTATGTTCTGTCTTACATTAGTGTGTCTCCCTCTTTCTCTCATTTGGTTAAACATGGAAAAGCTTCTTGTCTTCCTTGGCCAAGACCCTTCAATTGCACACGAAGCTGGAAGATATGCTGCTTGGCTCATCCCAGGACTCTTTTCTTACGCTATTCTACAGCCTCTCACTCGCTACTTTCAAAACCAAAGCTTGATCACACCTCTTCTCATCACCTCTTGTGTTGTGTTCTGTATCCATGTTCCTCTCTGTTGGCTTTTGGTTTATAAGTCAGGGCTTGGTAATGTTGGAGGAGCCTTGGCTCTCAGTTTGTCAGACTGGCTCTATGCCATTTTGCTTGGATCTTTCATGTACTACTCATCTGCATGTTCTGCTACGAGAGCGCCTCTCTCCATGGAGATATTCGAAGGGGTTGGAGAGTTCTTCAAATATGCTCTTCCTTCGGCTGCTATGGTTTGGTACTTCTCTTTTCTCCGTGCCTTTTTCACTTTCTTAATGTCCTTCACATTTTTTTATTTGAATAATCTTTTGTGGGTTGCAGCCTAGAGTGGTGGTCATATGAACTCATCATATTACTCTCTGGTCTCTTACCCAATCCACAACTGGAGACTTCTGTGCTCTCTGTCTGGTATTCATACTTGCATATCTACATTACAACTTCTTGTCACAATCTTGAATTTTCCGAAACATGATACTATTCAAACTATGTGCAGTCTCCAAACAATTTCGGCTTTGTATTCGACACCACTTGCGATCTCGGCTGCAGCAAGGTTAGAGCTTTAATTAGTCACCCTGATGCACCACATAAAAGCTGAAGCATTATACTTGCTATTCATGAATGAATCAAATGGTTTTTGTTTATAATTAAGCGGATGTTTCTTGTGCAGTACAAGAATCTCAAATGAATTAGGTGCTGGGAACTCTCGAGCAGCACATATAGTGGTCTATGCGGCAATGGCTCTTGCAGTAATGGATGCATTGGTAATGAGTACATCTCTCTTCGTCGGTAGGAATGTTTTCGGCCGTATTTTCAGTAGTGATAAGGAAACCATCGACTATGTTGCAAATATGGCTCCATTGGTCTCTATTTCTCTTATACTGGACAGTTTACAAGGGGTTCTCTCAGGTTCGAGACTTTTTCCTATTTCTTTACTCAAACACAAGGTATTCTTGGATTTTTTGAACTCTCTTTTTCTTTCACATAGTGCAGCACAGGTCCAAGTCTTTATGTATATTCTTGTTGTGTGCTTTTTGTCCTGTGTCAAACTCAAAGCTATCCCAAAGTTATACTCTTTTGATGGTTGCAGGTATTGCAAGGGGATGCGGATGGCAACATATGGGAGCTTACATAAATTTAGGAGCTTTCTATCTATGGGGGATACCCATTGCAGCATCTTTAGCCTTCTGGATTCATCTGAAAGGTATTGGCCTTTGGATCGGAATTCAAGCCGGTGCCGTTCTGCAAACTCTTCTGCTCGCTGTTTTCACTGGCTGCACAAACTGGGAAGACCAGGTCCTTTGCTTTGCTCTTTTTCCTTATCCATGACTTGTTTCTTTTGTGAAATGAACAACATATACATATTTAACTTGATGCATATTTTGAACTCTAGGCCCTTGAAGCGAGGAAGCGAATGGCGTTGGCCTAAGAGTAACGTAAGGCGCTGGGACCATATGTCTCTTCGGTTTAATCATTTTGGTAGCAGTCAAATCGTTGTATGTTACTTTGGTACTAATGGTAGAGCCGCTAGTAAAGTCTTTTTGTATTAGTACTGCATGAGTTTTCGAGAAGTAATAATAAGTATCACTCAATAGTTGCCTTGATCAAGCTTTATTTGTACATGGTTAGAATCAGATATACATTGCCACGGAAAATCATGCAAAAGTACCCTTCTCTGTGGTATCTACAAGTTACAGCAAAGAATAAATGATCAAACTAACCGATCTTCGAACTTGTTATTCATCAACGTGTATAATATAGAAGATGCAACTTCGATAGGATGAAAATGCTACCAATTGATCTTACTTGTGATGATGATTCAGCTTATAAGCAGATATTACTAGACTTAGACCAAAATAAAATCTAGCATTTTAGAAAGCGCGGGGAAATTAAAACCCAATCATTCTTGGGTCGTCTGTAACAGAATTTAGAACCTTCCAAGATTCGCTTCCTCTATATAAACAAACCATAACCGCTTTTTTCTTGTTTCTTCCACCTTACTCTCTATCTTCTTCTACCTCACAGATCCACAACAATGGCGAAAATCTCGTGCGCTTGTTTCAGAGCCATCTTTCTCGGTGCTCTTCTCATCCTTTGCCTTGCTCCTCCTTCCTCCGCCGTACCTTTGGAAGAATTGGAAAGAGCCATCTCAATTCTCCGCGTCAGAGGCCGTGCTCTCTTCGCTAACGCCATCATCACCTCCGATCTCCTCTTCGATCTACTCTCCGTCGACTCTCTCACTCTCTTCGCCGCCACCGATTCCATGCTTTTCTCTATCGACATGAGTCATTCTCTCCCCTTTTACGTTTCTACCCTCCGCCTCCACTCCGTACCTCTCCGCCTCCCACTCTCCGAGCTCCGATCTCTCCCTAACGCCTCCTCTCTCCCAACGCTACTTCCCTCTCACCGCCTCATTCTCACTAAGCCTTCTTCCTCCAATGATTCTTTTTTTCTTGACGGTATTCAACTTCTTCTCCCTAGTTTGTTCGATGGTCAACATATCGCCGTACATGGTCTCGCCGATCTTCTCCCCCTCACTTACCCTCCGTCTTCCAACCGTCTCGTGGTGGATTCTTCGGCAGCGTCACCGTGGTATGAAAGTTCAAGATTTTCTCCGGCACCAGAGCCTTACTTCCCCTTTTGGGATCGTACACCAGCAGAGTCGCCGAGGTTTGAGGAAGTTTCACCGTCGCCGTCGCCGCTGAGGTTTGAGGAAGTTTCGCCGCCGAGGTTTCAGGAAGTTTCGCAGTGGCCGCCGTCGTGGGGAGAAGTTTTTGTCATCGGGGATGAAGAAGGAGGTCCGTTAGATCTGGGAAATAACGGCTTTTGATAGACACGTGTCGTAATCTGTAGTACACGCTATTATGTGCGAGGCTTGTAAGAAGACCATAGAGTCCTTTCGTTGTATTTTGAATATAAATCTGAATCATGGTTTTGATTGAATTTCTAAGAGCTTGAACCGGAATTTCATCGACTTGTACCAAATGTAATCTCTCAATGATTTTGCCTAAGAACATATACGAATGAGCTAAGCATATGAATGATTAATGAACGCAGAGGCCACACAAGTTGATATATAAACCATAGCACAAAGGCAAATCCTTCCTACAAATTTCACCATAGTTCACCTTACACGAGTCCCAAATAGATTATACCAGTTTCTAACTCGCAAACTGCAACACATTCATCAAGAAACACACTAAGAGTCTAAGACTTCACAACCTCCTGTTTAACCTCATCATGTTTAATGTCTTCCTCCACTGCCTCTGCAGTATCAGTCGCCTCTTCCTTGATGTTTCCATCTCCTCCCTCTTCAAGTAAATCATCCATTACATCCTCCCCACCATTGATATCCTCTACTTCATCTTCTTCCTCTTCATCTCCTCCTCCTCCTCCAGGTATCTTCCTCTTCTTTGGCCCATGCTCCATTCTATGAGTCTCTAATTCCTTATCCATTGTTTCCTGCAAATTCATATCCCCATTGTTTGCTTTCCTTGCCTTCCTTGCGTTTTGCCACCTCTCCAGCTCCTTCTCTACATTACCCAGATATTGATCTTCGATCTCCTTTTGATACTCACTCACTTCTTGTCTCCTTGCCGCCTTCCATTCTAAGAATGTCTGCGCCAACACCTCACCGATCACATATTAATATCCCATTGCATGTATCTCAAAACATTTATTCAAGAACTATAACACCATACCTGCTCTTTCTGTTGCTCCACCTCAGTTGTATCTTCTTCCAAAGGCTTCACTAGTGCATAGTATATCCGTGGCTCTGCTTTAGTCCTGAAACAGCCAACCACACAAAATCAAATAAAATAAGTTTTAACAGAAACATATATATCAGCTAGCAACTTCTACCTATGGCAGGCCATATAGCACCAAACATTGACTTGCCCATCAACATTTGTATGCACGTGAATAGAAACTTATCTTTGTCTCTACAAAATTGTGAATATGCACACTTTTTGGACCGAAATTAAAAATAACCTGCAAATCAAATATATAGCAAGCTCATCATGCAGAACAAGCAATGGGTGCCCTATGGAAATTAAAAAAAAAAAACATGCAACAACAGAATGTCACACTACCTTATAAAATTGCTAAGTTTCTTTTGGTGCTCACTCCATTGAAGGAAAAGCAGTTCCAACTTCTTTTGTTCGGCTTTAGCACCAACACGAGCTCGAAGAGTCTGATTGACCAATTAAATTGTATATATCAGATCACTACTACACAATATTCCCCTTTGAAATAGTATGTTAAAATGAATTAACCATAGCTAGCTACTTACAAGATCTCTTCTCCTCTTTTCAGACAAATTTTCGCGCTCCTGCAGCCTCAGTTGTTCACTCTCTTCACGAGCCTTTTGCTCAGCCTATACAAGTAGGAGAGATATGGTTCATAAACACTGTTAAGGCATTGTAGTAGTAAAATGAAGTAAAGAAATAAGAGAACTCTTAACTAGACATATAATGATAACTAAACCTAACATCTTCGCAGTATAATTACCTTCTCCAAATTAAAGGGAAAGAAGACTCAATTCCAAAATATAAATCATATCTAGATAAATTTATGATCTTCTACAACGCTACTCAAGTCAAAGAAACTGTTGAAAGATGATGTATTGGATAGATGAAGAAGATTATCAAATCCAAATACAAAAAGTGACGTTTCCCTCAACAAACAGCAACAGCTTTGTAAACTATGAAGTATGTTATCGACTTACCCTCTGTAGAGCAGCGGACCGTCGGGCATATGCATCGGTTCCAGAAAACTGCTTATCTTCTTTTCTGAACTTCTGCAGAAGAGGAAAAGTATGTAACACCAATGAGAATACAATAACTTGATAAAAAAAACGACACATTTAACATGGATCAAGCTAATCCAGAGAGAGAACATGAGCAAAAAAGCTACATGTCCATGTAATCCTTGACAAATACCTCCAAAGTCCCAAGAAGATTCCCCAGCATTCTTCTGTTCCGATTAACCAACTTAGGATCCTCATTCTTGGGTAAAACCCTTGGCGAAGGCTCCGGCAATCCAATAGAATCAAAAGCCTGATAAGAGCACGAAGACATTAAGTAAACAGTCGCCTCTTTCTCATAAAAAAGAACATGTATGATTGATTTACCTTCTTGGTCACTCGTTGATCTGCATCCCTCTGGTTCCAACTTCCATGATGCTGACCAGATAGCTTCTTATCACTTTGATCAGAGCTCCCATTTTCACCAACTAAAACCTGGGTTCCATTGCCATCAACCGCCATATCTTCATCCTTACTAACAACATCTTCACCATCGACCTAAAGTTTTTTCCCAATTAAGTTAAAAACCACTTCTTCCGATCTACTAATAAGAATGCATTACTTTCCCAACACAAATTTACCTTAACAACGGCGGAAGACAATCTCCTTTTAGCAGGAGGCTCATCTTCTACATCATTCCTCTCCGCCTTCAAAACAACAAAATCCGATAATCAATTAAAGCAATTTCTTTAATCTCGAAAGAAGAGAAATTGGTGAAAGGAGAAGAGAAAATTACAGGTCGAGTAAAGACTCTTCGACCTTGGTTGCGAGGAACGGCGCCTGAGAAGCCTCCTCGGCGGAGTCCACGAGGGTCACGAAGCCTCTCATTAATCTGAATCAGGAGATAGAATAAACATTCGCCTTCAACAGAGATTTATAGATTGAGATTGAGATTGAGATTGAGATAGTACCTCGCGCTGCTGACGCTGAAGCTCATCGATCTCATGCCGTAGCTCTTGTGCAGTCTTCTCCAATGCGGTGTCTCCCATCGTCGCCGCTGCTAAGCTGAGAAAATCGTACGAAACCCTTAGAAGAAGAAACTGAAATCTTTTTATGGGCTTTAAAAGGCTTCCTTCATTATCCCGTCCAAATCCAATACAACTTCAGGAAAAAAAAAAAATCTATTAAAGAAATTAAGTTTTAGATATAAAATTGTGAAAGTTGATTATGGCTATAAATTATATATTTAATTTTAATTAAAAAATTAATAGTAAAATTTATATTTTTAATATCTTGGTTTATATAGTTTGAATAGAAGATTAGTATATTGTAATATAATCTTAATGGGTCTGATTATTTATATCATAAAATATTTCTATCATACATATTTTATAGTATGTTTATTAAACTGAATCCAAATTGAATTATTAATTTTTATTTAATCTTAAAAAATATTTTTGGATTTATAACCGTTTAATTTCTCGAGAACTTTTTCGAATTATTGTTGATAAAAAGATAGAACATTTTAGGCCCTAATATTTTACGATATTTATTTAATGTATATATGTTTTCGCTTTCAATTATTTAAAGTAACTTTTATTTCTAAAAATGTTCTTTTTCTTGATGGACAATTTTTTACATTCCAACAAAAAAAAAATACATGAAGAGAAAAAACTAAGGAGAGAAGAAACAAAGAGCTTTATTGCAATAAATGTTTCACAAGAAAACAGAGTGGTTTATCTAGTCTGGAAGTTGAGAGTCCTGATGCAAAAGGCAAATATGAAGGCAAAGAAGACAGTGAAGCCAACAAGAACAGCAGCAACAGGTCCCATGAAGTCTGATTCAAAACCGTATTGAACTTTAATGTATTGTTTAACAGTGAGGCCAGGTGCACCACCAAGAAGAGCGATGGGAGTCTCTACGTCACCATACTGAGAAGTGATCAAGCCATAGATAGTCCAAGCAACAGGACAAATCCAATAATACCAAACCCACCACTTTGGAATTTTAGGTCTAGGAATGAAAAATCCAGAGAAGAGGTTAAAAATACCATAGAAGGCTGATGCAAAGATAGAAGCAACTTGTTGGTTTGGCGTGAGGGACACGGTCATCATGCCATAGTAAGTCCAGTAAAGGAAAGAGAAGTAATTGATGAAGATGAACCACAAGAACTTGGAAGCTTTCCACTCGAATCCAACCATGGCGTAGATGATAAGCGAATAGTATGTGGTCTGAACCAAGACATAAGGTAGCTCACAAGTGACTTGAGAGATAGCATAAGGTATAGCTGAATACATCCCAGCTGCTTTTTCTCTGTAGAACACTGTACGTTCCACTGCCACCATTGGTTGTACTGTTGAGCAGTTGTTTATTCCCACGAATACAACAGCTGCGTAGATTGCTCCGATCACAACTGTTAGGTCTTGTACGTTTGATCTGTTACCTCCTCTTTGCCAGAAGACCGTACCGATCATGAGAGATGTTGCTAAGGTGAAGATGAATCTGACAACGTTGTAGTCAGGAGATCTCCAGTAAGTCCACCATTGTTTCCATAGACATGATTTGAACTGTCCCCATGTGTTCTGTGAAAACTGTGTCGCAAAGTAGAGATCAGAGGCTCCTACTGGAGGCACGCTTAGTTCTTGAACCAACGCCTTGTTCCGTCTGTGTCAAGAAATCATAAGTTAGTTAATTCAGTTATCATCATATCATTAACAAATTATTGTTTAAGTTCACTCACTGGCATAAAGCAGAAGACTTATATAACTCAGCAAAGTCAACCCCAAGCTTTAACTCAGCCGCAAGGGAGCTAGCTTCAAGCATCCAAGTGGCTGGGTTGTACTTTTCCGGAATCTTTGGAACTCCAGGGAAGGCTTCAAAGTACTCAACAACCTTGTGAGAGTTTCTACCTAAAGGACCAGAGTAGATCACATGTCCTCCTCTCTTCATTAGTAATAGTTCGTCAAACGCCTCAAAGATATCAATGCTCGGTTGGTGAATAGTGCATACAACAGTTCTTCCTGTGTCCACAGTGTTTCTCACCGCTCTCATCACAATCGCAGCTGCTCTAGCATCCAATCCTGAAGTAGGCTCGTCCATGAAGATGATCGAAGGGTTAGCCACAAGCTCAACAGCGATTGTTAATCTTTTTCTCTGTTCTGTGGAAAGCCCTGTTACTCCAGGTAAACCCACAATTGCATCTCTTAGATCCACCAGCTCTACTAATTCCATCACTTGATCCACAAACATCATTTTATCTTCTTTGCTTACTTCCTTAGCAAGACGAAGGAAAGCAGAGAAGATAAGTGATTCTCTTACAGTAACTTGTGGAGAGTGTATGTCTGTTTGTTCACAGTAACCAGAGATTCTAGCAAATGTTTCTTGTTTCTTTGGGAATCCAGATACTCTTACGTCTCCTTCTATGTATCCACCTGTTTTTCTTCCCGCCAAAACGTCCATCAAAGTTGTCTTGCCTGCACCACTCACCCCCATTAAAGCTGTCAACACTCCTGGCCTAAACGCGCTTGTCACTCCTTTTAAAAGTTGCAGCCTCGTTTCTTGAACTCCTTGGTCCTTCATTTCCTGCAACATTTTTGTTTTTATATGAGTTTATTTTCGTTTGTTAATACTAATAATAATAATAAAAGTTAAACTAGTTTTCAAAAGGATTACCGCAGGCATGTCAACAAAGTATTTAACGTCGTCAAATGACATAGCTAGAGGAGTGAAAGGAAGAACCATTCCTTTCTTGGTGCTCACATTCTTCATCTCAGTCTCCTCTGTTTTTTCCAATATCAAGTGAGATTAAAGAATATAAACTCTTATATTTTCTTTGGTTTCATATGATTAATGAGTTCTTAAAATGTATATACAAAGGAATACTTACTAATGGATCCAGATTTGCCTCTTTGTTCAGCAACTTCGTCTTCTTCTTTTGGAATTATAGCTTGTGCTTTCCCAAGGGCTGTTGTTATTATGCATATAGAAGATATGTTAATATTTTGAGCCTGTGACAACAAACATGGAATCAAATACAAAAAAAAAACTTACGATCTAGATAAGTAAGTGCTAGTGTAAAAAGACCATTGAAGAGGACAGTAAAACCAAGCAAGCCTCCAATTCCTATCCAATACCAGTTCTTGTCATCAAACACATCCCACATATTAAGCACCGTTGTTCCCAACCTCGTTGTGTTGTCTGAAGACTGCATTTTCCACCACACAAAACAAAAAACTTAGCTACAAGTATAGGCTGATGAGGACATATATAGAAGAGAAAAATGAAGAATAATTACCATTCTATTCATCCATCTAGGAGCAAACAATTCATTAACAGTGATGGAATTGAAAGCATATGAAAGAGGAGATATCCAATAAGCCCATCTCCACCAAACCGGAATCTCACTTCGAGGAAGAAGGAACCCTCCGGTTAAGAACACAACTAGTAGAACAAGCACACCTCCGGTATTAGCTATGGTCATGGTTCTACAAATAGATGCAATAAACCTAAATATCCCAGCAGCCATTTGTTGGATCAAAAACACGATCAAGAACTGTTTGAAGAACCGCTCTGCATCGGGTGCAAATCCTATGGAGTAATATGTCACAACCATCCATGCTGTAGATTCGAAGATGGAAATTGGAATCCCTAGCAAGAAAGTGGGAAGAGTATATGTCCATGGTGGATGAAACAAAAGATCCCTTTGCTTGTAAAACACGGGAAGTCTCTGGATCGTCATCGCCATCTCCGCAAGACCGTTGAACATGTTGATGATCATTCCAAACAGCAATGCTCCAACGTAGATGTTGGCGTCAATCTCGTTCCTTGTGTTCATTTCGGTTCTGAGGAAAAGTGTTGACGTGATTGCAGCGATGATGATGATTTGGACGGTTTTGAAGACGTAGAAGAAAGAGTTTCGTTTCATGAGCATCCATTCTTTGTCCCAACAGCTTTTGAGAAGCTCTGTTTTCGTGATTGAGTATTTGTCAAACACTAGTGCGGCTTTGTGGCTTTTGGACTTGTCGAACGGTTCCGATAGCTCGTTGACAAGCTTATTTCCAACGTGGAATGTTTTAAATTTGGTGGCGAACTCTGAAACTGGAATGTAACTATAGGGTTTGTTTGGATCAACCCAATACTGCTGTTGATCCTTCTTTGAGGTAACCTGTTCCACACGTAAACGTAATTGGTTAGTCATTTTCATATTCGAAAAAGTTAACCTAAGTTACGGTAGACAGATCTATATAATATTGTTTACCTCTTGTAAGAAATCAGCTGTTCCTTTTCTTTCGGGACATTTAAACCCAAAGCTCTCAAAGAACTCTAGGATATGGTCTCTAGGTCCTTGGTACACAATCTGACCCTCGGACAATAAGATTATATCATCGAATAGATCAAATGTCTCAGGAGCAGGCTGGAGAAGAGATATGAGAACGGTGGCTTCTGTGAGGTGAACGATCTGTTGTAGACATTTCACGATTTGGAAAGTTGTGGAGCTGTCAAGCCCAGTGGATATCTCATCCATGAAAAGAGTCTTAGTAGGTCCGACGATCATCTCGCCGGTTGTCACACGCTTTTTCTGACCTCCTGAAATACCTCTCATCATATCATCTCCAACTATAGTATCTTTGCAAATGTCAAGTCCAAGAATCTGTTTCATCAAACGCTTTGTAAGTACTATTGTAACATAACAACAAGACTACTTGAAGACTAATTTGCAACCCAAACACAAAAAGAAGACTAATTTGGTAAGTTGAGTTATCAAGAAAAAACATTTCCAACACCCAATATGCATGATTAGTATATTGTAATAAATTTTGCTTACGCACTGAAAGTTTAAACCATTGAGGTTTTGTATTTTTGTTGATATCATTTATATTTACATCTATATAACTGTTTTTATCGCGTTTCTAATTTATTAAGGATAAAATTGTTATTTAACCACTTTTCAGATTTAAAAATAAACTAAAATTATAAAAGAAATATAAGAGAAAAATATGTTTTAAAAAGGGATATAAGAGAAAATTGTCTGGAATTTTAGGGGACTTGGCAAATCATAATCTCTTAATTATTTTTTAAAATAAAAATGGTTTTTTAATTGTTTGGCATCTAACCATTAACTTGAAATTAGTTAGCTTAAAAATCATATATGTATAAACATTGAAATAAGTTAAATTTGTAGTTAATTTTAAAACGTTAAAAAAATACCATAAAACTAAGAAAAATATTATATCTAATTGAAAACATTTTAACTAATTTCATCAACATGATTTTACTTTTAATATATCGTCATGTATGATTAAGTTTTTTAAATATAAAAAAGTAAACTAACAAAAAATAAAACATAAGTAAAATATAAAATATAAATATAATTCAATTAGTTTTCACATATATTTATATATAATAATTAATTAGTCATTATTAGTTTATAAAATATGAATTAAATTAATTAAGTAGTTATAACTATACAACATAAACAAAATTCCCCGGTATAAGTCTAGTAAATATAAAGGATTTGAAGGTTGAGAGGGGCTGACTTTGAGAGTGTAATCAGTGATGAGACTACTCTTGACTCCTTGAGCAGCAGAGGCCTTCATGAACAAATCAACGTCTGCTTCCGGAAATATCCCAGCGTCCTTTTCTCTCCTCGCCAGCTCATTTAAAAGATCTACCATAGTTTACAAATAACATTATTCAATCAACCAAACAAACAAAAAAAAACACTGAAAAAAACAAAATTTAATTGAATACGAACATACCATAACGAGTACCAACACCTTGACACCTAGCAGAGAAATCAAGAGTCTCCTTAACAGTCATGATACCAACATGAAGATCGTTCTGACTAATATAAGCAGAGGTTTTGATAGGAACAAACTCATTAAAGCCGTAACCATTATAAGTTACATCCCCAGAGATGTCAAGAGACTTGTCAAGTTTACCAGCAAGAGCCAACAAAAGCGTGGTCTTCCCGGAAGAAGGAGGACCCAACAATAATGTCATCCTTGAAGGTTTCACGATCCCAGAAACATCTTTAAGAATAGTAAGCTGCGCTTTCTTGGCTAGCTGAATTCCAATCATCCCTAGAACAGCTTCTCCCATGTTCCTCACAGCGTTAATAAGCGAAGGAAGAGATCTATCACCAGTGTAACAGTCAGCTTTCACAGTCAAGTGGTCGTATCTAACTTCCACTGTCGGAAGTTGGATCCCAACTCTGTCGATTCTGTTTCTGAGTTTGGTCAAGATCCGTTCGTTGTCTTGCTCAGCGACTTTGAAGACCATGTCGATGAACTTTTGGCGCTCTTCTCCGTCGAGCTTGGTGACGTCGACTTCTTTGTTGAGGAGTTGGTTACCGTAGACGTCGTCTTCGAATAGTGCTGGCATGAGACTTGTGCGGAGACGATTGTAAGTTGGGAGTTTCTCGATGGCTGCCCATTTGAGTGCTTCTTCGTCTTCGTTGACTGATGTGGTTTGTCTTGAGCTTGCATTGAATATGTCTTCTATGTTTCTGCTGGCTTTGCTCACACTACGACTTATGGTTTGTCGCATACTCCCACCTCTGCTCATAGCGTCAGCTGGGTCGTAGTCCATGTTTAGATCTGATGAATCTTGACCTTGATTCTACTAAGTTAAATGCTTCTTCTTGTTTTTTAAGACTATAGACTGATATGACCCATTTGTGAATAGCAACGGATGATATGTAAGTTTGGTTTGAGAAAAGAGAGTAAAAAATCTGTGCCTCTTCAATGCTGAGAGAGAGAGACGAGGATAAATAGGGACAACAACATTTGCAAGCTCCTCTCTGTTCTAGCAAAAACAAAATGAAAAAGAAATCACTACTTGTTTGAGTTTCTAATTCTTTGTTATTATATAAGTAATCCATGTAATAATGAAACATCTTTTAACAGAATGGGCCATGTGGGAAATGAAGGCCGCTTCATCAATCATACACTAGTTTAAAGTATAGTATTTGATATAATACGTTTGTAAACAGGTTGGTGCCAAATGATGTAAATGGTTATTGGTTAAGATCCAGGTTGTTTTTGGCTTTATTTGTTTTGTCTTTCCTCACCACTTCTCTCGTAGACAATAGAGAAGGTGGAGTTTTATGATAAATAAAGACTCATGTATTAAAGAAACGTACGAAGAAGATGACAGTGGTGAATATAAGAAGAAGAAGAGTTATTAGTGTAGAATATATATCGATAAACTCGGAGACTTGTACAAAATAATTAACTAGGCGACTACGCCTAGAGTTATTTGGTTACTACTTAGTAATATGTGTACCTCGTATCAACTACAGAGCCTACATATGTGATATGTCAACGTAATTCGTAATTTCGTTTTTTTGGATGCTGATTAATTTTGTTCATCAAGTAAAGTACATTATATCTACATCGTGCGTGATTAGTCAAATACCGTAATATCTAAGACAGAATGACAGCTATATGTATCAAGTACAAAACCTAAATCATATTTTCTCTTTTAGCGTGTTTCTACCTCGGTCAAATCGCTCAGTCCCTTTGCCATCATTTTCAACTATATTTAATGGTGTGTTTTAAATGTTTAAAAGCACGTGTATTAAACTAACTAACGATTACATTTAATTTTGGAAATTCGATATTTTAATAAACGAATCTTGTATGGGCGAAATAAGGGCCTGGATTATCGAGGAAAAAAGAAAGAAAAAAAAGGAAGACCTGAACTGAGGCTATTTAGCTGTGATTAAATAAAATATTAGAGTGTTTGATTGATCTGTAATCATGAGTATTAATTAAGACCCACCACCAGCTCATGACTCGGAAGATTCCCGGCGACGGGTTCCCTCACACTGTCTCGATAGTTTCAATTCAACTTCCAAAGACATTTTACCATCCGAAAATTTTGCTATTGACGTGAAAAAAAACAAATCAGTTCTCTAATTATCCGCATGGGTCATTTATCATCGGGTCGGGTTTGGGTCGTTTATCCAAGTTAGGCCCATAAAGTTGTGGACCTCATCGTAGTCCATTAAAGCACACTGAAGACTGAACTGTGAACTCTCTGAAGGCATCAACAGAGTATCAAATTAGCAGTACCTTCACTTCTTCTTCTTCTTTTTCCTCTGGCTTCGATCATGGCTGCTTCCGATGATTCCTTTCACTATTTCACCGAATTTACCTTGGCCGAGGTATCTTTACTTCTTGTATTTCGTTTTTGATTATATTATAGATTCATGCGTTGTAACCTTATTGATTTTTTTTTGTTTTCTACGAAGATTGTAGACATGGAGAATCTGTATAAAGAACTCGGTGATCAATCTATCCACACAGATTTCTGTCAAACTGTTGCCTCCACTTTTAGGTATTTTCTTCTGAATTACTTATCTTGTGAATGTGTGTTGGTTCCAGGAATCAGGATAGAGATGCAAGTCCATGGTCAAGCATTTTCTTGAATATAGGAGAATCTGATTTTTGGATTATATAAACTGTTTTTTTGTTTATTTTGGAAGTCTGTTTTTATTTTCATACTGGATTTCTAAAGTATGTTTGTTTTCATTATTTTCAAAGTAGTGATGTGAATCGGAATCGAAAAACCTCGGTAACCTGGAAACAGGTACGTCTCTGTTTTCTCAATACAACTGGAAAACGCAACTTAAGACCATAAGTAACTTTGTTCTTTTCTTTCATTGAGTTTTTTTTTTCAGGTACAGAATTGGTTTCAGGAGAAGCTGAAGCAGCAAATTTCGAAGCAGCAAGATCAACCCAAACACAAAAAAACTGTGCCATCTCCTCCAACAGAGTTTGTTGACTTATCCAATCTCTGTTATACCAGAAATGCCGCAAGTAATGTCGGAAATGCCGAAAATGCTACCTATGTTCAAAGACGAAAAGGCTTGTTTCCTTGTTCTTGGTACCATTTTAGGTTCTTTTTATTAACGCTTTTACTCTCATAGTTACTAAGTATTTTGATACACAGGTAAGCCTTCTGATGTAAATGATCTGGCTTTTGAGGCTAAATCAGCTAGGGACTATGCTTGGTATGATCAATTCCTTGCATTCAATATTATGTTTCCATATTTCCTTTAACTCTTGGGTTTTGCAAACTTCGTTAAGTGGCCAAAGTAAAACAAAAAACATGAGATTATGTATTCCCTGTTGATTGTTAACTCAGCAAGCAATGACTTTGTGTTTCTTTACTGAAATTCTTGTCTTTCAGGTATGACGTTGCTTCATTCCTTACGTATAGAGTTGTTCGCACTGGTGAACTGGTAAGGTTCTTCTCTTTTGTTCAATGCCTGATATGTTTGCAACTGAGAGTGTCTGCAACAGGAAGTGCGTGTGCGATTTGCTGGGTTCGATAACCAACATGATGAGTGGGTGAATGTCAAAACATCAGTGCGTGAGCGGTCTATTCCTGTTGAACCATCAGAGTGTGGGAGAGTGAATGTTGGAGACCTGCTTCTATGTTTCCAGGTAAGGCTAACTCTGGTCTAATTATGAAGCATGGAAACTTTTGAGAAAATTGAAACATAAGAATGGAAATTTGGGGTGGTTGATGAGTAGGATAGGGAGGATCAAGCACTGTACTGTGATGCTCATGTTGTGAATATCAAGAGAGGGATTCATGATCATGAGAGATGTAACTGTGTGTTTCTTGTTCGCTACGACCTTGACAATACAGAGGTAAAAAACTTGATCTCAGCCTTTATGTTGGGTGGTGTGTGAAGTAAGTATTCAAGAAGTTGTATCTTAATATATGAACAGGAACCGGTGGGACATGAAAGAATTTGCCGCCGCCCGGATGAGTGAATCTGTGTGGTCTTTAAGTCATCTTTGGAAGAGACAGTAAAATATGACAAGATAAGAGATAGTTGACCCAAGGGAAAGAATAAAATGCTCATGTATGTTAGTTTTTGCTACCAATCATGTGAAATAAATTGCAAAAATGGCTTTACGGTTGTAAAGGGATTGTAAAATCAGTTAGTCTCCGTTGTGATGTTCAATATACAAGTCTCATTCTTTCCGTTTACTCATTGCTTCTTGTATCAAAGATCTTGTATAATAAGCAGGTCAACACGTTTCGTGGGTTTCAAGTTATTAGTATAAAGATGTGCAACAGATTATTGTAAAGAAAGACTTCTTTATGCCGGAAGCAAAAATAACAACGACCCGCTCTGTTTTTCAATTCAACAGCAAAGATCCAACAAATATCACACTTTCAATTATGCCTTCTTCATACATGTCCCAAGACAGTCCTATGGGAGAAACCATTTTCAACTACATAGCTAAGAAAATTGCTTTTAAAGGATGCATATCTCGTAAGATTAACCACAATGTGTACTCAACATATTTGTTTATTCAGCTAACATGATAACATTTGAGCCAAGAATAAGAGAGCTAATGAGAGACGGGTACTACCGGTTCAGCCATCTCCTCAATCGGGAAGCCACTCCTCGAGGAGGAGGGGGAGGAGGAATAAGAACATCGAGAATGGTAGCTCTCTCTTTTGGAGTCAATGAAACACCTCTAATAAGGTTCAAAGCCATGATGTGTGTATTTGTCCTTTGCCTGTGCCTCTGGTAAGCAATCCCTGCAGCAGTACCTCCAGCAATTATAACCTGTCACACAACACAACACCAGACTCCATTAAACTAAACGTCCTCATGAAGGTTTCAGTTGTTATTGACTGCTTAAACTAACCGGTGTCAGCCACAAGGCTGCGGTCTGCAAATCAAATTTTGGTGCATAAAGCACCGTCTCCCCAAACTCATCTTCGAGCTTATTGTAAATCTCTTTGTCAGTTTTTCCAGCTCCTATCTCATCACGGATCAGCTGCAAAGCTCAGGTATATCAGAGGAGTAGACAGCAAGTATAACTATCTTCAACTCATTTCTTTGGACAAAAACTGAGTAAAGGACACACACCTGCCTAAGGAGAATAGCTATATCTGCCTGCGAGTCTTCAATGGATTGACTTCCACATTCAGTGCAACGAACATTGTGGCTAATGTTTCTGGCCCGAGCGTCCAGCATCTGAGCCTTCTTCCTCTCTTCGTCTTTTTTCTCCATTGCGCTGAAAATTTCATGATATAATGTCGTGAGTTTTTTTCATTCACGCATTTCGTCGAACACTTAGAAACCGGTTGAGAGGACAACAGAGCAGGAACTACACTCAGAAACACGAATTAAATTCTGAAGGGAGAACCTGGGTTGAGAGGAGGCGAGAGTGATCGGAGAAACCGGTTAGTCCGCCCAGATTTCAAACTGGAGCTCCAAAGTGAACCTTTCACCTGGGAAATTTCTCCGATTACTGTAAAAGGTAAACACGCTATCGTTTAGAGAAGACGTTGGTAGATCGCTGGCGGGTGAAAAACCCGGATCCGAAAGTGCGATCGAGAAGGCGCGTCAAGGAGCGTGAAATGTGTTTTGGTTGACGAACTTGGCGCGTGTAGTAGTGCTCCAGGGCAATATTAAACTTGGGCCCTACAAATATAAATAAACATAGGCCTTGTATAATTGCATAAAAGAGAAGACAAATTACAAGTTTACATCTGAATCATTTTGTACTAAGATTAGGAGAAAGTGTGAAAATCATTTTGACATTAAGGCGGACTCAGTTTCTGTTCTCAAGGACGATGATTTTAAGATAGCTTCAATTCTGATCTGACGAAGATAGGTAAGTGGGCGTGTGGTCACCAATAAATAATTAATCATGGCATGTTAGACAAGAAGAGATGCAGTGAAAGTATATTCATTCAGACTTATCATAACTTCCATATTGCTTCAATCTCTGCTTTTCTGCTGAGAAAGAGCAAATTCAACAACAGCGAGAAGCCAATCAATCTCTTTTCTCCTCTCTGCTAGCACTTGCTCCAAACACGATGATATGTGACTGTGTTTCACATACCGAGAGCTGATGGCTTGATGAGACTCTCTCCACCACCAGACAGATCTAATTCAGTCACCAACAACAATCTATACAATTCAATTTGTTTTTGATTCTGCAAGAAAAGATAGAGAAGAGGCATGCCTCCCTGCATTGTTCTTCAATGGTTCATGGTAAAGATGCAGGAGAAATAAATCACAAGAGAGAATCGCCACGTTATTTCTCCAAAAGAGTGCTGCAGTTCGTATTTCATTCAGTTTTATGTCTAACAGGCGATACATAAGCTTCGCCACCATTGCCTATGGATATGATTAAGCACCATTCAATCAACAGAAACAACGTAAAACGTACTTGTAAGCTGTTAAAAGTCTAATACATTTTTATTTATATACACGAGGAAGTAACACTCATAAGCTTTGACAACGTAACAACTCTCAGATAAATCCTTCAACCAAGATCGGTTTCTTCTTGTCATCTTCTTCGTTTTCTTCACTCTCATCCTTCTTCTCCCTGCTGCTCTCCAGACCTTCGACATCTGGATCCTTCAAACCATCACCGCAGCTCTTCCCTTCTTCTCCTTCACCTCCCACCACCAACGCATCTCCGCCCTGTATCCCATTGCCCTTTCCGGCTAGACACGGCCCAGAATTCCATTCATTTCCCCCGCCGAGAATGATCGTGTCAGAAGCTCCCGAACCTGGCGTCGTCTTGGTTCCCTTCGATGCTGGGCGCGGATCCGCTACACAACCTCCTTCCTCCTCGTGTTCGAAAAGCGAGGCAGCGCGGGACTTCACGGCGTCGGCGGCTTTGCGAAAGGCTTCCTGTATAGAATCCGGCGGCAGAGCACAATCTTCGAGGCCGGCATCTGCCAGATTCGGTGGGAGGATCTTGTCGAGCAAGCCAACTCTTTCTTTGGTAGCCTCCATAGATGCAGAGAGAGATTCAGAGTTCTCTTCTATTTGGGAATGTTTTATTAATCTTTCCGAGGAGAAGGGAAAGGCGGTGACAAGGGTATTTATGTCTTTTACACTTGGAGATTTGATCAGGTTTACAAAATAACCAATGGGTTTTGGACTTTTGGTGAGCCCAAGGTTCGACGCTTAACGAAATCTTATGGACTTGAATGTCCAGATGTAAACATTTAATACAAACTGTACGAAGAGAGAGATCGTTACTTAAAGATCGTCCCGGGAACGTTCGCCGGAGAAACATTCTTAATCGACAACCGTCTCCGGGAGAGATTCCATTACCGGCTGTGGTTCAATCAACTCCTCAAACCGAATTTAATTTTCCAGGCATCTATTATCTCTCAATCTCCTTCCTTTTTCGTCGTTTCAAAATCAGTTATTCGATCCCGACGTATTTTCGAAGATCGAGTCCTAATTCCCGGCTTTGACACTCATTTAGGGGAATGAGACCTTAGCTTCTGAGAGAAAAGAGAGGAAAAGTGATTTGATTCAACTATGAGCACTCAGAAGCAGGTGGTGACAGTTCGGGACCTGGTAGAGGAAGCCAAGAAGCGTATTGTAATCCTGGTGATATGTGTCATCGGACTTTCATACCTCATGTCACGTAAGTTTAATGTTCTTATTCCATCAATACTGGTGATGAGCTTTCTTAATTTTTGGAGGCATTGGTTCAGTAGCTATTTGTTTAAACGTGTGCAGTGACAAGCTCATCGGTTTGGGTTAACCTTCCTGCTGCTGCGTGCTTGATCATTCTACTTCGTTATTTCTCATTCGATATTGAAATGAAAAGAAAAGCTGCAGCTTACAATAGCAAAACTTCTTCTCTAAATGCACCAGCGTTAAAGAAAACACCTGAACTCCCTAAAGCAGCTCCACGATCTGACTGGAGAAGCAAAGTGAACTCACACGTTGTTGAGGATGCGATTGATCACTTCACCCGTCACCTTATTTCTGAATGGGTGCTGGATCTATGGTACTCCCGCATAACACCTGATAAGCAAGGTCCTGAAGAACTGGTGTTTATTATTAACGGTGTTCTCGGGGAACTTTCACGGCGGTTTAGAAATGTTAATCTTATTGATCTATTGACAAGGTCTGTTCTTCTTGGTGTATTTTTTTCTCACTTTTGAGTTTCTGTTACGATTGTTTCTTCATAAAAAAAACTGAAATGTCGAGTTGATTCAGGGATCTGATTGATATTATATGTCGTCGTGTGGAGCTTTTCCGTGAATGTCAAGCAAAGATTGAGAGACAACAAAAGAGAAGCCTCAGTTTTGAAGATCGAGACTCTGAACTAAGACGTGTGATGGCCACTGAAGATAAATTGCACCCTGCATTATTCTCTCCTGAATCCGAGCATAAGGTTTTTTGGCAGTCTAAGTTGCAACGAGGTGTTATGTTGGATGTTTTACCACCTTTTCGCTATCAGGTGGTGATATTGTGTTCTCTGTTTTGCAGGTTCTGCAGCATATAATGAACAGTCTCATTTCACTAACATTTAGGCCAGAGGATCTTCACTGTGCTTTTTTCCATTATTCCGTGAGGGAGCTTCTTGCTTGCTGTGTGATTCGACCAGTCCTAAATCTAGCTAATCCCCGGTAAACTGTTACCTCTTTACACCTCATTTTGTTCCTCTTATTTTCACCTCAATGGTCCTCAAATTCTCTACCAGGTTCATAAATGAGAGGATTGAAGCTGCTGTGATATCAAAGATAAAGAATACTGGCAGATCTAGTACTGCAGAAGAGAGTTCTGAATCTGAAGATCTCTCCAAAGTTTCTCCCGATCATTTTTCTAGATATCTGGACCCTTCTGTCAAAGGTGTTGAGCTTGTGCAATTGAAAAATGAACAGCAGAAGAACTCTAAAAAGAAAAACGCTCCAGATAACCAGCATGTGACAGATCTCTCCAAAGATCCGTTGCTTTCAATGGACACTCGATCCTCCCGATCATTGAACTCCTTCCCCTTAACTTCCAAAATAGGTGATGGTAGTAAAGAACCTCAAGGACATCGAGGAGGAGAGGGATGGGGTGACGTATTAGACATGGTGTCACAAAGGAAAACTGAATCTCTTGCTCCTGAGCACCTCGAAAGTGTGTGGGCAAAAGGAAGAAACTATAAAAAGAAGGAAGGTGAGAAAGTTGTTGAGCGGGTGCCCCCGAGATGGTCTAGCAAGGAATCTTCCAACCATGGTAACTTTAATGAAAACACTGCGAATGCAAGAGGGTCCAGTCAGCACAAAGTCTTAAATACAGACAGTCACTTATCAAGTTATTCCTCTGATGAAGAGGAAGAAGAGCAAACAAAGAGTAGTCATTCGTATACATCCGAGGATGAGGAAATGGTAACAGGTCTAAACAGTCCTGGGACGCGAGTATGGGATGGTCGGACGAAGAAAAATCTTGGTGTTTCACGGATACACCATCCACTTGAAAATGCTGGCCGCGGTTTAAAAAAGACTAGTAAAGGACATGAACGTTATCAGCAAGTACCTATGTATCAATCTAGCAGGAAAAGATCCAGAACTACTGGACACATTATAGGCGATGATGATAGTGATGATTCTGAAGATGGTTCTTTGGGTAGAACATACAGCGGAATGTCTGCAACGTCATCTGCATCATACGTTTCAGTGGCAGAAAGTGATCTTCCCAGTGCCTCTCAAAGTTCTTTGTTGGTTGATTCCTTTGCCAAGTTGAGATGTGAGGTACAGTTAAATATCGGTTGTGCATCCAAACACCCATAAAGCTGCAGACAATGATGTCCTTATGCCGTATTGTACGATGGATAATTTTTGAGGTTCTTCTTGCAGGTTCTGGGTGCCAATATTGTGAAGAGTAGTTCTAAGATGTTTGCTGTGTATTCAATCGCTGCCACAGATGAAAGTAACCATAGCTGGTCTATCAAAAGAAGGTGACAGGATATTACTGTTACAGATCTGATATAGTTGTGTTGTTTTTTACATTTTTTTATTTGTGTGAACTTTCAGATTTCGACATTTTGAGGAGCTTCACCGGCGGCTTAAAGTGTTTCCTGAATACAATCTTCATTTACCGCCGAAGCATTTTCTATCAACAGGCGTGGACATACCTGTTATCCAAGAACGATGTGTACTACTTGATGAATATATCAAGGTCAAACGTCATTTCTCTTGTTTTCTAGTCTCTGTTCATGCTTTATACATGGTGCTTTGTATGTGGGTTTAGTTTTTTTTTTCTTTTTTTCTTTCTATTAGACTTGTTATTTTTTATGAATAGATTTACCGTGAGTTAGTTGTGTTTTCATATTCTGGTAGTCACTTTGGATTTTTGAGAAGCTAATCCGAATGTTCATACGCATAAAACTTCACCGCTTGATTTTCTCTTAAGCTACTGCTCTCTAATTTTACTTTGAATTAGAGTCCGGCTGCTTTGATCTACGGAAACTACATACTTTTTTTTTTTGATCTGCTGAAGTAGTTAGTGCTGATAGTTTCTAATGCTTGAAGCTTTGTACACAGTTAATTTCCACACGCCTATTATTCTTCCACGTTAACTAAAAAGTGAATGAAAATCTTTGCATTTAAGTGATTTCCCAGTTTTCCTTAATCTGCGAATTTTCCTTTTGTCTCCTTTGCTCAGAAGCTTTTGCAGCTACAAAGAATTTCAGGATCAATTGAAGTTTGGGACTTCCTCAATGTGGATTCCCAGGTAGGTTCTCTTCCGCTGTCCCAAAGATCAGTAGTGCTGGCAAATTTTGCGTTCTCAAGTTCTTTTTCAATCATTGATTGGTTTCAAATCTCATCATGGATTGGATTGGTGCTGTGCAGACTTATGCGTTTTCAAGTTCTTTTTCAATCATTGAGACGCTGACGGGTGAGAAATTTACAACACAATTGGATATTGATTTTAATTAGTTCGCTATATAATATTGTCACTATTAAATTGTTTCAGTTAAATCTGTCAGTAAGACATCTACTATTGATTTTAATTAGTTCGCTATAATATATTGTCACTATTAAATTGTTTCAGTTAAACCTGTCAGTAAGACATCTACTATCACTCCTAATATGGCCAATGTGACTGAGGCAACGCCAGGTCCTCTTCCTTGGAGAGAAAATCTGACCTCAGAGAATGGAAAATCAGCTCAACATATGCGGACTAATGTTATGGTGGATGATGTGAAGTCAAAAGTGAAAGCTCCTGGAAATGAGCATATGAAGACGCCTGCTTCAGATGAGAGAAATAGCAAAGAGAATGGTGAGCTAAAAGTGGGTACTCGACATGCTGATAATCTGGCCTGCGCCGGCCTGCCCACAGAGGTATATTTTAACGTCCACATATAACATCAGCGAATCAATGATTCTGTCTTTTGCACTGTGGGAAACCATCCATGAGGCAAGTGGTTGTATTTCTATCTTGGTGTGCTTATTATGTAACCCGTCTTTCTTGCAGTGGGTTCCTCCAAAGCTAACATTACCCCTGCTAGACTTAGTAGATGTTGTCTTTCAGCTTCAAGAGGGTGGATGGATCAGGTACATCATTTTAGTACCAAGGGCCACAATTTTTCTCTTTCTCACAAAAAAAAAGTGTAGTAACTTTAATCATCTATTTTTGCATATTACAAGGAGGAAAGCTTTTTGGGTTGCCAAACAGATACTTCAACTTGGGATGGGCGATGCATTGGATGATTGGGTACTTGAAAAAATTCGTCTTCTGCGGCAGGGAACTGTAGTTGCTTCTGGAATTGAACGGGTTGAACAGGTGAGAACCTCCACTTGATATATGTAGCCTGGTTATATATTCAATCCATGGTGAGTTTGAAAGAGATATTTGGTATGACCTCTCAGATACTATGGCCGGATGGGATATTCATGACAAAGCATCCAAAAAGGCAGCAACAATCCAGCAGTCCTGAGGAGCAGCAACAAGAAGCAGAGAGACGAGCAAAGTTTGTTCATGAGCTGATGATTGGTAATGAGGGTCCTATCATCTGATACTTTCTAACATCAATCATATCTATACCCATATCTAAGCTATGTAGAACTAACATAATATACTCTCCATTCAGAAAAAGCCCCTGCGACTATAGTGAGTCTGATAGGACAAAAGGAGTATGAACAATGTGCAGAAGATCTTTACTTCTTCCTTCAGGTAAACATTACGCATTGCCTAGACTCCAGGTTGTTGCTCAAGCTCAAGTATTTGGGTTTCATGGTTTAAGTATTGTTGTTTGTTTCAGTCGTCAGTGTGTCTGAAGCAACTGGCATTTGACCTTCTGGAGCTGTTATTACTCTCAGCGTTCCCAGAAATGGAGCAGGCTTTCAAACAGTTGCACGAAGAAAAACACATTTTTGGTCAATTTACAGCACCAAACTGATACGTGTATTGTGTGTGTAATACCTTTACAAATAATATATTATATGGAGTTTTTTTTTTTTGGCAAGATTTCTTGAAAGTAAAAGCACGAATGTATTTCAATGATAAACCATTCAATAGAAAATCTGGAATAGAATTGCAGACGAAACAAAGTATGAGGATCACAAAAGAAACAAAGTACTTAATCCTCCAAAATGAAGAACTTGAAAAAAAAGCTACATCAGAATAAGAAACAACGAAAGGAAAAACACAAACTGAACGATGCCTAGGCAGAAGCAGATGCAGACTTGTTTCTTGGGGTGGCTTGGGTACCTGAACCATAATTCCACTAATCAGAATGATGCACGCAAGAGTGTATACATATACTCAAAGAGAAGAAACGAGTCAGTGTAGCTTTTACCTTCTCTAAAGCCAGTCTTGAACCTGCGAGGAACATTGCGGAGATACCTCATCCTACCAGTTCCTGTCGTCTTCCTTCTGATTGCCTTCACGCTCCAGTTATCTACCCACAAATCAATTCATAAATTCCAAGATGCTTTCACAAACTAATATAATCAGACCCTAAATTACAAGACATAGACAGATAGAGAGATTACATGTCCTCTTCCTGGCGGCGGGGTAAGCACAAGCAGAGCAACGACTCTTCTGGATGTGGAAACTCCGACGGCCACATCTGACACAAAGCGTGTGTGACTTGTTCCTCCTCTTACCGAAACTCCCCGTTCCCTTAGTCTGTCATTTCCAAAGCACCGATTAAACATGACGTCATACATAAACCAAACTTACAATGTAATACGCATTAGCTTACCATTGCTGCAGATGCTGGAGCTGATCAAAGTTTGCTGTCTAGAAATATTTGCGGCTCTGAGTAGACGACGACGACACCATGTAGTGTCTTTTTAGGGTTTTCGTTTCCAAAATGGACCCAAATCATGGGCTTCTTTGATGGGCTTTATGGGCCTAATTCTTATATTAGCCTGAGTCAACTGGTGGCAATGATAAGTAGGGGACCATTTAAACGCTGCTTATCAATGCGATGACGATTTCTTACCTAAAAAAGTGGACAATACAATCATCAACATGACACCATCTTAAAGTCTTGACACATCATCTCAGCTTCCTTCTTCAACTACTACATGCCACACTGAATGAATAATAATGTTAGGTTTCATTTTAGCTCCCTAGTGAAATAAATATGTCTACTGTCTAAAAACTAATAGGCGGCAGAGGAAAGATGATGAAACCTACAGCAAAATCAATTCAACGAGTTGGTCGTTTCATAAAGAAGACCATTGGAAGCATCAAGTCCACTATCTGCTCTGGTGATTACAAAAACTTACCTAACAACAACACTCCTCTCTTAAGCCCATTCTCCTACAGTCGCCGCTGTCCAGAAGATTCCCAGACTGAAGAAACTTACAGCGTTATTTCTTGTGACACGGCTGTTACAGACATTACCAAACATGACAAGAGTCTCAAGAGCCAACATAAAAAGAGACAGAAGAAAGTTGCAGAGCCATTCGAGGAGTCCAAGAGAAGAGGTGATTTGTTGGCGCAGAAGATGAAAGATCTCAACATGGTGGATCTGAGAGATGTGGAGCATGCATTGGATGTACGAGAAGCGCTTCGATGCTATTCAAGCATCAGAAGCCCTGTCTATCTTGACATTGTTGACAATTTCTTCACAGACATGTATTACGAGTTCACTGATCCACGCACCACTGCAAGTGCTAGTATCAACGGTTCAAGAAGGAAAGCAGGCTCCTTCAGGCTTTAAGAACCTCTCTCGATCAGCTTCGCTTTCAGGACTGTACCAAGCTTTTTCATTTTAGAGTATGCACTTCTTAAGAAGAGCTGTTATCCAATTATACAGCACATATATTTCACTTCCATATTTGGTACAGCTAAGTTATCAATGCAACATATTTTACTTTTTTAAGTCATGACAAATAACAGTTTCTCAAAACTGGATCCTGAGATAGTGAAATATTAACTACTTGATTTTAGGATAGAAACCATTATCTTTTTTATTTTTCATGAAAAGGGAGGAGAAAGTAAATATTAGTATGGAGAAGCGAAGTTACTCTTCTACAAATATGATAAAAGTTACATCATCACACGATTATCTGTTTTAATTTGATAAATTTGCACTCTCAAACACGCTTCACAGGATCATTTCTTCCCGCTCTTCTTAAGTCCAGAACCTCCAAAGGATCCCTTCTGCGATGCCTTGGCTCTCAGTTCTTTAAGTGCCTGTTTTATCATTCAAAATAAAATGGATCAGGCTATCAATAAACAAAGGATCACAGCATGTCATTCTCATGAGGAAGAAAGGCTCAAGAGTATTTGATATCATTGGGTGGAAACAAAGTAAAGTAAGCATCCTAACTATACGCAGATGGTCTCTATATATCAGAGCAAGAAGAAACTAATCCATATCATTTCACAAATCTATTGTTTATAAAGGAGGAATCTGTAATGAATACCTAAACTAATGAACAGTTTATTAATGACCCATCTTGTTGTAGTCACCATGATCGAACTAACAAAGTGGCACATACCAAATTACCAATGCATAACCCTTCAGATATCTCTATAAGTAATAAGAAGCTCTCTTGAGTATTTTACAATTTTACACTAAACGTGGATCCAAGACTAACTAGATGCATTTTTCCAATCACAAAAACTGGAGAAAAAAAAGGCAGAGCACCAAAGTATGAACTCACCTTTTCCTCATCTTTCTTCTTCTGAAGGTTAGCCATGTCGTGCTGCATCGATGGCAAATCAAAATTTCAGATATTAGAGCATAACAATAATGTCCAAAATCATTGATATACGAATAGTAGTTAAGAATATCAAGTGAAGGAGTCGAGTGTGTAAATTCGACTAGCATATAAATCACTGAGACAGGGCCAGGGAGATCATTCTATGTAAAAAGGATGCTTTTAATTTCAATAATTCAAGTTAGTTGGAGAATCAAAACCAAATCGAGAAAGCAATATCATGGATTTTCGATTTAAGCTCTAAATACCAATAGAAAACGATTTAGCTGAAGGCATATCTACAGAAAACCAAACACTTAACAATAAAGGTTTGAAAACAAGTCACCTCATCGTATTCCTTCTTATCAGCTTTTGGCTGCTTCAAAGGTTTCGCCTTTCCTCCTGTTTGAACCAAAAGATTAGCAGATCGTAAACTATATCTTTCATTCCTTTATCGTATATATCTTAAATCAGAAGAAATACTAAAATTTCCTTACCTTGCTTGGAAGACATGATTGGCTTGTGTTGAGCTAGGGTTTGATATCGAATCTCAGAATTGGGGAAAAAAAAAAGGAGCTGAGAGCTTGAGACGATGACTATGTTCGATCGAATACGCCGTCTTTATAACGAGTTCGTAGTTACAACGCAACCCATTAAATGGGCTCAGAGAGAATATAGCCCTTTAAAAGGCCCAGATATTTAGGCCCTTTATCTATTTTGGTCAACGTAGGTCACTATCGTTATATTTTTTTTATGCGCGAAATAACAAAATCGATTAATTGATGAAATGACTTTATTGACCTCTAAAAAGTTGAATGCCGGTTCGAAAGCCTGCTCCATTCGATTTAATAGGAAACGCCTCTGGTGCTGATAAGGGTTTAGGTCAGTGAGAGAGCTTTCTACATAATTTTTTCCAGCGATTTGTAAGTTGCGCTTTCGTTTACTTTAGTGAAAATTTCTTCGTCTAGGGTTTTGGATTTACGAGTAGTCTCTCCTTTTTTCAGGTTTCTAGAGAGAATTATGGCGCCAGTTAACAACGAAGTAGAATCGGATTATGAGAGTGATCCCGAGGAGCTGAAGCGCTCCTTAGCTCCGAGGAGGAGAGAAGCGAGTGATGACGACGACGAAGAAGGTGATAATAATGAAGTAGTTGCAAATCGAAGGGCTGAGATTGATTCTGACAAATCTGATGAAGAGATTGGTACTGTGAAGTATGGTAATGACGAAGATGGGGATGATAATTACGAGGTGGAGGAGGAAGGTGGTGGAGTCGATAGTGACAAGAGGAGTAGTGTGATGAAGGAGGAGGCAGGTGATATCGATGGAGAGGAAGATAAGGAGAAGCAACAGTCTGCAGTGCCCACTGGTGGACCTTTTTATATGCATGATGATCGATTCCAGGAAATATCTGCCGGCGGAAACAGGTATATACTCTTTCTCATATCTAATTCCATCAATGTTACTTCGAAACTTGTCTATGCAATTGTATTTTTGGAGTGATATAGACTCAAAGGTGGAGTTATTGGCCTCTTATATGCAGTGTGAAGGATTTAAATAGCTGTATTTGACCTTGTTCATACTATTGGTAATGTCGATTGATACAAATCCTTATTATTCTTTCGTAGGAGAATGCGTGGTGGAAGGAAATCGTGGGGATCTGGAGAGGAAAGAAAATGGGGACATGACAAATTTGAAGAGATGAATACTCGGGAAAAGCAGTATGATGTAAAGCTTCTGTCTATGGTTTTTAGGATTATTTTAGATCTCTCTTTTTGTTAATATATATGTGACATATGTTCGTTTTTTTCCCTTCCATATCTTATCAGCAGAAGACTTCTAGAGGTCGAGGAAGAAGTCATGGTCGGGGTAGGGGACAAGAGCGTGGATACACTAGAGGGAGCAGTTCTAATGCATCAAACAGTAATGGACAGCAGATTTATCTTCCCAAAGCTAACACACGAGGAAGTGGTTCTAACACATCAAATAGTAATGGACAGCAAATTTATCTTCCTAAAGCTGTCACACGAGGGAAAGGGCCCAGAAAGTTCGAGACTTCCCAGATAAATGGCAATCAAGCTCATTCCGAGCAAAGCAAACAGTGAGTTCTTGAATTTTGCTTTCTCTAATTGAGTGATGGTTTTATCTCTACTATAATGTACTTGTGCACTGAATTTATAGGTTACGAAATTCTCAAGAGAAAATGTCTCAGCTCGACTCACGAAATTCACCAGTTGCCCTTGCTAAAACTGGGAATGAAGTGGCCCGTGCTAAAAAGAATGTAGCTGCTTCAAGTTTAAGTTCTGCTTCTCCTCCGTTTTATCCTGGTCTACAAGTTGGTATGGAAAGACTCCACATGAATGAAAGTACCGTGACTTCGGGGAAGAAGTACAGGAATACAAAATCCGGGTTTTCACCCGTTTATGTTGCCAAGACTATTCAGTCCACGAGTCAAGGTGGAGGTGCACCTGCTGCTGGGAATGTGTTTTACCCTCAGTCTCATAGTCAAGGTGACAGGTTTTCATCACCAATGCAACATAATGGAGATTCAAACGGCACTGACCAGACCTGTATTAGACCTTCCGGTCAGGGTTTTGATCAGCACTCTGCTGTTATCAGATCATTGTCTTCCTCTCCCAAGAAATCTAGCTCATCAAGAAATCGATATTTTTCTGGTGAAAAAGAATTTGCATCCGAAACAGGTGCATCGATTACTAAAGGTAAAGGGACTGTCCAGCCTAGTGGAAGTGGCTCTTTTCTTTATAGTGGATCTCAAGTAATGGGGCGAGCAGAAAGTCTGGCATCTGGTGACAATTCTAATTTCTCTGCTTATCTGCCTGGTAAATCTTTTGGATGACTTTTTTCTTTCTGCAAATGGACGAGTTGCAAGAGAATTTTCAGAATCAAGTTATGCATGGTGTTAAAATTGAAAACTATTGTTGCTGAGGATAATCTGCTTACTATTGTTTTTTCCGCATCTGACGAGTTCTTAGATTATTGCATCATTTTTCATGATTAAATTCAAATGCAAATGCAGTTATGCAATTTGGTGGTCAGCATGGTGGGGTTCCAACTTTTGGAATGGCTTATCCAGGATACGTCCAGACTGAACATGGTGGTCGAAATCCGGAGATGGCATGGTATGTTTACTCCTTCCCCTTCTCAATGAATTCTCTGGATGCTAGTTTTCAGAATAGTTTCTTTCATTTTGAATACTGTGCTGTTTGCATACTCTGGACTTTGCATCCATATCTACTATCTAGTTCCTGATTTTGTTCTTCTGCCTGCTTGCCACTGAGATTTGTATATATGATTGGCAGGATGCCAGTTTTGTCGGGTCCAGGAGCTTTAGGGGCTTCATACAGTCCACCATATGCGGCTAATCAAGCACACCAGCCACGCTTACCTTCCTCCGCAGGATCCTCCAGGTTTAGAGAGTGATTTTCTTTGTTCTTTTAGATGTTTGTAGTGAAAAACGATGTGAACAGAACAGAGCTTTAACTCACGAGAAACCATGTGATAATTGTAAAATTGCATTGTGTTTTTTCTCTTATTTAAACTTGCTGTATATGCTTGGCACATAATGTATATTTATATTTGCAAAGCATGCATTTTTGGCTTTTGGCTTGCTTATTGCAATTACCATTTTTGCAGCAAAGAGAATAGCACGAATAACCTTAATGACCTGGAAAAACCCGTGGAGAGACCTGGTTAGTCATTTTGCAATACTGGCTCATTCTGTTATAACTATAATGGTTACACATCAGGTGTTTATGTATAGTATTACGTCTATTGGGGGAGAAATTTACATTTATTGGATTGTATTAGAGAATGGCAAAGAGATTGGACCTTTTCTTGCATGAAAAGAAAGAATTCATTGCTAATGTTGTTACACCACGCGTTTTTTTCCAAAAAGAATTTATATTAGAATCATACAATGGCCAGTGAAGGAGAGGTTTAGCTGCCAAAATGAAGATTGACTGTTGGGACTCTTTTTGAAGTTAAGCTAGTTTCCTTCTATGTAGGGGTCACAGAGAGTGGGGTTTCACAAGGGCAAAACAGCAACCCAAGAAAGCAGCCTCGTAGGTGAGTTTTCGAAGTTAACTCGGACCTACTCTTTCAAATTGATCACCAGTTGATATGAAACCTTTTAGGATTATTGAGTGTTGTGGAATTTGCTCCGATCATGGAAAGTAATAGCTATTTGCTGTCATGGGTGTGTATATGCAGGTACTCGGAAATGAGCTTTAGCAAGTGATGAATTATATTTGTTAGAACCTAAGAAGAGGGTCTAGGGGCTGCTTGGCACAAGGCCCTGATGCTTCTCCAAGCTTCGTTACACAGCACTTTAGGCCGTAATTGTTCCTGAGTTTCTTTGGTAAGTGATTCAAAAGTCAAAGCATTATTAAGGGGGGAGAGTAACGGAGTAATAGGAAGTGGATGTTGGATTGTTCGTTGTTTCAGATTTATAAGGGAGAGAAAGAGTAAAAGTCAATGCTACGACTACTACTGGCAAATAGAATGGGAAAGAACGTGTTGGCTCATATTAATCTCTGGGTGTGTATGGTACTTCCGATCATCTGCTTGTTTGGAAACCATGGTCCAGCATGTATGGTGTTTTTTTCGTATGTAACTTATTTTTGTTTCGTATTATGAGGATGATTAGTTTCGTTATCTGATTTTGGTTTGGTCGAATTTATTTTGGATGATTAGTTTCGTTATCTGATTTTGGTTTGGTCGAATTTATTTTTTCGGTGTGGAAAGTTACCGGGTTGATGTTTCTCTGTCGAAATCTTGATTCCAATAAGTAATTAAACATTCAAACACAGATTCGATTTGAACATAGGATGGGAAAGCTATTGTATGAACAAGACGGGTGATTTGATTAGAAGTAACCGACCAACTAATTCCGAAAACAAACCCAATAAACCAAATGAGATGAGAAGATACTCTGCTTCACAAGAAGCTTTATTTTGTTTCGCCTAATGGAAATTACTTATCAGATCATGCACAAACCGAAGACGGTTGATGGTACAGCCTAACCTCATCATTTGCAAGTCGTTGCTTGTTCTTCCTCCTCCTCTTCTTTGCCACAATCATAAACCCTTCACCTCCATTCGTCTCATTTGCCTTCGCTCCACTCTCCTCTTCTCTACTATAAACTATCTCAGTTACTGTAGTTTCCTTAGGGGTGATATCTCTTGACTCGGCTTTTGGCTTCGTTTCCTTCCTCGGAGTAGCCTCCTTCTGTGTTGACTTTACTATGAAGCTAAGTAAGATCTGCCTCGCAAGCTCTCGATTCTTCAAAGCAGCTGCGTTTTTCTCAGCCTTTTGGCAACTACTGGAGACAACGGATGCACCAGCATGTTGAGCGCTATTCTGCACTGATCTCCTTGGAACGAACTCTGGTGCATCTGGATTCATGGTTCCTGGCATGCCACCTCCATTTGAGTGAATAGCATTGTAATATGGTGGTGAGTGAATCCCACACGAAACTCCAGCCCAGGAAATAGGCTCTGCAACCATACTCTGGGAGTTATATGTAGTTGATGCTGAGCTTTGTGGATCAATGAACAATAAACCTCCAGGATTGTAAGGCTCTGCAGCGGCCGATAGCTTTCTCCTACTTATATCAGAAGCCTTTTTCCCACAACAGGAATCTGAAGTTATATCGCCTTCAGAATCTGAAGTTAATTTTTCTACTGACTCAACACTTTCTCGTGATTCTTGTTTTTCACAGGGAAGCTCTGTGCCATCGATTGGCAAATCCAACATTACAGTGTCAGTCTTGCTTTCTGCTCCAGTTGACGCACTTGAAATCCTGTATATCTGAGTTTCAGTTCTCTCCAAATCCTGTTCTAATTTTTCTAAAATTGGCTTCAGAACTGTACCTGGTGGTGCCAAAGCAACCTCTTTATATGAGAGAGTCTTTGAATCCAAAGTAGTACTGGTTGCAGCAGCAGAACCAGAATCCTTTAACTGTGGCTTAGTTGTATTTGTACTGACACCTATCTCTGAATTCTTCAGAGCCCTATGGGATGATGACTTAGAGAGGGAGGGTCTTAGAGTTGTTTTCTGCAAGGGAGAAGATATATACTGTTGCTGAACATCCTTTCTCCCGTTGAGATTTGTACTAAGCGACATTTTCTTTTTCATTGGATCAGAATACCTTTGTCTGAATTTCCTTCCAGCACCATTTCCGGATCTCCCCTTTGAGTATGCCTCTTGCCATCCCTCATCTAAAGTTGACTCTTCCACAGTTTGGTTATCTACGTTTAGCCTGTGTACTACAATATAATCTGTCTCCATCTTGACCTCATCAACAACTGCATTAGTATCATTTATTTCAGTCCTACTCTTCATGATATTTGCCTCTGCCACATCGTTCCATGTAGCAATGCCATCCTGTGAAGCAACTCTATGGGTGGCACCATCAGCTGATGCAATACGATCCTTGACCTGTAATACCTGTCAAAATAAATCGAAGTAATGTCACAAGCCTTTGACAGGAAATCCTAGAGTGATACATTCATCTTGTTCTTTTCATTTCGCTATCTCACATGTTTTTTCCATTTAACTTCTAGCGCATGGAATACCTTAAGATCTATAATCCAGTTTAGACATACATCTAGAATACCAAGCAGCGTAGTTTGAGTTCAACCTCTTCAAGCAGAGTTCTAAACAATTGACACGTATTATTCAGGTTATTGTTTGACCAACAAAATCCAAAATGAGTGACCTGAAGAAAACAAGGATCTCAGAAGTTTAGGAATTACCCTGTCACGCCGCTGTTTTCTGTGAACACCACTTCCTTTAGTGTCTGGATCAGAACTTATATAGTCCAGGAGATCTGATACACTGCAAGAAAGGTCGGACTTTGGTGCCAATGATTTAATTACCATATCCTTTATTTGTTCTGGGAGTTTCCATTTTAGTACCTAAGGTGGCCTTTGCTCGCGATGGAAGCATCAGGCTTTGGGATTCCATTTCGTGCTGCTTCCTGCTGCTCTATGGCTCTTGATTCAAAATATTCAAGCCATGCAGCAGCATCCTGTGATAGGAAAATGGAAAATAACAAAACATGTATGTTAGACTTCAACACGTTCACTTTGTTACTTTGCTAGCAAGAATATATATTCCGCTGCGGTTGCATGATTCCTAATCCTCAATCCGATAAAAAAAACTACGAAATTGCAATTCAGGCAGTAAACTAAAAACTAGGAGTGAATCAATTACCTGTGTGCGAAGGTCATCTGGTCCAAGTTTTGCTTTAAGTATCTGAAGTGTAGTTTGTTCATGTTGCACACTCAATGAATGTGCTTCCATAAAAGAGAGAGCCACAGCTATTGCATGATAGCTTGCTGCTGTCTGGCAAAGTAAAAACAAGAAAGCATGATTAGTTTAAGACTGGGAGCAAACAGGGGCAAGATAGATAAGGGAGGAACCTGAATATGGTCAGCTCCTAGTAACCTTTGATTGCACTTTAGAGCTTCGTGCAGGTATCTTAGAGCTAGATGATCATTCCCTACTTCTTTTTCCATCATAGCCACATTAATATATGTGGCAGCAGTATTTGGGTGAGATAGCCCACAAGTGAAATGAAGAAGAAACAACGCACGGTTCACATACCTAAACAGATGACAAATAAAAGTGGTTAGAAAGATGGCCGATAATATTTAACAGGAGCCAGTCAGAGGAAACGTTGGACCATAACTCATTCCGAGCAAGGTAAAAGGTTCCATATTTAGTGACTATATAACTATCAGAGATCATGCATCACTTACTTTAGTGCCAATTCAATGTGCTGGAGACGATAATAAAATACAGAAAGATCCCCATAGCTTTTCATAGTGTCGGGATGGTCGAGACCAAGTTCTCTCTCATTTATATCTAGAGCCTTCTGCTGATATATAGTTGCCTGATCAAGAGAGGATAAAACATCAGGAGATAACAGTGCCTCTCATCAGTTTTTCTCTGCCTTTTTTTGTAAATAATTGGAAATCAGTTTGGAAAAAAGTTATATAACAGTGCCTAGAAAGTAAACATCAAACTCTCTAGTTGTTACTTGACCTGATAATCAAAGGTGCGATTTGGGAAGAAGATGAGAAATGATGATACCTGGTTAAAATCTCCAGTGTGGTACAGTACAACTGCGAGAAGGCTGTAGGCACAAGCAGTATTTCTATGATAAGGCCCACAGACAGCTATCATCTTGACTAATGCCTAAGAAATGCAAGAAGTCAACATCTCTTGGATACAAATCAAGTTGCTTAAAGCATAAAGATCATGTGGCTATCAAATGAATCGTCACCTTTGTTCCACAGTTAACAGCATCATCTAGTTTTCCTTTGTCAAGAGCAAGTTTTGATGACTCCAAGAGTGTCCTTCCGTCAGATGAAATACACAGCACATGCTGTTCAAACATAAATCTTAAAGATTATTCTCTAGTATTTTGAACTATATTTCTATTCACCAAAATCAAAGCAGCCGTAGATAAATAACATGGACCTAATCCCTTTTAGTCAAATTGATAATGGAGAGACCAACCTTGCACACAGGTACCAAGCCAAAGATGTCAGAGCTTTTAAAGGGATTTGGAGAACCAAAGTCATAATCTCTTGGAACTAGTTCTAATCCAACCTGTGAAAACATGAATTGAGAACTATAATTCTTATACAATCAAAATACATTAACACAGAGCAAATATTTACCTTCTGGCAAAGTCCTCGGAGAATGGAAATTGTTTTCAAATGTTTGAACTCATCTTTCTGTATCCAACCAAACTTTCTGGAGAGAAATTTCTGTAGCCACTGTAATCTGAGACACCCTTGCAACTCACGGCGGCCAAGCATGAAATTTAATGAAGCAGCTATTGCCACAGGTAGCTCTGCCATACTACTGACAGATGCAATAACCGCCCTAAGAAGATGCTTGAAAGTTCTCGTAATCATCTCATGAATACAGAGGGACTGTATATGAGGAAGGTTCTCAGCAAGTTTAGCCTGATTCATAGGTAAAGTGGACCAGAGTGCTCATTAAGAACTATCTACCATACGCTTTGGCCTCAACAAAATCCCATTAGATCAACGACCTAGCTTTATTCTTTCAAAATCAAAATAACTAGGCAACAGGGAAAGGCGCTATTAACAAGGCAAAGGATTCTTACCACATGTCCTAAAGAACGCATTTGTAGTCCTCTTATATGCATGAAGTCAGTCATTGTGCGACCATCAACTGGAGAAAGCTCCAGTGACCCGAAATCTGCTACCTAATAAACCATTCCAACGATTTCTTGATAAGTATGATTAAAGATATTTTCAGAAATTTATATACGTTATCTAACTAAACTCATACCAGCCTTGGCAAAGCAATTTCATCATAGTATCCATATACCATCTTGGTAAGCTCTTCTTTTGACTGTAACACAAACAAAATTGGAGTAAGCACCACCGAGTCCATCAAAAGATAAAAAATAAATCATACAGAAACAAAACAGAGAAGTGAGAAAACGGAATTCATAAAGAGCTTATGCTCTCGTAGTTAAAAGTGCAAATTAGAAGAAAAGATAACCTTTAAATGGAGACCAGTTCCAGTTTCTTTTAGGCGATAGAAAGCTTCTTCAGAAATTAGTTCTTTCAGTTCAGTCTCAAAGTGTTTATCAATGCTTTTCTGCTCTATATCAGCATCCCCATTTGACTCGTGTAGTCTGATATCTTCTTCCTTCACGGTACTGATATTTTCTGATTTCTTACTTTTAATCTTTAGAACTTTAAATTGTTTTCCCAGACCTTTAATTGAAAGTTCAGTCTCATCATTAGTTCCAGGCTTTCCACAGACTTCTGTTTCTTTCTTCTGTAGATGCTGAACCCAGCAAGAACCAAGTTCCCATCTGATGGGTCTCACGGAAGGTACCCTCTTTTCTTCTAACTTTGTTAAGTTAATTTCTACTAACTCCTGTACTATACATCTAAAAGACTCTAAATCATCCGAATCAAGCTGTGGGGGCTGGTTCTCTCCAGACGTTCCAACACTATGGGACTTGTGAAGCTGAACCCTTAAACTGTAATAACGTTATCAAGCAAGGTGGAAAACAACAAGTTAGATGCTGGCATATTTAATTGTCTTTTTGCAAGGGATGAGAACAAATTGTGAGAAAGCTTGTTACTTTTGTTAACAGTCACTCTATTCTTAATTATAGACAAGCACCGCAATGTTATAGATACAGACAAGAATAATTCATTTCATAAACAGTGCTGAGAACCTTCCTTCATTTGTCCAGCAAGTTTCACAACTAATATTCATAAAGTAATGAAAGCAAGAGAGGCCCACAAACAAACAGAATTTTTAATATGAACAAGGACAATGAGCAAAATAAGTATATTATTCAAAATCACAGGGGCACAGACCTGTTAAGGTTAAGAGCATTAGCTCCTCCATCCGGCAGGTCATCAATCAAAATATCACGGAAACCAGACATTTCCTTCTGAGTTTTACCCTTGACATTTACCAGAGCTGTATATCCACAGTGCCTTACAGTAACTCTGCCTAAAGCCGTAGTATCCTGGAAAAACAAAATTTCATTGGTTATAACTTTACCCTGAAAAGTACATGTATTGTGAACGATTACAACTCCACGCTAATTCAGTCATCTAAGAAAACTGCTATATGATGTGATGGTGATGTAAACGAGAACCTTATAGTGCATAAACAGTCATTCTTCACATCATAGCAAAATGCTGGTTGACACAAACAAACTCTTGGTGTGAATGTAAGAACGAAAGACAGACGTAAAACCTAAATCATTTGCATGTAGATATCTGAGAATAGGATGAGAAGTTCCTTACGTGAACAATCACACTCTCATCAGCTGTAACCCCTTTTAGCAAATTCCTTTCAGCAAGTTCCTTGGATGATAGAGCAAATGCTACATTTTGAAATGTTGCTTCAGGCTTTGAGCCAAGGCTGGTTATATCACGTTTTACAATAATAGACAAATCCCCAACATGATCCTCAAGAAGGACCGAGTCAGCAGGGAAGTCAGTAGTCCCACTTTTGTGTTGATTAGTATCCATCACGTCACAAATGGCTCTAACAGCTCTTCGCACCGAGGTATCAATAAACTGGTTATGAAGCAAAAAAGCTTTCTTATCTCGAATAACCCTCTCCTCCTCAGTCTTGCAAGGAAGCGTAGCTAATACAGAAAACTCAGCCGCCCAAGGTCGAAGATCATGTTCACCATTTCGTCCAAGACCTCCACCATTCCCACCCAAATGTTCATCCTCTGTTGGTAAAGCAGAAAAGACTGAAGGAGACTCAGAAACAGGAGGTGGCACAAGCCATGTATTCGAGCGTAATCCATAAGGAAGGTTGCCAAACTGGAAAACAAATAAAACCAAACTTCAAAAATTGTTGAGCTTGAAAACAATCCTCGAAATAAAAAAATATAGACAAAAAAATAGCATTCACCTTATTCCTGTCAGAGTAAGCTTTCATAAGAGATTCATATGCCTGCATCAGTTTCCAATTCAATATAACTTAGCTTCCTTGTTGGAAAAAGAGCATATGAATTTACACAATTCAACAATGAAATTTAAGATTGAGGTAACCTTGGAAAAAGCATTGCTGACATTCTGAAGCAAATCAACAATGGAATGACAATGTGAGAGCTGCTTCCCAACGGCGAAGAATCCTTTCACCGAAGCAATCACATGAATAACTTTTCCATTGCATATCTTAACCTTAAGTCCAAAATATTCGCCATCACGCCTCTCTCCAGCTTCTTCACTATCGACTTTCTTCAAATCTGAAAATCAAAACAAACTAGTCAGAGAAGGTAGCTGTGAAAACCACAGAGAAGTAGCGAGTGTTGTTGTGAAAGGAGTAAGTACTTACGAAGAATCGGAGGGGATAGGTTAGGAATGGAGAAAAAGTCGTAAAAATGAGAAAGTTTTGGGATGGGGTGGAGAGCGACCATGTCGAGGCCATCCGGCGGCGGCGCTTGAGTGACATTGTTGCCGGAGATGGATTTGGTGGGAGATTTGGAAGCGGAGGAGAACCTGGTGGTGCATGCTATGATATCTACGACTCTCCGCACCTGAGTCAACGCCTGGCTTTCCTCTAGGTACTCCTCTGTGGCATAACCGTAAATTATACAAACTCTGAGGTCATCGATCATAAAGTAACTAATAATAAATAACTCCAGTTTATGGGTATCTCTCTGAACCCTAAAGATTCCCATTAAACAATGATTATAGAAAAGAAATGCGAATGTTTTTTTTTTTCGGGTTTATGGTTTAACGAGAATGTTATGTTGACTATACTAATCTAATTAGAAAATGTGTGGTAGAGATTAATTAAATAAACTAATAACCTGGAATCATGCGGAGGAAACAAGGCTTGAGAGAAACAACTTGGAGAGAGTCACTCAGTTTCTGCCCTTTCACCTACACAAAATGACCCAACCAATAATATTATCAGTCAGTCACATCTTTTTTGATTATTCGTTCATGAACTTGAAAAAAAAGGGATACCTGATGAGAAAAAGAATAGTTGGTGAAATGGCAAGTGTCAACGTGAGATCCCAAAAGCCTTCTGACATCAATGATTTTGTCAGTAGAGACTCCCTTGAGAATCACTTGGATTTCATAAGGAGTTGTGACTGTGATTTCCACCAGACTCGGCGCCAACATTTTATCTTCTGATGATGATGATGATCTCTTCTTCTTCTCTCCTTTCCCTTTGTGGTTCCATTTCCCTTTGCTTGACCTCGGTGCCATTGGATCCTTTCATCCAAAGCATAATTAGATCATGTCAAGGTTATTTTATAAATGAACAGAAACTCATACAAATGCTAGGTACCTTGGAGGGGGAGATTCTGAACAGAGCAATGGAGAAAGAGCCTTGGGAGAGAAATATGATGAAGAGAGGAGGATATATAAATAAATAAAAAAGGAGGATAAGGGTTTTGGTTTGGGTTTACAATTTGATTTTTTGAGATTCTATAAACAATCCTGACCTCTCCTTCTCGCTAACGCCAAATATCTCTCTCTATCTATCTAGTATATAAGCCGTTACATGTGATTTTGATGTTCACATTCAATTTTTAAACAAGGCCCCCAAAAAGAAAATAAACAAAGGCCCCAATCACAGTCCCATGCCATTCGACCGAGAGCTTATGATGGTTCAGATTTTGCCACCTGGCACACTATTCAGTGGCTCTTGTCTGACTCCCTTTTGTTTGTTTTCGCTTTTTTTATATATCAACGGTTCAAATCTTCCACTCTCTGCACTGAGCCTTTAGTGGTTACCCACTCATGTCAATTGTCTTTGTTTTTTTCCTAATAATAAACGACACCTACTTAGTGTCTCTACACATAAAACACCACGAGCAATTAAAGTTACAACGTTAAAATCCTTTATAGTACAGCAAAATTAATAAAACACATTAGTACTAATGATGTCAACACCACCAACCTATTAATTATTCAGCACTAAGGTTGAACCCGCGCGCGGGTATTGTTACATATAAATTTTAGATCAATCTAAAACAATAATATGATCTATAAATTGTGTGATCAATATTTTCAAACTTTAAACATATAGAATAAAAATTAGAAAAATCAGAACCGTGAAAACAAAAAAAAATTGTAAAAGAAAATGATGCATTGCATCACCAAAAGTAGCTAGGGAGGAATTCGGATAACACACAAGTGTTATTATTCTTTTAAATTATTTGTGTTTTAAAAAAATCTAAATATTGTTATCTATTATCTTTATTATAAGTAATTTTTAAAATAATGTGTCATATATAAAAGTAAATTATGTCATGTTAGCATATGTGCATTTTTTTTTTGTTAAACTACAATATATGCCATGAATATAGTTTAAATATTTATAGTTTATTTTTATCAATAATATTTTGATTGCATATTATTATATATTGTACTTTAAATTTTTATTATTGTATAAATGTATAATATTTTCATAGCATTTGTGCGGGTTCATAGTTGTAAATAATTATTTTATTTGATCGGTGAATGTCTGCTTTCTTGTAAAAATTGATAAGTGGAAGTTAAGATTTAATTTTCATTTTAATAATATTTCCATAAATATAAATAAATATTAACAATTATATATATATATATTTAAAGTAACATATTATTTATGAAATGCTGTTAAATGCATAGCATGATTCATCAATTGCATAATTTATTATGAATATTAGATTATATATTATTACATACTTTCATTTTTATTAAACATTTTCCAGAATGTTTTTTTTCTTTCTATCATAATATTTGTTGGAAATTGTTCAGATATAGGTATATAACATTACCGCTTCGTTATTTGAAGGATTCATATTCCGCAAAATCAGACATAAAAAAAGCATAAGAAAAGCAAGAAGACATAAATAAGAATTAAAATGGTATTAATAATTATTTTTTATTTTCTTAATGGATATATTAATAATATAGTTTGGTCATGAACTTGACTTTTTTAATTGTCTAATATTTAATGGTATTTGTTTTTGTTAGTTTTGATCTAAGATCGCGTATAATAAAACTAAAATGATTGTGTTTCTTTTTATTTTTGTGTGCGATTTATTCAGTAAAATTTTGGATTATTTACTTATTTAAAATAAATTAGTTTTTTTTTTCCAATCAAACATTAAATAATTAGAAACTCACTCCAGAATTGATCGCCCACAGTGAAATTGTTTACAAACATAGATTCAGAAATTAAAATTCTTGAAGGTCTTGTTAAGCAGTCCGTCTGTGTATTGTTTAGTCTTGGGATACCGGATAAAGAAAATTCAGGTATGAGATCACGTAGACGAGTAAAATCTTCAAGTTGATTGGCAAAGGCGGGCCACTCCTATGGAGATTGCACCATGGCGACAAGCTCTGCACAATCTGTTTCGAACACATGACAATTTATTTTTGCCGAAATGATAGATTCCACCACCCATAATAGTGCTTTCAATTCCGCATGCATGGGTATAAGTGTTTTCCGAATGCACTTTGCACCCAACAGAACTACAGTTTTCTCTTGGATCAGATGACTTCCAAGAACCATCAATCCGACATCGAAACAACGAAGGAGTTATTTCCAACACCTCCATATTAACATCCTCCTCTATTGGACTTATTTGTGCCTCTTTTTAGGCTAAGTGTTCTGTAATAGCCTTATTTAAAATATGTGTTTGTTTACTTTTAAATAATTTCTTATTTCTACCTTTCCACAAAAACCATATTATCCAAGGGTAACAATTAAATGTACAAAGTTCCTTGATATGATTTGGAATTCTCCAATATAAATAATTCAAGTTCGTAAACACTGACGCCGTCGGAAAATTGTAAATTGATGATGAAACTTTAGATAGCGTCCAAGTTTGTACCACATAAGAACATTCAAAAAATACATGATAATTTAGTTTACGAACTAAATGTTTAGTTTTAAACGATTACAATCTAATTGTTTTTCCAATTTAATGTTGCAACAGAGAAAGCAGGCGTCTTAAATTTATTGGGTTGACTTATAATACTCAAAGCCCTTTGTGTCTACAGTCTACTAATTAATACTCCTAGTCGTAGAAGCGTTTAAAATTTCAGATTGGCTTCCTTGTTTTGTATTTATTTGCTGAAAGTGAAAACACCTTGATGGCTATTTGAAGACTCACTTCTCTTCTATGCACTCTTTATCACACCCCGAAATCTCAATTCTTTCGTTTCTTCTCTACTCTTCCACATGATCCACCATCACTTTTCATTAGATTAAAACCAGCGACAAAGTAAAAGTTGGTTACGTAAGTTCCGTGCCGCTAACAAATAATATTGTCTGTAACTAATACTAATATTTTCAATTTCAAAATACTTTTTTCTATGTTTCTTCTACCATTCATCGAATGTAACTGCAGCAGAAGAAACATTCAAACCATACAACCTATGAGCTTCTCATTGTCTTTTATGCGATATCTATACCAAAAACTTGTCTGTTTTGGAAATAATTATTTCCCATTTAATAGTTTCTCCTTTTCTGGTTCTGATGCCTGGGTGACTGTCTCTATTGTTCGCTTTACATCTGAAGAAGAAGAGTTAAACGCAGCCTCAGACATCTTCTTCTTTACTCTCTTCTCAAGCTCCTTAAGTTTTTTACCAGCTTCATTCTTAACTTTTATGGCTGCTTTAGCAACAGCTTTTATCAACCTATTGAAACGCCAAGACACAAAAGCAAAGTAAGAACAAATACTAAAATCTCAGAAATATTCACATACCCAATAGACTGGCAACAAAAATCTCAGAATTAGCGAGCTCTTCAAGATCTCTAACATTTCTTCATCACTACACGACTCTGGAAAAAGGCTGCATTCTACAAAATGATACACACCCGATAAAAAACAAATCTTTAAGAAGCAACTGATATAGAAAGAAAAACACTTGATGAACATAAGGAAGAGGCGGAAACCGCAGCCCTTTGTCTCGTTGTATCCCCAAGAGCTTAATCATTTCAAAGGCTCTGTCTCTTTGATCATCAAGTGCACAAGGAATGTGAACATCCAACAAGTTGATATCCATCGATCTTAATCTTTCACTCAAGCTGTAAATTTTTGCTGTAACCACTTCTTCTTGCTCTTTTACTTCATTTATTTCCATAGTCATCAACATGACTGTAGCTTGATCGAAAGCCCTTGCATGCGTCCATCTTAATCTTTCACTCAAGCCATATTCAGACCACTCTTTTAATTACTGTTATGACCTACTTTGCTTTGAAAAACTTCTTTCCAAACTTGTTCAAAAGATTCAATAACCGGAGAGTCTTGTGTCCAACTCTATTTTCTTTTGCCGTTTCTGAGACAAATTCAACATTAGCCATTATGTTTGGATTTTCTCCAACTTTTAAACTTATTTTTGAACCCTGTCCTACATAAGCATCTGCACTACCTACTTAATTATAAGAGAGGAAAATAAAACTACCTGTAAATGATTCAATTATATGTTCAGTAAGAACACCATAAGAACATATAGATGTGAGCTGTTATTGTTCTCCAACCTCTATTATAACTAAACAAATAACCGTAATGAAATGCATTGGTTGATTCTGGTCACCATTAGCAAGTTGAAGTTATCCACTTTATACAGACAAATCCATAAATACCAGTTCAATCAAATGACACAAAAGAATGAATCTGGAAAGAGATAAGCTTAGATATTGATGGGCAAAGGTGTGGTGGAGCTGTGATTAATGGTGAAACCGTGAAAAGACACTATGTTTCCACGGTGAGCGATTAAGACGCCATAGTTACGATAATCTCTCTATCTCTTCCTCCAATAGTTACGTTACTGGAGAGAAAAATATATTACATAAGATGAACACTGAACACCGCCTATAACGCAGTATCCCAGTACCAAAGCGTTTCCAATGGTAGATTTTGGAGGTTTTTGTAAGATATCATTCGTTTTAAAAAATTTTTGTATCCAATTGAACTTCTGAATTTTCTTTATGTTGATTTGAGAGAGCGGTTTCTAAAGAATAATGGAAAGTAAAACTGAACATCTGTTCTTTCGATTTCTTTGGGGGAGAGCTATGCGCGAATTTTTACTTTGCTATATAGTACTGTATTAGTAAAATCGGTTTAACTCTAGTTTATTGGAGTATTTATTATTCATATTTTAGTATTACATTTATTTTTGTTGGCTCAAACCAAAAGACACCACATTTTAGCTGAAACTTCCTAGGTTTACAACTCATTTAAAAATATTTATTTCTGAATCTTACCATCCAAATAAAAGTCAAAGTTCAAAGTATAGAGAAGAAAACTTAATTCCAGTTACAGCATAGTAATATTAAGATCAGAGATGCTAACCAGACAACACCAATTAATATTGTTTTTTAGATAAAAATGCTAATAAACTGAGTAGAGTAAAAAGCTTTAAAACTCATTAAAAAGAGAAGATAAACAACACCGATATAAAATTAACTTTCTGAGAGTTATTGCCTTAAACAATTAAACATAATATCTTGTTGAACGTTTACAAATTGATAGTTCTACTATAGATATTGATAGTTCTACTATAGATATAGATCAAACATAATATCTTCTTAATCTCACAAACTTGAAAAAATAAAATCATTAGTTCTACTATAGATATAAATCAAACAACCAAACTGGTGATATTCTCAAGATAAAAAGAGAGATACAAAAATGGAACCTTACATTGCAGGGTGCTTTAACTGATTTAAACATGAAGTAGAAATGGCAAACCTAAGATCAGACTCTTGCTATTTGACAGGAATTTGGTTATCGTTTTTGTTTGATGTCCCTTCTCTCAAGTTACTTTGTGTCCCCCCACCTCACTTGGTACCTCATGACTTGCTTGTTGAGTTTCAGTGACCCCATTTCTGTGGTGAACAGACTGGCCTCCTCATTTCTCCTTGAAACCAAACCTTGAGAAGCTTGAGCTTTGTAGCTAAGCATTTGTGAATCTGAACCTGGATTCGCTGGCAACCTGGATTCGTGAATCTGAACCTTCTGCATCATGACATAGACTGAGAGACATCTCCAACACTGGTCCGATGAAAAGACAACAGTCTCTATACCACTGTGGAATTCCAAGACTGTTTCAAAGCATAAGAGCTCGAAACAATTGACGATCACCTGCACTCTTCCATTATCCAAATCCAATTCTTTAAGCCGTAGGTGGGATTTCTTAGAAAATGATTTAATTCCTTTCTCGACTCTGGCTGATTCAAGTCAAGAGGTGATCTAAGTATCATGATGAGACATACATACACACCTGTAACATCAAGAAAAACCAGAGACATAACTTGTTCGGGCACCATCTTACTGTAACTACAAAAGTATCATTACACCCAAGATGATCCAACAAAGCAATTGCATCGGTAGCCTTTGTACAACAAAACATTTAATTCAATACGTAATTTAAAAAAAAACTAAATTATTTCACTATAAGAACCCAATGCTCAATCTAATCATGTATTTAGGTCTTTTGGTAGGTATGGAAGTATGAACTATGACCCGTACCTCACTTTTCATACATACATGCCTCTTGCATCCAGTTATCTCATCAGCAAGACGAGTACTACATCATCCTGTCAATCCCTTGATTTGATCTATAAGGTTGATAATAAGGAGAAGACAAAAATATGACCTTCCGAGTATTGAAAGCCTTTCATGATTGGTAAACAATTAAATTACAAACTGGAAGAGAAATCGAGTATTGCAAAATACAATAAAAATAGACTTTGAGAACAAAAGCCCGGAAGGGGGATTACCGCTTAAATATAGGATTACAGATTCTCCGTATCCTTTGATCTTCTCATAATTAAAACTTTTACTTTGATTTTAGGAGACTGGAATGTGGAAGGAGCAGACGACTGCAGATGCGTGTTATCGAAAAAGATCTGTAAATGTCACGAAAGTTTGAAAATGATAAAGGGAAGAAGTTTAATATGTGCTTGGAGACAATAAGGGATAGCGTTTTCAGAATTTTAATATTTGGAGATACCAACCTTGATTTGCAAAGAAACATGTTGGGTGATCTTAGTGCATTGACTAATTTGGAGAAATCTCAGACTCAACACCAGTAAATGTGAATGTGAAGCAAGATGAGAAACTGGGGAGAAATGGAGAGAGCCTCAGAAAGGCATAATCGTCGATTGGATGTCTTGTAATTGGAGGATATGTGGGAGGAAAGTATAGCAGAGGGTTAATATATATAGTGAAGAGAAAGTGGAGGAAGTGGAGAGTAATTACTGAGAGTGGGATATAAATGTTAGAAAATAAAAACATATCATTTGAAGAAGGTGAGGGTTTTTTTACTTGTTTTATTTTTTTTTTCATAAAAAGGGGACAAGTGTCAGCTTCTGAAGAGCTGAAATGGCGAGCTGAGGGAGAGCCCCTCTTACCTTTCATATATATGATTTCTTGATTAATGACCATCAAATGCAACAAAGCAAGTTCCTTCATTTCAGTCTCTTGAGTGTTTATCAATGTATCTGCTGCTATCTTCTTCTTTTTCCTTCACCATATTTGTATTTTTTTATTTCTTACTTTTGCTCATTACAATTTTAAATTGTTTTTCACAAACCTTTAATTTGAAAATTCAGTCTGATCATTTAGTTGCAGTCTTATTCATTATTCATTATGAGTGAGACAAATGTGAAAAATTTGGAGGTACAAAAAGGCCATCTTCAAAATGTGAATGATTCTTAACTAATTTCAATACCTATCAAATGCCTGACTACACATAGCTAAAACCACAAAAAGCATAAAGAGTTAAATCTTTTCAATTTTCATAATGCTCCGCTTTTGAACCAGTCTTTGCTGCACAGGAGAGCCTCCAAGGTTAAACGAGGAAGAGATGTCCTATAACTGTCCATCTGCTTCACCTCTGTGTCATACACAGAATCTGGTGAGACGGTACACAAGGGAACAGAGAGAAGATCGAGGGCCATCTTAGCAAGGGTAGGGTAGGTTGTGCTGTTGAGCCTCCACCAGCTCAGCACGTTAAATTCTTGTGACCTCGGAATCAAAGTTTCTTCCAAGTATTGATCCAGCTCCGTTTTCATCTCTGAGATGTACATCTCGAAATCTGACAATGACTCTCCTATTGTGATGAGGGTAGTCCCTTCCTCTAGAAGCACGTCAACCGGAAATGATGTGTTGTGGTCTTCCTGTACCATTACATGTGCTTGAGAATCATCAACAGGTTGCTGCTCCTCTTCTGTTAGCTGACTCTCTTCACTCACTCCCTCCCAAATCCCTACCACATTCTGCTTATCTTCCTTGAGCTCTCCCTCATGTTGATGTGACTCTGTGGTTTGCTCAACTTGTGGACTAGTCTCATCTCCTGATGATTGTACATTCTCTGTATGGGCAACTTCAGGCATGTCTTGATGGAAGTGAGGTTCCTGAGCAACCTCTGTTTCAGAAAATCCATGATCAACATAAGCATCCAACAGGTTCTGTTCACTGTAGTTAAGGTACAGATCATGGACTGCATCATCAACATTCTTGATCCATTTGTTTGCATCTTCACCATACGACTTATTGAAGGTGAACTCAATAAGGTGCATCTTGAACCGTGGATCCAGGACCACCGCAACTGCCAAAACCAGGTAGCATTCTCTCCAGTACTGGTCGAACTTCTCCCTCAATAGGTTTGCCACGTTTCTGACATCCGGGTCTTCACACATGGCCAAGCGATTCAGCTCCAGCTGAAGATTTGTCATCTCATGGTAAAAATCGTTTGCTGTCATCTGGTTTGGCCTAGTCAAGACCTCACCCGCTTCGGAAAGAACCTTCAAGCACGAGCAGATACTCTCAATCTTTTTCCATTCTTCAGAAGATATTGATATTCTGTACTCAGGATGGCAGACTTCCAAACAAGAAATCACTTGTATGTGTTCACAGGCAGCCGAAAACATGTGATAACTTGTGTCCCATCTCGTTCGGTTGTCAATGAGAAGATCTTTCTTAAAAGAATGGGTTGGAAACTGTTTCTTCAGCTCATCAAATCTGTCTCCGCAATTCTCGTTTGTCTTCACATACTTGATGCTATCTCGGACTTTCTTTATGGGTTCTTGAAGCTGCTCAGCTGTGAGAACATCTTGTGCCATACTGCTTAGAAGGCGAGCATAGCAATTCCCCATCAACAACTGACCATTCAACACATGCTGGTTCCTGACTGACATGAAACCTCTGAGATTATCAACAGAGGTTTGGTTTACTAATGATTGGCTAACAGCTATGCTCGAAATCTTCCCTTCCAATTTCCAGTCGGATAAGCAAGCTGCGACAGGTTGGTTTAACGCACAATCAGAATCAGGAGAAGCCACGACAGCAACATTTAGAAGGCGGTGAGTCAAATTCCAGTCTTTATCAACAAAGTGCCCAGTCACAAAAGCATAACCCACTGACTGGTTTGATGACCATAAGTCTACTGTGAGATTAACTCCACCAGGAATCTCTCCAATAAACTCCAAAAGTTTCTGCTTTTGGGACAAGAACATATTGACACAATCACCATGGACGGTATCAAAGCTAGCCACACTGAACTGGGGACGAAGAGCCTTCACAAACCCAGCAAATCCAGGATGCTCGACCATATGAAGAGGGTAATCATGCATGATGATCATCTTAGCCATCTCATGGTTGCAGCGATCTTGATCCAGAGGGACATTAGGAGAATATACCTGACGTCTCTTAGGAGGACACTTGGTGGGTTCTTCCTTGGTTTGAGGGAGCTGCTGCTTGATGATCTCTGGGTTCATTCTACAAATACCCAATTGAATGTGACGCTTAAGGTGGCTAGTTCCTGACATCTTGGTACCAGATTGGTAGGCAAAGGATTTGTTACAGTGATTGCAACAAGCTTTGGTAGTTCCAGGACTAGCCGCTGCCGTAGTGAAGTGATCCCAAACCATAGACTTCTTCTTCCTACGCTTATTCGGTGGTAGTGTATCAGAATCAATCTCAAGAGCAACGGTTTCATCAATTGTATCCATTATCCTGAAACACACACACAAGCGAAATCTTAAAGTCAATAATCCGATTTATGTGACACAAAATTTAACAGTCCTCATGAGAGCAACGATTAAAGAAAGAAGAAGATACGCATTAGACCCAGTAAACAAACAACACACATCTCGCAGAGACTAGAGAAATCGAGAGACAGACAACTGCAATACTTCAAGGGGGAATACGCAAAATCGCAACGAAAAAGAAGAGAATTTGGTACTTACAGAGACAGAGACGGTAACAGCGGGAAGAATCAGTTGTAATGGGCTCTGAAATCGCCAAAACGCTAAGGAAACGAGAGCAAGTCGAATTGGACTTTCAGTTTTAGGGTTTTGAGCTTTTTTATCCGTCGGCCCTTTTCTCTAACTTATATAATCAAGGAAGAGTTTTCCTTTTCTATTTTCCACCGTAGATCTACCGGCTCCACTTTAATCTGGTCCCTTTATTTTCTCTCTCTTTTTACACTTTTTTGGTAATAATAATTACCTTTGCCAAAAAAAAAATGGTAATAAGAATTACATTAAATTTCCATATTGACTTTGAACAGCACAGAAAATAAAAGATTAATACTAAATACTTCAAGATTTTTATTACAAGTATAATAATCCAATTTGCTAAATCCAAGTATCCAACACATATTTGATATTCATATATTTAAATCAGTTTTTCTATATCTAAAACACGAAGTTTCTATTAAATGGCATAAGAAAACACAGTTTTCAGTTGTTATTGGTTGTCATGTGCCCAAGAAAAATGGAAACTACTTGTCTCTGCCAGAAAACATTCCCATCATATCCTTGGCCGAACCCACCTGCTTCATAAGACTCTGCAGACCAGCCATGCCACCCATCTGTTGTAGCATCTGAGGCTGTAAGCCCTTATTCACCATCTGCTGAGCGTTCATGTTTCTTGACCGTCCACTCATATCTAAATTCTTCAATCCTTTCATGGTCTTTGCTAACTTCGTGTACTCTTCCAACATCTCCTTCACTTCTCTTACAATCCTCCCTGACCCACTCGCTATCCGCATCATCCTTGACTCGCTAAACACCTTTGTGTTTGAGCTGTCCAGTTCTGCACAACCACCCAACACTTTGTGCTCAGAACTTCTACAATTTCTACTTAGAGAAACTTTCTCCAAATAAGATATTTGTTCTTACCTTCATTTGTCATAGAATCCATCATTGTCATGTATCGCTTTATCTTCCCCCGGCTTTCTGCCACATGTCCTTTCGGCATCACTACAGCACTAGTTCCAGGCAGCATCGAGTAAAGCTACACACCAACACATTATTTTTATTAGTCATAAGCACATGGTGCTGTTTAGGCTACTATTTGGTCAAAGAAATTCTGACCTCCGTAAGTGGGAACTTCAGCACATGCTGGAAATGGTCGTACATAGCTCTTAATGTAAAGCTACCCTGAGCGAGCTTTCCTAGATGTTCAGACTGTAAATCTTTAGGCACTATCTCTTGTAGTTTATCCACGAATCCAGACCAATCAGCCATTTCTGTTGTACATAAAGATTACAAAGATTCTCAGTAACCAACCCAGGAAAATGAGCCTTTGATTACTCATCACAGTACAGACTAATCATCAATGCCATGAAAGTTACCTAAGAGACGGCTGACAAAAGGTTTGACGTCAAACACTTCAAACTCATCCATATGCTCTCCTGTTCTAATGAATATCACAGGACTCTTTGTAGCTGCAACACTAACAAGATGAAAATAGCTCAGTTTCACTTGTTCAACTAGAAAAGCCCGCAAGATTGTTATATAGCTACAAGATACTCACGCGCTAAGAGCACCACCACCCTTGGCATGGCCGTCCATCTTAGTAATAATAACAGCTCCAACAGCAACACTTTGCTTAAATGCTTGAGCTTGATCGAATGCAGCTTGACCAATACTGCTATCCATAACAAAAATAACAAGATCTGGTTTCTGTAAAGGAAAAACACAATGATCAGAACGCGTAAGACCAACAAGGAACAAACAGAAGACTTCAGAAAAGAGAGCATACCGTTGCTTCTGCAACTTGACGCATTTCTTCAAAGAGAAAAGCTTCTTGTTTATGGCTACCACTAGTGTCAACAATAATAAGATCACAGTTTTCTTTTTTGAACCTATCAACTCCCTCAACAGCAATTCTCACTGGATCGGATTCCGTGTAACTGCAAAGAATCGCAACTTAGCATTAGCACATTCTGCAGCACAGTACGCCCAAGTGAATGGTTTTAATTCAGAACATCTTTCTTTTTCTTTCATTTCTCTCTGTTACTGTCAGTGAAGTAAATCCAGAACTATAGATATCCTTTGGAAAGGCAAGCACCAAAGGTCTTACGAGCACACAAGAAAAAAGCTGATACTAAGATATAAATCTTCACACAAAGAGGATAGACAAGAATAAGATCTCATACCTTCCATAAAAGGGAATATTAGCCTTGGTGGCATTCTGTTTCAGCTGATCGAAAGCACCCGCCCTGAAAGTATCCGCACAAACTAGAGCCGGTGTGTATCCTTTCTTCTGATGATGATAAGCATATTTGGTACAGGTTGTAGTTTTTCCAGCACCTTAACAAATTCAAAAGAAGTTGGGACAATTTTAACAGCGATGTATAATTGCAATCTATTCACACATTAGAAACAAACTCAATCAACCACAGAAAACAAATAATAGCATCTTACGGAGACCTCACCTTGTAATCCGACGAACAAAACTACACTAGGTTTGGCCTTTTGGGGGCATATGCAAGCTTTCCTGGGTCCATCATTTTACAGAGTTCACTGAAGATAACCAAAAAGAAACAAAACGAGAATCATGACTCCTGAGCAATTAAATCACAAAAACTGGATAAAAAAAAAGAAATAACAAGATTGATTTTCCATTCAGTTCTGAAAATCGATAAGGAATTAGACTTGGAGAATCTGCGGTAAAATTGAACCTGCTCAATGATCCGCCGCTTGTTGTGGCCGGCTGCTAGATCCTCGAGTTTGACGATCTTCTTAATATTGACCTGCATCTCCTTCACAAGGGGAAAATAAACATCGGACTGGAGCAGAGGGCGATTGATCTCGTTCAAGTATTCATGAAGAGCCTTTTCGTCGATGACTGTCACATTGTTCATCTGCTGTATGGCGCGAGTAATCCGCCCACCGAGCTCCGCTAACACCATTGTATCTGCTGTATATTCTCCCGCGATTCAACAAAGATCAAGCAATCAAAAGCTTTGTCGAGGAATTTAGGGCTGAGGTTTTGATCAAAGCGGGAGATTGAGGCGGGAGACGATGAGACTTGATTCAAGGATCTTCTTTTTTTATTTCTAAATCCCTAAATCTGTTAGGATTCTGATCATCTCAAATTTAATGGGCCTAAACATGCTCAAGTGCCCCAATGGGTCACATCACTCAAACAATTGGCCATTAAACCCAATAGCTAATACGATTCCGATTCCACCTCTCCCACTCCCACTCAAAAAAATCCCACATCACTCAAAACAGTTTTTATTTCTCTAATGCTTTCGGAAATATGACACTCTACATATTCGATACAACTGATGTGACAACTTTGCCTGTTAGTAGGAAGACGAAATATAATAAACAAGAAATAGAAGGAGAGCCTGAAATTTGTATACAAGAATCGGTTTTATTATCATTGTCAACATCGTTGTTTCTAGTCACTACTCACATACGTACAGTGTTAGTTTCGGATATCATACTAAAGTAACTGACATCTTATGAGTTGATGAAAAGACACAAGTTCACAAGTAGGCAGATCCAAGATTGCGATTTGGGACTTGCTGTATTCCTACATAGCTCTCAACTGGATGATCCTGATCCCTTCAGAGGTGAAGGAACTGCAGGGTAAAGCTTTTTTAGCTTCTTCTGCTCTCCAAACTGGTGAATGGCGTCTTGAATCCCTGCAAATGCGACCACAAACTCGGCTGTATCTGTTTGATTCAGCAGTTTCTTCATCACCAGTTCCAACACTCTATACCTGCCAATCATCTCATATCTGCTGATCAAATCATTCACTTAACTCAACAAGACTAAGACATTAACCACTATCTACTGGTGTCAGCTATTTGTTTTCGTTCATCTCTAGAATTCCTTTTTCTTTATGATGGAGAGGAAAGCAAACCTGAGTCGTTGTGCCTTTGAGATGACTTTATGGATATTCTCGAACAGCTCCTTCACAGAATGCAGAGCTTCTTCATGCGACCGAGTATTGCAGAGTGGTGAAAAGGGGAGGTGAAGTACACAGGTGGCCTGAATTTCTGCATACTCCTCATCAATCACGGCCTCCTCAATGCGTATCTCACGGAAAAACTGAGAGAGCACACGTTCACTCGAGTCAGACAGAGAGAAGGAGGGGTTGTGAGCAGCCAGAATGCGGACAAGGTCAAGAATGGAGGTAGGACGCCAGTCTCCAAGCCAGGCCACTGCAGCCAGCTCATGAGGCGGTAACCACATGGGCGTGACGAGGTTAGAGACATCCTTTAAGGACGTTGAAACCATGGCCATGTAGTAATGGGACTCGTATCTGCTCAGCTGTTCTTCAATCAGTTCATCCACTTCCCACCTGGATCTAAGCTCTTTGTCTAGTCTTGCGGCTATACTGTTTTGTTCTTGCCTCCATAGTTCGTATAAGTCTCCAGAAAGTTCATCACCTTATCAATCAGAGATATTAAGCTTGTAACAACACTTCCTTAAGCATATAAATGACAAGATAGATAACATTGCTATGCCTATAAGAAAGAATCCGTTTGCAGATAGATACCTTTTCTAGAAGAGTCTTGCTGGTAAGGTCTACCAGACTGAGATCTTTTAGACGATACATTACTAGCAGCTTCTCTCTCCAGAACATCCCATGAAACTTCTTCCCCGTTGTTGGGTTCTTCAAATCCATTCTCTAAACTACATTACAGGAAGATATATAGCAATTAGCCCATAAGCGCAAACAAGCTGACTTGCACAAGCACCAACTCTCGTAGTCTCATTGGAAACTCAAATATCCTAAAATGCGTCAATGTTCACTATGAAATTAATCAAAAAGAGGCAATTTTTGCATCAATTCACATCCGTACTCTCAGAAATTAAACAAAAATGCTCTATCAGCGGATACTTCACTGGATCAAAGAGAAACCGAACCACTAGAGGAAGGAACTAAGCGTACTTCTGCTTATAAGAAATTGAAAGAAGAGAAAGGAAACCCTAAATCCAAACGGTCGAACCATAAAACACACAGAATCTCCAAACATAAGTCGACCAAATTTCGAACGATCACGCTCATTGAAGCAGAGTAATGCAGCGAAGAAAACGAAAGACGAAAAAAAAGATATACTCACAAGCGCGCCACTTCCATTGATCTCGTCATCTTCGTGTTTCTTCAGTGCTGATTTCTTTACCACCTTCTTGGATTGACGATGCGTTTCATCTGAAACCGAGAGGAAGAGAGATGTTGAATTTTAGAAATTAAAAGTTTAAAACAAATGAGAGCAGAAGGGTTATTTTGGTCAATTCAACATAGTATTGGGCCGTAAGCTAAGGCCCAAACCGTCCGTTATATGTTAAAACAATAAACAAATCTCCCCATCCAAAATTGATGAAATGCCACGTGTTGCATGTCACGAACAAGTATTGACTGCCACGTGGATTTGGATCATCACAAGCAGTCCTCATCCATAAACATAAAGAGTCGCGCCAATGTAGACAAACACTTAAAAAGGTTCGCGAAGCAAACACGTCCAAGCCACTTTTCAAAACAATCACACTAATCACAATGCAACAAGAGAAGAGCAAAGAAGATCACAGCCGCCTGATCAATGTCACGGCCAAAGATCTAACGGCCAGAAACCGACGGCTAGTGGAAGTTCCTTACACAGCAACACTCTCCCACGCAATGAACACATTAGTGGCTAACTCCATCTCCGCTCTCCCAGTGGCTGCACCTCCAGGACACTGGATCGGAGCCGGCGGTTCCATGATCATGGAGTCTGATAAACAAACCGGAGCTGTACGAAAACAATACATCGGGATTCTCACGATGCTCGACATACTTGCTCATATTGCCGGCGGAGATCTCTCCGATCTCTCCAATCTTGATCGCAATATGAATTCGCAGGTGTCATCTGTCATCGGTCATTGCGTAGAGGGACTTAGTCTCTGGACACTGAACCCTAATACCACCGTCCTAGAGTGCATGGAAGTGTTCAGCAAAGGGATCCATCGAGCTTTAGTGCCAGTGGAGAGCAGGATAGAGAGCAATAACACCATTGCAGGAGTTGAGTTGATTGAGTCAGCCTCTGCTTACAAGATGCTGACTCAAATGGATCTCTTGAGGTTTCTCAGAGACCATCACTTCGACGATCTCAAGAGCGTTCTCTCACGCTCCCTCTCCAATCTTCGAGCTGTTAACGATTCCGTTTACGCCATCACAGAGAGAACCACCGTTGCCGATGCCATCAGTGTTATGAAGGCTGCTCTGCTCAACGCTGTCCCCATCGTTCACGCCCCTGATGTAGCACAAGAAGATCATCTACAGCTAATAAATGTAGGCTTCATTGTAGACATGTATGCTTGATTACGTAGAATGTATAAATACTTCATTTTGTGTTGTTTTGAGATTGCAGGGGAGATATAGGAAAGTTATAGGTACGTTTTCCGCAACGGATTTAAAAGGATGTCGCTTGCCGGAGCTGCAGAAATGGTTGCCACTCACAGCTCTGGATTTTACTGAGAAAGCTTTGGGGAAGGAGAGGGAGGTGGTTAGTTGTGGTGTGGAGACGACGATGGAGGAAGCCATAGAGAAAGTGGTGACCAGAGGAGTGCACAGAGTCTGGTTAGTGGACCAAGAGGGTCTTCTTCAAGGAGTCGTCTCCCTCACCGATATCATAGGCTCCTTAAGAACTGCTCTTTTGTAATCGATGAGCTTACTTTGCTTTTACCTTTGTAATCTTACCATGTGTAATCAATCTACTTTGGTGTTAAGAGTTGTTCACTTGATATCAAGTATGAGAGAAGGAAATTTCTAAAACACCTAACATTAATAATAGCACACCAAAAGGTACAAAAGTCAAATGACAATGAACTGAACTACATTGAGACAGACATTAGTTCTTCTACCGACACATACAACCACTCATAATGTTAATGCTACACCTGAAATCATCATACAACAAACTCTTACACGTTCTGTGCTCTGTACAGAACGATAAGGTTTCAACAGCTCACAGAGGCTGCAGCGCCTTGCTGCTGTTGAACTTGATTCGCCTCTACGCTTCTGTTTGCGTCTTCTCCCTTGATGTCGTTGTTATTCTCCTCTGCCTTCTTCTCATTAGATTCTTCTTGGGTTTCATTTTCCTTATTTGCCCCAGCGTCCACCTTCTTCTCATCAGATTCTTTGGTTTCATTTTCCTTCTTTGCTTCAGCACCTGCATCAAGGCTAGGCTCATCTGGAGTCTCGTTCTTTTCTCCATTAGCTTCTGCTGGCACACTGCCCTTGTTCTCGGTGTCTTCCTCTGCAGGCTTCTTCTCTCCCTCACCCTCAGTAACAACTTCCTGCGGCTCTTCAGCTCCACCACTCTCAGTCTTCTTCTCCACCTCAGTGGTATCCACTTCCATGGGCTCTGTCTTGTCCGTTACAACTTCTTCCTCTTTGTTATCAGCCTCGGTCTTCTCTCCTTCCTTTTTCTCCTTCTCAGCCTCTGCAGTTTCTGTTAAACCGTCCTTCTCAGCCTCAGTCTTTCCATCCTCTTTGTTCTCCTTCTCCTTCTCAGCCTCTGCAATTTCTGTTAAACCGTCCTTCTCAGCCTCAGTCTTCTCACCCTCTTTGTTCTCCTTATCCGCCTCAGCAATCTCAGTCACTCCATCCTTCTCCTTCTCCTTCTCAGCCTCAGCGTTTTCTGTCTGTCCGTCCTTGTCAACATCCATGTTCTCCTTCACAGCAGCAGCTTCTTCGTTTTTCTCAGCAGCCTCCTTATTGTCCTTCTTTGTGAGAGAAGACCGTCTTTTCTTAAAGAGTGGTTCTTTGTCAGGAGTGGGTGTTGTTGCCTTCACCTTTTGGCTGATCCTTGAAGAACGCCTTGGAGTTTCACCAGTTGTCCACTCAAACTCAGAGATGAGAGGATTTCCAGGATGAGCCTTCAGGTACTGCTCCAACTGCTTCCGCGAGCTAATCTCTTCACCAGTTGGTGCCACGAACACAATCTCTGTCTTTCTCGGAGTACCGGTCTTCTTTGGGTAAAACTGAAACAAACAAGCTTCTCCATATCACATACCCAAGATAAATGAACTAGCAGCAACACAGGACATAACCTATAGGAAACCCCCAAATTTTATCAGCCAATTCTAGGGTTTAAAGGCTCAGACAGAGTGTATTTCATCCGAAACCCTAATCTGGTTCCCAAGAAATCCCTAAGCATTAAATTCGCATCTAATTAGGTAATTTCCACATGAATTGAACAAATATAGACCAGAATTTGACTAGAAACAAAATAAATCTCAAATCCCCCAAATCGAACATAAACCCTAAAAACCAATAAAAGAAAGAAAAAAAAACTAATTTCGAGTTTCATGAATCCCCTTACAGAGACACATGAACTTAAGTAAAAGAAACAGTAATTACAGCAGAAATTTCAAGAAATAGAAGAAGAGAAAAATGAAGAAGAAGAAGAAGATACCAGTTTCTTCCATGAAGCAGGAGCTGGTAGCTCAATGGAGACAATTTCGTCAGTGCTTTCCATCTTCGACACTCTTTTCACCTGACAGAATCTCCAAAAACAAGACTCCCTCTAAAACCCTTATCTTTAAACAAAAATTCGTCTTTCTTTCCTTTCTGGTAATAAGAGCTGCAAGAACCGTTGTGACCCCTAATGGATATGTTTGCGTGTCTCTTCTGCTTGTCTTAGTTTTTTTATTCTTTTTCCTTTTTATTTTTCAAACTAAAAATGATTTTTCCTTTCACCACGTAATCCACGAGAGCTTGGATGATAGATTTACACTGGAGCGACGTGATAGTTTAGTGACAGACCTCTTCAATATCAACACGTGTCCTTTGTAGTCGACGTTTCACTAGTGGATAAGGAAGCATCTGTTTCCCGCTTATGCGATTTCTCGAAGAAACAATAATAAAGTAGATTAGAGAGTGGGGTTGAGGTCCGGTACGTGACCGCTACATTTACGGCGAATATGCTTTCTCTTTTTGTTCCCACTCTCCTAGTCTACAATCTACATAATAGTAAAAGCCCAATGCAACGGGCCCAAATACTAATTAGTAGACAGACTCTAATCCCTAATTAGTGAAGCATTAATTTGAGGCTGAATGTCTTAAGTCCGACAGGAGACTCAAGACATGTCCAAGATTAAGATACCAGGTCTTTAAATCCTTTTCACTGAAAGATGCTGGTACAACAAGGGATTTTTTCTCATTTACGGTTAAATCGTATGAGCAACATTCCCAGTTTTCTCAATCAATTCCAAATGAAAGATGATGGTACAACAAAGGCTTTCAATAAACGATAACAAAACCGGAAAGAAAAATCGGAAATGCCCGAACCAGTGTGTGTGTATACGTGTATGCTTCTCTTATAAGTCTTGTTCATTAGTCATATAAACCTTCTTGTTCCCAAATGTCCACTAGAAAATCCACCATTTCCTGTTTTTCATCAGCAACACAAATTACTCAACCAGGTTTTCGCCCAATTTCATGCACTAAGGAGTTTTGATTACTTACAGTGAGAGGAATGGGTTGGGGAAATAACTTATTGCTACCCAACAAATTATCATACGTTGCTGCATTCCAACTGCGATCGATAACATCATATAATATGTTAATATTGTCACACATAGCCTTAGCTTTTCAGGAAGGAAGCCACTCACTTTAACTTGGTTCCTTGGTTGCGATCAGGCGGGTTATTAGATCTTTCCTTCCCCACCCAACGTTCCCGTGTCTGATTCCAAAGAAGAAGACCTGCAAACACATAGACCAACTTCATCATATATAACCATCCTAAAACACTAGACCATACTTCTACTACCGTAAATCCACAATCCGAAAAAAAGTACCTTGATTTACATATTCAGGAGGAGCATTAGGGTTTCTGGCAGCAGACTGAGAATCAAAAGTCTGGTTTGATGATATACTCCCCTGCGAAGGGAAGGTGACGTTGTCCATATCAATTGTGCTTGTTGACCAGAAATCTTCAGAGACACACGGTTTCTTACACGTTTGAGGTATGGAATTGGGTGGTGGATCCTTCAAAGAAACAGTTGACTTGGGTTCTCTGTAGCAAGCCACGCAGCCACTGCTCTGTTACAAAACCATAACTTGTGATCATTCCCCCAAAACACATGCTTATTTAGGAAGTAGCTAAATGGCCTAAGTGTTTACAAATTAATCTACACTTCAGAGATATCTTATCTGCATAATCGAAACAACCTTAAATTCCTCCCTTGTAAATAAAAATTAGGGTTTAACCAATCAAACAAAATCTCAAATCTGAATCAATCAAATACGAATATAATCTGCATAAAGCCAAAACAAATCAAAAGAAAAACCGCACCCCATCGATTGATGTATAGATCTGGATAGCTCGAGATATTCAGGGTGTAAGTAATCAATGAATCCTTCTCAATTAATCAACCCTATAGATAAAGCCAAAGAAGAACCAATCAATCAATCAAAACATGTTTGATAGTTACAAAAAAATTAAGAAAACAAAATCAGAATCTACGAATCATATAGCTTTGCTTTACCTGATGATAAATCTCGATGGTTAAAATAAAGTCGCTTCCTTTATAAACTAGGCATCGAAAGAATCGTTGAAAAATCTAGAGGAAGCAGCTCCTTCTCAAAAAAGAAGAAGGTGAAGAAGGGCTCTGCCCTCTTTACGTTTTCCCTTTTTTCCTTTGGCTTTGAAATGATTGCTTTTTTTGAAGACCAGAAAGAAGTTATTATTCATCCCTCCAGCCGTTATACGGACCCCTTGGCACTGAGGGTGTTTTTGTAATTTACTATATCAACAAAAACACTTGTAATTTAACCAAATTTAATAATTTGGCAGAATAAATATCTGGTTTAATGATCTTGTCATAATATATATCATTGTGTGTTTCGTATGAACTGATAATTAAAAGTCAGGTCAAAAAATAATTATACATCTTCCATGCTTGCTCCATTGTCATAGTCGACCCCACTCATCATATTCCCCATACACCTTGTATACAAAATAGTAATGTAACCAATCAATAAAAAAGTTGATAACCATTTTGTAAGAAGTATACATTAAGCATTGTAGAGATCATTGGTTTAAAACATGTCAACAAAAACTCATCGCTTTTAACAGGAAACAGGAAATATCATAAAACAATAATAGATTTTGGGCTTTTGCTACTACAGCAACCACACTTTCTCCATTTATAGCAACACAAGTCACACTCACGCTTTGAAATTCCTGAGCAAAGCCAAGACCACATGCAACACTTCTTCTTATTCTTCTTGTCCTTCTTCTTCTTGATCTTTTTTGACTTCTTTCTCTTTTTCTCACCGACAGGAAGTGAAAAAGATTGAAGTTTTGTAGGCGGCGCTTGATTTAAGCTATAGGATGAGTTGTTGGTGTTAGTACTCGATGAGACATCTTGACTTGACGAGGACTTGTCTTGATCGCTACGACTCTTCACTCCACGTTTTATCTCTTCCACTTGAGATCTCTTCTCTTCTACATCCCCAGACCTGATTAGTAGAGACGGCGTGTACCTCAAGTACTCACCTGTCATCAAAACTTCTTTAGGTTTTACATAGCTTCTCCGAGCTGCTTGAGCGTTTGACTTTCTGTAGCCACCAACTTTGAGACTAAACAAAGAATCATTCGAAGTTTCACTCCAATCCATATCACCAGTTTTGGCAAACACCGATGCAGGGATTCTCTCAGGATTGTAATTCCCTAATCTCGAGGTCGAGGTACGAGATGGAGCAGGTAGCATCATGACATAAGTCACACCAGATATTTCAGAGCCTTGAGAAGAAGAAGCATTTGAAACTTCCCCATTCTTCCTACTATTAACCTCGGAAGATATTTTGAGATCTTTCGTATTTATCTCTATGGCATCATCGTCCCATGACACAGAGGAAGACAATGAAGAAAACGATAGAGATGTTGATGTTAGGAAGATCTCTCTCGCAGGTCTTGAATTCATCATATGTTGAATTAATGCTTTGGTTCAATCACGTAAACCTCTTCTCAATGAACTTTTCCTTCTTGATAGCCTTAGGTTACAAATTAATGCTTTGGTTCACAGATTCAATTCCATGGCTGATCAAAGATGAACACTGTTAAATTATCCGACAAGAACTGATTGTGTTCCGCCCCCACAGAATTTACTTCTACTTGTGTGAAAGCTGAATCCTTGATGATTTGAACAAGACTAATCAAAATCAAGCAAATCTTATGGGAGACGGAAACATGTCATTTTCATTTGATTCTTAGAAAACAAAACGAATTTATTGGAGAAAGTTGAAAGTAAACAAAGAGAGCAACAAAACAAACACGTTTGAATATAGGAAATCGATGACCTGTCAAATTGACGAATGGCCGTTGACCAGCTGAATACAGAACAAGATAAACGGTTATTTTTCTGGCGGTTTGATAAACTTTACCGTTGACCCAAGATCACTCCTATTTCGGGACCATACACAAAACCTAAATCTATATAGACATTGTGGACATCATTATGGCCCAATTTAGGCCCATTATAATTTAATCGGGCCATTTTGTTTACACATGAGAACACGTGTCTACGTAAGCGAGAAACAAAAAAGGGGATTCATAAACCCGTAAAATTTGCTGCTGTTAGGAAACTTTTGCCTTTTCATTGAAACATCTTTGGCCTCTTGTAAATCAATTTTCTTGTTCTTCGGACTTTTCGGAGATTCAATCACGTGATTTTCGTGTTTCAATTTTCAAATGATACATATGTTATTTTTCCCCGGACAAAATGATAAATATGTTTTGTGTTAAATATCCAGCATTTAAAAAGTAAAAATAAATTTAAAATTCATCTACTTCTTTTTTGGCAAAAGTTAAACTTGATTAATTAAACCGGTCCGGTTACAAAGCTCTTAGCCAAAGTGTATGTTTGAAACCCTTGAAATAAACATATATCACTGAAAAAACAAAAACATAGATAAATTGAGGGTGCCGTGAATGGAATTCTATATTCCGGATCTCTTTCTGCATGCCTTTGATTATATTTAACATTGATGTTCAAAAATCATCATACATAAGATAAATTTTATCCGGATAAAACAGTACAGGAATCAAGATTTTACTACCAGATCCAAATTCCATGAGTTACATCAATCTATGAGTCGCTGCAAAGTCAACAACAGAAATAAATAGAAGATAATAATAAATCAAAAGGCATAGATAATTGGAAAAACAGGCACATGCAAGTTCCAAACACAAGTATGAACAAGAATTAATGAAGAGACTATAACTATGAAATATCCGTCATGGACTCATGGAAGTGGGGACCTTATGATAACCAGCCCACCACCAAATTAGCAGCACACAAGCAACAAAAACGTATATACCATATTATATGTATTAAATAGAAACATACATTAGGTTAAAGATGTTCGCTCAAGAATTTAAGGGAAATGATATGAGATTGACACCTAAAAAGCCTTAATCTGGACCCAACCCCCGACAGTTAGGGCTTAAGAAATGGTACTGTAACCAACTAAATATGTCGACAAAACCTTCTACTAATTACACAATATATCTATGGTCGTGATGCATGGACCACCCTTTTCTTTATTTTTTGTCCTTTTTAACTTGTGTTATATCCATCGCATGTCTTATATTTGATCGCGAGTCAACAACCACTTTTCCCAGCGCTTTTTACGTGTTTTCTTTATGAAGCAATCATTTCACGATTGATTAATTAATCCTCTCAAATTTCACTACCTTGAATTTACTCCCAATTAATTAAGCCCCTACTAAAGTTTATAAGCCGATATAAAACGACTTATACATAAAATTGTACTATAATTTTTACATTAAGACGTGGGGATGTCCATGTGCACGACATGATTGGATTGATGATGATGGTTACTGTTGGTTGTTAACCAACATAATAGTATTATAACATAAATAAACTATTAATATGGAATGGTGTTTGGTCTAGTTAATTGAATTCCCACTCTCCACTTAAATAGAAAATTTTGCAATTAAATGGTGAACGCAAAAGGCTTTATCTACACGAACGTACGAATTAGTTGTATTCAAATATAAGTAAGCACCAAATTAAACCGAGAGAGAGGCGTAGTACGTACGTAGCTAGATGATGTGAACGATTGATTAGGATGTACGTATGCTAAAAACAATGTACACGGCCATGTGATACTTGTACCACTTGTGCCTTTCTACATATATATATATACGATCTATATAACCTTCGAAATTTAAATAATTTACCATCCTTCGTATTATTAGCAATCACTCTATACCAACAACTCTAACTAAATTCCCATTCTCTCTCTATCTAATAGAATAGTGAGCGAGGGTACGTAAAATGTAATAAGAGTAGGAACAAGTACAGCCCTTTTCATCCACCAAAATTTAACCTATCTATATAAATATATACAACATTACCATTTACCAAACATCCATCATATACATCTATTACTCATCATCAAGTTCCTATTTTCTCTCTGACAAAAAACACAGAGTTAGTAAGAAATGGTACAGACGAAGAAGTTCAGAGGTGTCAGGCAACGCCATTGGGGTTCTTGGGTCGCTGAGATTCGCCATCCTCTCTTGTACCTTTCTTCTTTTTATCTGCGTTATTCATTTATTTACCCTCTCTGATCCTTTCAAGTACACTCAACCACATAACATATATATATAATTCTTAGCTGCTAGTTTCTTCTCCTTAGCTATATAACACATGAACCCCATTTTTAACACATATGTATATGTATAAGTGTAGATACTTAAATATCAATAAGTTAATGCTTAAATTATTCAACTATATTCACCATTCTTATGCTTACTCACCAATTTTGACATGCATATATGCTGATTATATATATAAAAAAAGGAAACGGAGGATTTGGCTTGGAACGTTCGAAACCGCGGAGGAGGCAGCAAGAGCCTACGACGAGGCCGCCGTTTTAATGAGCGGCCGCAACGCCAAGACAAACTTCCCCCTCAACAACACCGGAGACAACTCTGAGGGCAAAACCGACATTTCCTCTTCGTCGACAATATCATCCTCATCATCTTCATCATCACTCTCTTCCATCCTTAGCGCCAAACTGAGGAAATGCTGCAAGTCTCCTTCCCCTTCCCTCACTTGCCTTCGTCTCGACACGGCCAGCTCCCACATCGGCGTCTGGCAAAAACGTGCCGGTTCCAAGTCCGACTCCAGTTGGGTCATGACGGTGGAGCTCGGCTCCGCCGGCTCCTCCTTGGAGACTACTAGTAAAGCTTCACAAGACGTTCTTGGTCCGATCACTGAGGTTAGCCGCGCCGGAGAAGAAGGGTTGGACGACGAGGAGAAAGTCGCTTTGCAAATGATAGAGGAGCTTCTCAATACAAACTAAGTCTTATTTGCGCATATATTTATATATATGTTTTATTTTTATATTGCTGATTTACAGCCATAATTATCAACTATACCGTATATTTTATAAATCGTTTTTATAGTCAAAATGTTGTTAGCTATATATTGTTTCTTATATTTTCCACATTTGTATCCAATAAAGTATAAGCATTTGTAACTACGATCCAGAGATAACCTTTTTCTTTTTTTGTATTCTATGTTAATCTTGCATTCATATATTAATATATTATGATGTTTCATACTACACGATAAGTCTGTTACAAGAGGACATGAATTTATAGCAAAACTTTTGGTGAGGGTGACTTTGTCTCCTGATTAAATTCGACTGATCAAAGAGATTAAGTGAACAATACATTTTCTAATGCAATGAGATTCTTAATACTTTGCCATTCATTTTCGAGAGTATCCAGAAAAGTAATCATCTTAATTAGAAACGCGAATCGTTTGACGAATACAGAAGATAAATAAATTATATATTTCATTTGTCAAATCATAAACTGCATATATAATCTTATATGTCTGCCTAAACGCCAAATTATCTAAATAATAAAATATATGTATGTGATCTTGCTTGTGTTGCTTCATGATGAGGTATCTTCCTTGGATGTTCTAAATAAAAACTAATAAACAAGGGAAATTGAATAGGTGATGAAATTAGGTTTGTAATATATCATGTATCCCCACAAAACACATGCATTTAGATATTTTGTTTTATTTAGTGGGGTTATATACTTTGCACGCATGATGAGACTAGATACTAACAAATATTAATGAATACAAACAGTGTATTCCCAGGAATCCTCGGCACATAATCTTTGTATTTTGATCTTAAAAGAATATATTTTTTATATTTAATAGCTAGAAATGCAACATGCAAATATATTTCTTTCATTTCTGTTTCATAGTTATGACGGCCACCATTGAACTTACATTATATGGGTATGAATACGGGAATATGAACCTAGCTCCTATACTCAGAGTAATACGTAGGATTTAAGATCGATATAACCATCAAATGTGTTCTGAATGCAACACGACTAATTGTAGTTTTATATTAACTGTAATAATTCTAGTATACATAGAAGAACGAATATTCATGAGATGAAAAGAAGATGCGTAGAGAAACAAAAATGGACTACTCTAGTCTCTACAAAACGTACATTGTCTAACCAAGATGGGAAGGTGCATTAATGTAATAACCGAAGGATTTATTATTGATCATGGACGTATATATATATTTCTTTTCTGTTTTGTATTATTTGTAACTAAATCACAAATCGGAAGCCACCATGTATTATTTATATCAACGTCTAATTGTGACGTCTTGCATCAACGACGACGATTGAATGAATCCTTAAACCTCCCAAATCAACCATTTGATTATCCTCCACAAAAACTTGTACGATTAATCATATATAAGCAAACAAATTTTCCAAAAGTGTTGTAACACAAACGAGACAAGAAAATATATATTGATAAAGAAATAGCGAGGACTTATTTAAACTAAATACATCAATAAACTTCATTATCACACACATGAAAAAAGAAGAAAAAAAAAGGTGGAACTGTTAATAATGAAGTTGGGATTCTTTAGATTTCAAAAAGTACAAAATGAAGGTGAAGGCAAAACGAATTAGGTTAAAGAAGAGCTTCAACTTTCACTTGCACAGTAGCTTGTTGGTACTTGTTTGTGCTCATCTTTATGACTTGTCCTCACTTTCTTTGTGACCTGCATAGCACTTCACTATTCACACTAGTTTTATAAAATAAAATAAAAACTTACAAAGAAAATGGCTATAACATATATAAGTGAAATATTGAAGGTAACAAGAAAGAAAAAAGGTGGTCTCTACTTTCTCTAGATAGATTTTTGAAACAGTGACACATTTCCTTAAACCCTCTACTGATGGTGACATTCATTTTTTTTTAACTATCAGCATCATCTCTTCCGAATCTAACTTAACTATCAAGATTCAACTGTCTACTTGTCTTTATCAAGTATACTTAATATTTTTACTTGCACCATCTTTAAAAGTAAAATAAAAAATACAAAATCAACAAAATAGATAATTGATAATCATATAATAGAGTGAGTTAAATCAGAGTTATGAAAGCCGAAAGAAAAATTTCAATTACTGAATCCATAAACAGATGGTTCAAATATTCGAACAAATGTAATTACGACAAGACCCCTTCTCGAATTTTATTGGCTACGTTGAGTAAATTACTAAAAGTATTGTAATTTAATAAAAAACAAAAAAAAATTACCCAAGAAAAAAGCACAAAAAGGTTAAAGAAATCGAATATGTTGAGGATGTAGAAGTAGATTTTGATAAAGGAGAAGAAAGAGTAAACCAAATCGAAGAACGAGATCATGATCCTCGCCGTGTTGTTCGCAAATTCCGTCGGGAACGTTTTGATCGAAAGGTTCATACTCAGATCCCAATTTATGATTTCCTTATCATCATCGATTTCGCAACTTGTATCAGTTTCTTCTACTCCCCATTCATTTGAATCGATTTCGAGCATTTCCGTAGCGATTGATCTTCTTTTGTGGATCTGATATCGATTAATTGACGTAGTTGAATTGTCAGATTTAGGGATTTCGATAACTTCATGTTTCATTGGAATGTCTCTGATAAAAATTAGATTCAGTGTTAGTTGTATTGGTTTTTGCTCCATTGATGTTGTTGATATCCTTGTGTATCTAAACATTGTGGATTTAAGGTAGAGCTGAAATTGATATTCATTTAGGGTGTGTGATGACCTACCACTACATGTTGACTTGTGTAGCCTTAAGTAGCAAAATCATCAGAATCATTACTCTGGCAGGTTCAATGGAGTACCAGCTGAGGAACGGCTCCACTGGAGATCTTTCTTGGTAAAGTTAGGAGCAGAGAATCTCAAAGGTGTTAAGAACGAGGAGCTCCTCGTCGCTTGCCACAAGTAACATTAAACTTCCTCTAGTCTCCTCCTTGTTGCATTTTGGAGTTATAGGTGTATAAAGTAATAGAGAGTTTTCTTCTGCAGGTCGGTTTATATCGTGTACACAATGTTAGGGGATGTTAGTATCTTCCTTGTTGGCAAAGACGAGTATGATGAGCTTGCTTGTAAGTTTTTTTTTCTCTTCTTTGTAAATCAAGTGATGTCTACTTCATTCAGAGTTTGAATTTTTTTTTTTTTTTTTTGTGTGGGGGCAGTGGCAGAAACTATGTTTATCATAACAGCGGCTGTGAAAGATGTATGTGGAAAGCCTCCAACAGAGCGAGTGTTTTTGGATAAATATGGAAGGATTTGTTTGTGTCTTGATGAAATCGTGTGGAACGGACTTCTAGAGAACACCGACAAAGACAGGATCAAGCGACTCATCAGGTTGAAACCTCCTTCTGAGGTTTGATTTGGTGCGAGACCCAACCAGCAAGAAATTCTTCTTTTGCTCATTCTAATACCTTTGTCACTCTTTATAGAATGTTTTTTGTTGAACACTTCTCTGTATCAAGTATTGAAAATATCTACTACTGCTGTTGTTCTTCTATCAGACTTGAATCAATTTCCTCTAAGAAGCCGGTTTTAATTGTTTGTGAAAAGTTTCTCTAAGAAGTCCCTTTGTTAGTTAACTTTAGGTTGGTTCATGGGAAGTGTAGCTTATATATATTATTGGGTTAAAACAGGGTCCTGAATCATGATGCTTTCATTGGAATATAACGTTTACTGTTGAGATGAGGGTACCTGGAAATGATAGAAATGTAAGATATTAGGTTAGAAAACTAGAGATCTGATAGGAAATGGATTATGGAACTCACTGGCTTATCAGCTTCAGTGTTAGGAGTGCAAATGATTTGTTGTTACATTATAACATTGTTATCAAGGTGCCAGGTTCCCTTAAATGAAGCAAAAGGTTTTATTCAGCCATGCAAGTCCTAAAGTCCGCACCCAATGCGAAGATGTATCAGACCATATCACGCCATCATCTGTGTACAGAATGAAGAGTTTGAATTGGCTTTAGATATATAATTGATACTTTCCTTGATGAGCTTTTGAAACAGGGCTGTTACAATCAGGCTAAGTTGATCACGAAGCTGGTTCAGAACAGAGCCTCTCCACTCTGCGCAAAACAGCTGCTTTCATGTTAAGAAAGCTAATAGATACACGTTGAGTGGAAAATGATAGGGTAACTAGAAGGTGATGTAGAAAATAAGAGAATGTATCAATCTGAATAAATTTCAAATGTTGCTTGCTTGCTGGTAAAGAAGAAGAAGAAGAAGAAGAAGAAAGATTGACACTTCCTCTAACTACACAAAAAAAAAATAATGTCTTGGCAATTTCAAGTGGAACCTCATGCATAGTGAACTTTTACAAAAAATAATAATCATTTTTGTGTACTTCATTATCGGAAGGAAAACAAAATTAAGCCACTTCATCAATTGGCCTACAATATGCTTTTAAATTGACAAAAAGAGAGTAAAAGAACTTTATAAAAATTTTGAGTTGGATTTCATATTGGATTCATCGGCCCTTGGACAAGATAAAAGGTTGTGTAAATTGAAAGTAACAATATAAATTACATTAAAAAAACGTGTTTATTGGAGGTGTTTTGAAGTAAGTGACAAATCTACACTCACTAAAAAAATAATAATTAATCACTGCAAACGTACAACTTGTTTTATCTAGTAGAATTATGGAGCATTAAACTATAAAAATTGAAATCTTGGTTAATGAAAAGAAAAGAAAATGAAATCTAAGATTCATGCGAGATTAGGTGAACGTAACGGTCATGCTAAGATCCAAAGTAGACTCAGCCGGCTTCCTTTCTCATACAGTGTAATATACGTATTTTTTAATACCAGTCTTATTTTCCACATATAAAACTAGTTAGCCAATTAACAGATATCATCTTTAAGTGATATATGTGGAAATCAAAATTTCCAATAGTTTCACCTACGGTAAAGGGACTAAGGTAATTTTTTGTTATGGACTTATGAGGGTGTCTTATATATGTAGCAAGTTTATAGTTTTCAACCTCCCAGAAGTACCTCAAACCAAATAATTTGGGATTTGGGACAGCCCAAATTGAACTGGACACGGCAACACATGACCAAAATTATACACAAAATAACAAAACACGAATGTTTTGGTAATGCTGACGCGTCCAATGTCATCTTAAACTTATCTGTTTATTAGTAACAAATAGCAATATAATATACGTGGTTATATACATATGTAAAACTTAGACGACGACGCAGCACTAACTACTACGCTTTATGGTTTGCCCATTAATTTCTTTTTTTTGTTTGATAATAACCATTACAAAATTTAAACATGCATATTAGTTTTATTTTTATTTATTTCTTAACATGAATACTAGTAGTTTAATTAAAAGAAAAAACTAGAAGTTGTGATTGTCCGAGTCAGCTTGTTTGGGTTCTTACGTGTCGAACTCATCCTGACATTGCCAGGATCACAACAAATTTCATATGTAACCGCCCCAATTACACATAATTTCCACCTTTATTTTTACCAATCAAATCATTTTTTTCTCATTTCTCAATTATCTCTGTAGTAGTAGGTTTTTGTTTTTGATAATTTATGTAGTAGTTATTCATCCCATTCTTAATTACTATTAATCTTCTATTCATTTTCTTCCACGTACGTAGTAAGTATCCTCCTTCAATCTTAAGTTGCATTTATTGACTAGAAAAACATAACACAGTAATCTTGTTAATATATCTAATCCATGAAACCTAAAATCGAAGTGTCATACTCAACTTATAAAAACAAATCATTTAAAAAAAAAAAGCAGGATCTTTATAGGCCGAAACTATTTGGCCCCATGATGTTTATGAATCATGGATCCAAAATTAATTAGTTATTTAATTATCCAAAAAATCAACAACAATTTGCCATTTGTTTAAGATAGCTTCTTCTATAAATACACCATCATTTCAAGGTCATCTGTATATGATAAACAGATAAGTTCGGTGGTTATCCCATTGTACACCTTCCTTTGAATCCTTGTACACCCACAACTATATAAACCATTCTCTAATTATTCTCCCTTCTATCAAATATCGCTTTACAACAACGTAAGACGCCCATTGTATTTGATCAAAGGCAAGGCGCTAGGAGGCGTTGCTATTTTATTTTTCTTAGGAATTTTCTCGGGGGGAAATATGAAGGAAAACGCAGGAAACCCTCTCCATCTCACGTCACTGAACCATGTGTCTCTCTTGTGCCGATCCATTGAGGAATCAATGAACTTTTACCACAAGGTCTTAGGGTTCACCCCGATTCGAAGACCTGAATCTTTTAATTTTGATGGCGCTTGGTATATCCTTCTTTTATTCATCATTAATTTTCATTATTTAGAAAATGTTTATTCAAGTTTTGAGGTAGTTTTTTTGTTTTGTTTTGTTAGGTTGTTTGGTCATGGAATTGGAATACATCTACTACGTTCCCCTGAACCTGAGAAAATTCCTAAGAAAACTGCTATTAATCCCAAGGATAATCACATCTCTTTCCAGGTTTTTTTTTTTTTAAACCTTTGTGCATTTTTAAACCCCTAACCCACAGTTTACGTGTTACAAGCTCTGTTTTTAAGATGTTGCCTCAAGAAATTTGTCTTAGATTAAGAATCTCTTTGCAAAACATAATTTCATTTATCAAGGAATAAAATCCAAATTAGTTCAACACTAATAATCTGTTAAGTTCCTGGTTAACCTAGAAGTTTGATGTGACATGGTAACTTTGATTTAAAATGAAATAAAAATAAGTGAATTTACGTGAAAAACAGAGATCCAGAGAAAAAGGATAAAAACAAAAAAGGTGGGGTGTGGCTTTCAGATGTGAAGTTTTGTGAGGTTGAAGTATTCATTGTTCAAATTACCGAACAACAAACCAATTCGGTTTTAAGAATGTTTATTGTGTTTGGTGTGGAGATAAATGAGACTAAAAGCAGAGATTGAACCCAATATAGTAGTTGTTCTGTTTTTGAGCTTAGATAACTTTGGTCTGAAAAATAAAGAGTTGTGAATTGTGGGAATGCAGTGTGAAAGCATGGAAGCAGTGGAGAAGAAGCTGGAGGAAATGGAGATTGAGTATGTGAGGGCATTAGTAGAAGAAGGAGGTATCCAAGTGGACCAGCTCTTCTTCCACGATCCTGATGGTTTCATGATCGAGATCTGCAACTGTGACAGCCTCCCAGTCATTCCAATCGTAGGAGAAATGGCTCGGTCTTGCTCAAGAGTCAAACTTCACCAGATGGTGCAGCCACAACCACAGACTCAGATCCACCAAGTGGTCCACCCTTAAGCCATGCATCTCTGTTATTCTCTATATATATATATATTGTGTGTGTATGTAACGGTGTGTTTGATTTTGGGGTGTAATCAATAATAAGAGACCGACATGATGAATCAGTGAATGTGATTCTCCTTGAGGAAATGACCATTCTTTGCTCCACATATTTATCAATATATAATCATGGGAATTAATATGTATATTTCTTTAGTAATGTTTTAAGAAAAAAAACATGAATTAATTCACTCTTATTGATTACACTCAAAATCTTAAAACTTAAAACAAGTATTGTTTTTGTTTAGAAGAAAGAAATAATAGACACACATGTATATTGAAAACAAATAATAATGTTAAAGGCCTCGAGAGAGCATGTTTTCGATGGATTCGAGACGCTGGAGAAGAAGCTGATTTCTGAACTTAGTGATGAAAGCTTCCGCGCACTGATCCACGTCCATCGATGCCTTTCTCTCCACCTTCTTATCTCTTGAAGTCTCTGTTATTGCAATGTTAGTAGTACCTTTAGTACCACTTTGTTTTGCTGAATTCATCTTCTTCATGGTGTTCTTGTTGACGTTGTTCATGGTGGATATGTGTTAATGTGTGTGTGTGTGTATAAGAGTGTTTTGTGTTTCTTGATTTGATTTTTGAAGAGATGTTGAATTGTTTGTTTTGGAAATGCTCCAAGACCTATGTATATATAGAGGGGGATTTGAATAGTACTTTTTATAAGAAATAATTAGAGTTGAAGCAACAGGTAAGACTTTTTCTCTATCCAGGAACCATGTTTGAATGTTGAAGCCTTGAAGGAATAAAAAATGGAATCTTGAATCTCAAGTTATATACGACTCAGAGCCAGCGGTAATCTCGTTTCTCGAAGCACCGCCTCTACTTTATACTTAACTTTATTAACGATTTAATTCCATTGAAATAATACCCTTCAAAAATTATAATCATACATGTGATGTATAACTAATGTTTATGCTAATAAATTTACTAACACGTAGATTAACTATTTTTTTTAGAACTTCAACTTATTTTTAAAGAGCGATCATTGAACATATCACATATATGTTGTCCAAAATAATGGGAAAAAATATTTTACGTTTATAAGAAATATATATATATATACAATGGCGTGCACTAATCTTGTTTAATTTGGTTAGAATACATCAACAAATATAAGATTCTGCTCGACAGAAATGTAAAAGATGTTGCCTAACTATTGAATTTGACTTTATTAATTTTTGTTTATCAAGGAAGTAAGATTCTTAAAAGGCTAAATAAAATTGACCATTTTCCATTAACCAAATTTTGTTGAATTTTTTCTCTTATTTATTTCTAGTATACCGCAAGAATTACGGCTTACGTATCGGAGATTAGCTTTGCTAACTCACCCGCCAACTCTTCCCATTGTCGCCGTTTCGGTAACACTTCCCACTTTTTTTTACCAAGAAGAACGAACAAAGAAGAGATCATGTGGTTTAAGTTACCTTCCAACCTAATTCTAAAACCGAACTAACAAATTTTAGGTAGAGATCCGTTGAGTCATATTTTATAAATATACCAAATTTAATAGAATGTTGGTTCAAACTTCAAGCCGGTACGTGTTGGGGTTGCAATTTGATTATGTAACGTTATTGGCCATAACCAAACATCAATTCATTCTTTTTACACATTAACAATTACCGCACTAATTTAGGATATTAGTTGGAAATTCAAATTTTATTTATTTATTAGAGTGTGTTTATATATATATATAATTACGTAGTTGCTCGATCTGTTGTGGATTGCTCCGTATAACATCACTAACGAATATATACAAAACTAGATTTATATCCGCGGTACACCGCAAATCTATTATTTTAATTTTTAAAGTTAGCTTTCAACATAAAGGATTATGATTTAATTTCAAAACAAAACCAAAACGAAATATGCATGGGTGTTAAAGCGGCTTTACCCACTCCATTTAATCAGTTTCATGAGATATTGATTTAGTTACAGTTTTTAGCACGTTACCCATTGTAACCCGCTTAGACCGCATTAGAATTACAGGTAGCGCGTATTAGAACCACGGATTTAATGGATTAACCCGCAGATTTTTGAAATTGAGAGAATAAAAAAAATACACACATCATTCTAATAAATTTCATACTTCATTTCTTTAAATATAATTGGACTAAAAGCTGGCTTCGGGTACGGAAGGAGATTGTGGACCAAAGGTCTGGAATTCCCGCAATAGATAAATTTATAATATAAATTGTTTCTTCTACATAGAAAATAAAAACTAACAGAAACTGAATTTTTTTTATAATTTCTCATCTTTTTTTAATATCAATTTTTGTATGTTGATTTTTATATATCTTTTTCTTTGTACTATATCAACATCTCATTAATAAAAGTATACTATAAAATTAGTTAAAAAGATTTATTGAATCTACTAACACAACTTTGTTATAGGTAAATTTTTAATAAATTTTTAATAATTTTGATATAGGTAATTTTTTAATCTTTACAATTTTTTGATCATTTTGATAATATTGAAAATTATACTCTTCACTTTTAATATGTAGAAAACCGTATTATAATTTTTAGTAATTATAATTATGTTGTCAATGGGTTATAAATGTTTTTCTTTTAATAAGTTAGATTATAAGGTTAATATTGGTTTTGATTTGTTATTGAATTTAAAAGTATATTGTTATTGGACTTAAAAGGATCCAATTACTAAAGAATATAAATATGAAGATCTAGGTTATATTTATTTAATAGTATAAGTATTTATTTAAAAATATGTTAAGTGAGAATGTTTGGAAACTGATTTAATTTTAATATTTTTAAATTTATTATTTTGGAGTGTTTGGTAATACATCTTAAATGCACTCTTTTTTTAATAGTGTAGTAGATAATAGAATTCAAAAATAAATCACACGACTAAACTAGCAAGCAGACAGATGAAAACAAAACAAACAAACGGAAAAATGGCAAGCAGAGTCATCAAACAAGTAAATAATTATTCGATTAAACAGTGTTTTGATGGTTATTGGACATAAGATTATCTAAGAAATAGTATAATAGTATTGTAGATATATAATATAAGAAAATAGAGCAAAATAATACTATTAATATGCAACTGAAAGCCAGTTCATACAAATATCTATACTATATTATTAAATAAGCAGATCAACACTGAATTCAGTTTGAATTTTACTATAGTTGAAAAGTCACACTAGCAGATGAATGCTAGATAAGTCTGCTTATACTAACCTTATTAAACCAAAAATAAATAAATTATAAGGTCTGTTTAGATAATGGGCTGAAATAGCGGCAAACACAGGCCCAAAGAGCCATATTTGAAGAAATGACCGATGAGACTCCGACCGTGACCAAGCGCGACGGCAATGGAAACCCTTTTCAGATTCTCATTTCGTCTACTTCCAGTTTCCGCCGCCGTGACACGTCGCTCGATCCGATTTCCCATTACGAGACCCGATTCCTCACAGTTGTTGAACCGTAAGCTGTATAATCTGCCTTCTTCTTCATCATCCTCTTTCTCGACGAAAGCCGGTTGGCTATTGGGTATGGGGGACAAGAAGAAGAAAATGGAATTACCGGAGATAGTGGCAGCTGGAGACCCGGTACTTCATGAGAAGGCCCGAGAGGTTGACCCGGAAGAAATCGGGTCAGACCGTATTCAGAAGATAATTGACGATATGGTTAAAGTTATGAGATTAGCTCCTGGTGTTGGCCTCGCTGCTCCTCAAATTGGTGTTCCCTTAAGGGTAAGTAAGCTTAAGATTGCTTTCCCTAATTTCCCAATGATTGAATCAGATTCTAATAATGATGCAGATTATTGTTTTGGAAGATACAAAAGAGTATATAAGTTACGCACCAAAAGAAGAGATTCGTGCTCAAGAAAGACGTTCGTTTGATCTCATGGTAAAAAGAGTTAGAATTTAGAGTGCTTTGAGTTGTTGTTACCATTTAGATAACGATTTGAAAATGTGTTTTTTTTAAAGGTGATGGTGAATCCGGTGCTGAAGGAGAGAAGCAAGAAGAAAGCTCTCTTCTTTGAAGGATGTCTGAGTGTTAATGGATTCAGAGGTGCTGTAGAGAGATACCTAGAAGTGGTAGTTACAGGCTACGATCGTCAAGGAAAAAAGATTGAAGTGAATGCTTCTGGTTGGCAAGCAAGGATTTTGCAACATGAGTGTGATCATTTGGATGGTAATCTTTATGTTGATAAGATGATACCACGCACTTTTAGGACAGTTGACAACTTGGACTTGCCTTTAGCTGAGGGTTGTCCTAAGCTCGGACCTCAATGATAGATTCTTCGAGAGAAATGTTGTAATGTTACCATTCTTTTACTGAAATTCTCCTATATGTTGTTGAGAGGTTTTCTTTGGTTTTATGGATTGAAAGATTTTCCATTTAAGAAATAGTATTAAATAATTTCAGACAGAAAATATTAGTACAAATTAAGACAGGTAGTCTATAGATGGAAATGTGATGTCTTGCTAGATCTGGACAAGACACGGTGGCGACGCCGAAGCCGTTAAATGCGACGTTGAAATGGCCCTCCTCATCCTCGGCGGGTCCAGCCGTTAAAATATTAACATAAAATAAAATCATCTAATCAGAGCGGTCCATTTTCTAATCGACACAGATTGATATATCTGTTGAAAGCATCTGACTTTTTTCTTATCAACGATCCGCCGCCTTTTCTGCCTGAGTCGAAACCCTAGTAGATCATTCAGCGAGGCATTTGGGCTGTTACATGATGTTCTTGAGAATTTTGTAAAAAAAATTCACAAAAGCCCAAATCGAAAAGGTAGGTTTGATTTGTACAGAAATGGAAATTGTCCGAAAACAGATATAGCTAAATTTACAATAACCAAGAAATATCCGAAGTCTGTTATCAAATCGAAAATGAAATTTAAAAGTTTATAACAGAGAGCACACACATAACCCAAAAAAAAAAAAAAAAAAAAAAAAAGGATCAAAGACAAAAGTATACTATTTGTTTCTCTTCAATTGAATCCTGCGCCTACCTCGATCTACGTTTCGGCGGCCTTTTTCTCGGATTAACCTTCTTCCCAGGCTGATTCTTCCCAAAAGCAGAGCAGCAACCACATGACGAAATTCTCGGAGACGGCGGATCCACCGCAGGAGACACTCTTCCTGTTGTTCGGTGATGTCTTTGAGCTCCTCCTCCATTTGAACGGCTCCTCTCAATTCCTCCCGGTGCTCCACCGGTTTTAATCGGCTTGAGCTTGTCTTTCTCATCGCCAAGCTCAGAGCTTTCCGACATCGGCTTAGGTTGTTCTTCGCGTTGACTTTCTTCTTTCTGCTCGTTTCCAGTTTTGTTAAGCTCGGCTATGAGACGATCGTCGAATACAATACCGGAAGATCCCTGACGGCGGAAGGAGATGGTTGATCTTTGAAGACCTTCCATGGAATTATGTTTCTCTCTCGATTTCGGTTTCTTCGTTTCTTTTGAGATGAAAGGAGGGGAAAAACTAGAAGAAGAAAAAAAAGTGATGATTAGGCTTATAAGTGATTAATCATTGTGTTTTTCAGACTTCTTCTTCCTTTTATTTCTGTCCTCAATATTTTAAGATAATGAGGTCGGTCCACTATTTATTTATTATTATCATTCATATTCCCGTTTTTAAACAACTAGAATCGGAATCCGTAACTGTAAGCGGAATTAACGATACCATCTTTAACCGGATGATTCAAACTTTCAAACTTGAACTCTACTTATGTTATCCATGTATTTTAAAAAGAAATCAGAGTAAGACAGAGTTCAAATTTAATTTAGTTTTATTCATAAAATCCTAAACAATACAGGGAACCCACTTTAATTTTAAAAAATGACCTCAAATGTGATATAAAATAACTTAAACACACAAATATTGAATTTTAGCATCATAAACCTATGATGTATCATATTTGACCAATTAATTTTGTTTTTATCTTTGTCGCTTTAACCGCATTATCAACACCATATATATCCTCTTAAGAGTTAAGATCCATCAGATTCATACTTTATTTTGATCCCAAATTATTATTTTAAAAAACTGCTATTGTTTTATCAAGAAATTGCGTGTTTGACCCAAAAAAAAGGAATTATAGAGTAGTACGTTAAAAACGAACACAAGAATTGACTTAGATGACACAAATTCTTTTAAATTTGTATACTTCATTTTGTAACCAAATCTATTCGGGTGGTATTAAATACCAAATCTGTCATTATAAATAGGAAAGGAAAAACATTACAGAGAGGTGAAAGTGGGTCAAAGTAATTCGCCCACCAATCTGTAAACAAGTCAACATCATCATATATAGTATATAGTTTTATTCAATAATTCACCTTCTTGTATCTTCAATTCTTCTTAGGGTCAAACATGTGGTAGGATTAGCAAGTCCATTTTCTCAAAGAAAAACATTGGAAGAAAGTCATAATCTGAGTTGGGACAGCTCAGCAATGTCGAAGCTAAACATAATGCGCCTTAAAATAAGTAAAAACTAGGCCCACTATAATTTCATGAGAAGATTCAAAAAGCCCCTTTTAATTTTATGAAAATAAACAAAAAAATTGATGGTTCAGCTGTGAACGAGCCAGCAGGCCATGGTGAATCTGAGTGGCGTCGAGCTGTGATCCGACCACTGCTGAGAGCGGGAGGTAATCGCTGGCTCTGTGAAACCAGGCTCACGCACTGCCCTCCGCTGTAGGACCCGTCTAAGCCAAGCCTACGCTAAACTCACACGGACCATTCACCACAGCTTGGACAGGGCAGCCCAGAACTATGCCAACAACAGATCCGACCCGTGGGCCGAGCCAGCGTTCCACCAAAATTATTGTTCCCACTTGGGTCACAAGCCTTCGTTACTAAGCTCGACGTTCAGTGTTTGATGTAAGGCCATATATATACTTAAACGTTAAAGAGTCAAGTAGCCGATGTGGGACAAAAGAGAACTAAGTTTCTCTTTTACATAAAATATTTTATGATTTTGCTGTGGAAAAAAAAACAATGAATATTCTTCACAGAAAGGGTGTCTCTTCGATGATTATCTCCTAGATTCCTCATTTCAGGTACAAAGATCATCCTGGATTTTGTGAATTTGTCGAATGTAATTATATATTTTTTTTCGCTATAGAGAACTTCTCGAATCAGGAATTGAATTTGCGCTTCCCCTGTTCTTCTTCGCAAAAAAAATTCCCTTTTCTAGTGTGGTTTTCTCAGCCTGTTCAAAGACCTTGAAAGCCTAATGCTCATAATTGTATAAGTGAGCAACGAAGCTCCATTGTTATCTATTATCATAATCTAAGCTGTTTCTGATTTTTTTTTGTCCATCAGAAGATCAACACCTGTTACGCAAGTTTCTGGAGAAATTTCATTGATTGATGGATTTAAAAATTCGACTGGACCCTTTAGAAGAGTGATGGACCATGTGGGATTTCAGTAGCTGACAAGAAAGACAAAGGAATCCACCTAACAGAGACAAGCCACATGTTGCAACAAAATTTTATAAAAATATCACAAGAAACGGAAAAAAGAAATAGACATAGACACCTCTTCTTTGATTCTATCGCCTTACTGCTTGAATGGTAAAATCCAATACAATATGATATTTCATGTGGAAATCTGAGGCACAAGATTCTTCTCCTCACTTCAACTTGATGCGACTATATATTATTACTGGTCCAGTTTTCATCGGATCGGTTTCTTTGATAGATATGCTTAAACATTGGGGTTGATTTGTGACCGTTGTTCTTCCATTTTGATGCCCCACATGTTCCTTTTTGTTTCTACCATCTGAGAAAATAAAGGCTATTCATCATTCTGCTCAATAGCTTACAAAGTTTTGTTTTTTCAAGAGAATCTTTTATATAAAGGAACTAGATTCAGCTAGAGGTTTTACTTCTGTCTTATTGAAGAGAAGTTCTTGTTTGAGAGCTTAGGCTAATGGGTGGAATTTGAGTGCAAATTTCTTGCAGTGGGTTTTCAGCTTGGGGTTACTCCAAAAAGTAACCTTAAAGTTGCTTCTTTTTTTCTGAATCTGAGCTGGATTTGGAACTTTGGTGTCAAGATTTGGAACTTTTAATCTGAAGTCAAGTTCAGGTGTTTGTGGGGAGGGAACAAGCTGGAAACTTTTTGCTACTTCTGGCCAAGGTGTATCTGGAGTATTATCAGTAACGTTTTCAGACAGAAAGCTTGGTGATGTATCTTCAGATTTCCACCAACCCATCTCATGGCTTGGTTCATGTATGCTACTCTAGTCGGATTTCGTGTAGGGTAAGACTGAGTCGTGTTCTTGCCATGCCACCGTCTTCAGTCCTCTTGCAGATGGACGAAAGCAACGATCTTCCCAAGGCCAAGAAGAGTTTTTGTCTGAGTGAAGATTCAAGAAACAGTTTAAATAGTCTTTCTGCGGATTCTTTGCTCAGGCAGGCCAACACAGTGGGGATCATTGGAGGCGTTTCAACTGATTCCACACTGAAGTTTGTGAAGAAACTTATGGATTGGAGCTCAAAAGATGGTAAAAGCTCCTTACCATTTGTGCTTTGCTCGGACCCTGCACTCAACAAGCTGCTTCTCTTATACAAGGAGAATTCTTACCCTTCTCTATACTATAGAGCAGAGAATACTCCGGTGGATCTAAATCAGATTGTGGAAAATCTTAGGAACAAGAGGAAGTCTCTTGAGAGAAGTGGAGCTAAACTAATCTTACTCCCCTGTCATATTGCACATACATGGTATGATGAGGTTTGTGAAGGGAGTTCGGTTCCTCTCCTTCACATGGGTGAATGCATTGCTAAAGAGCTGGAAGAGGCGAAAATGAAGCCTCTTGAAGCTGGGAATCCTCTGCGTGTAGGTGTGATGGCCACTAGCGCCACATTATCCGCAGGTTTCTATCAGGAGAGACTCCAAAGCAATGTCAGTATTCTGTTTTGTATCCCATTTATCTAAGAAAGTCTGATTCTTGTCCATTGTATGAACTGAAAGTGACTTTGTAATTGTGGAAATGAGCAGGGATTTGAAGCGGTGCTTCCAGACAAGGCGACAATGGAGCACACGGTGATCCCAGCCATAGAAGCAATGAAGAGAAACGACTTGGAGGGTGCAGGAAACCTTCTGAGGATAGCGTTGCAGGTACTGCTAGTGCAGGCGGTGAATGTGGTGCTGCTTGGGTCAGATGAGATGCGCGACCTCTTGCCAGGGGATGATCCTTTGCTAAAGAAGTGTGTTGATCCAATGGATGCACTTGCAAGGTCTGCCATCAAATGGGCAGAGAATAGATGCTCTTAAGGGAGTTTTGTGTGTGTAGTTGTGTGTATATATGTGAAAAGAAATATAGTCTTGCTGGGGTGGGAGATTAGAAAGATCAATGACCCAAAGAACAAAACCAAAGTCTCAACATGTATTGGTCGATATAAGTGTGAACATGTCTAAAGCCAAATATGTATTGGCTTAGATGTAATGTGTAATAGCCCTTTTTATTACAGACAATTATTAGTGGAAATGAAAGGATTAAAGAGCAAAAGAGAGTTTTATGAAACGTTAGATATCAGAAGGAGGATGACCAGGCATGCTTGGACTAGTTGTGTTGTTAGGGTTCTTCCTGTCCAAAGGGTTCTTGTTCTTGTAATCATCGTTGTTGTCATTTTTCATTCCCAATTTGTTCTTCACTGCCTCTGATGCGTCTTGTGCCATGGTCTTCACTTTCTCCCCTTTCTGATATATCATCAAATCTTATTTCGTTAAAAGCAGAAAGAAAGTACAAACATGTTAGAATTGATGTATTAGTTAACCTGCTGGAGAAAGCCTGAAGCTTGAGAAGAGTCGTTGCAATCATTATTCTTCACCTGATACCAAACATCATTTTTGTTTTGTAAATAATCACACAAGTTAATAAGATCACAAAAGGTACAAGTAATAGAGAAATTGAATAAGACCACTAACATGAGCTTGGCCCACGATTTGGCCGGCCCTCACACTGAATTCTTCATTCTGTCCGCTCGCCATTTCTTACTTTTTCTTACTTCTCAAAACAATTTTCTTCCTTTATAAATCATCTATCTATGTGAATGTGTTGCAAATTTCTCTCATCTTTAATGGTGCTCCATTTTTCAAGGAGAGCTTTTCTCCTATACGATCCATCATTTTCTTAACCATGCTTGACTTTTTCATCCTCTTTCCATTTTCACTTAAACATTCTTATCCTCGTTAATATTTTTCTTTTTATCAAAAAAACAACAAACTCTTTCTCAGTACGTCTTTATCGATGAACCATTACGTATTACAAAGTTCGTGCCGAGACTTCTTGACGGGAGATTGTACCTTTTAGCCACTCTTAACATCTAGCAATCAATCAACCTTACACGAATCAAAACTTTTGTCCTTTTAAGGAGTCTTCTTAATCGCTCATGTCGTCAAATCCTTCAAAATCATTGACACCATCAGCTATTTCATCCACTGAGTCGTCTGCCTCTTCATCTGTCTCCATTGTTTCCTTTGATCCTACTCCTCCTTCATCACTGTCCTCGTCCTCATAGATCACCGGACCTTCATCATCTTCTTCTTCTTCATCCAAGAACTACCATTCACACATTCAACGACAAGTCAGTAACATACTATACAATCTAAAAGTTAGTGTTATCCATGTTAAGCAATCAAAGGACTTCCACTGCTTTTTAAAAAAAAAAAGCCCGGAGTGATCCTTGGAATTAAATGCCAAATCTAATGCATAACATACCAAGTCCAAGCCGCTTGAAACTTCTACGGCAGTATTAAGAGTTGATACCCGTGATTCGATGAGCTGCACACACAAACCAATGAACAACAAATCAATGATTCACCTATCTCAAACAGAGCAGCCATGGCTAACACATCCGTACAAAAAAACCAAGCAATTCCTAACCTGATACATGGAGTTTAATGCGAGCAACGATGACTCTTGGGACATAATTCCACTAGAATGAGTAAGTAAGAGACTCTTTATCCACGGAATCGCACAAGCCAAAATTGCACCCCTACAAATAAAGTATAAAAATCACCACTTGAATACCAGCTTCAGAAACACACATAAACACAGCAAAAAACAAACTCTATCATCAACACTCACCTTGATTGTAGTATTGGTAGAAGGGAATTTAGAAACTTGAGTACCTCTGCTGAATTCAACTTAGCAACTGAGTTGGCAATCACCTGATATGCATAGAGAACTTGGAAGAATTAATACCAAACCTAGCAAACAAACACACAAGGTAAAGAAACAGACAGAAAAAATCTGAACCTGCTCATCTCGGTTGTATAAACAGTCTAGTAGAAGAGAGCGATCATCAGCATGCAAAGCTTGTCTAAGAAGAACGCTAACAGAAGCTGCAGTAGGAGGCTTAGCATCGCTCGGAGCAGAAGCCTTATCACTCTCTTCTTTGCTAAGCTTGTCACCGCTTAATATGTCAAGACTCTCGAGTTTATCACCTATCGTTGGCTCGTTAAGAGTATCATTTACCAACACTCCATCTCTATCTTCATCAACACCTATAATATATATCATCATCATCAAATAGGAACCCTAACCAAGTAATGAAAATCTCTAGCTGGACTAATCCAAAGCTCTAGACTTATAAAATAAGCTGTAAATTTGTATATTTGATATAACTTACCAGAATCCCGTGTAGAGGGTACATCGGGCTCAGGTTCAGCTCGCTTCTTGTTCTTCTTCTTATGCTTCTTCTCTCGGGGAGGAGTATCGGCGATTTCACCTGTTGAATTCATAAAGAAGGGGATTTTACCATTGTGAAAAGAGCTCAAAATTGAGCAATGAGCAAAAGAAAGGGTATTGAATGAAGCGAACCTCCTGCATCAGAAGTGAGAAGGGGCTTCAATTTCTCCTTGGCCATGGTCGGCGATCAACGAGGGAGGCGGAAAGAAAAAGAGAAGCCGACGTTGGGTTTAGGGTTCTTCTACTTTACGGTTCACAATAAAAGCTGCGGGTCGGGTCAAATTGGGTCATTCGAAGTGCTTTTTACTATTGGGCCGAGTTTACTCAATAGTTGGGCTGAGACTGTGTAATCTGTTCCAGTATCATAATTCTTCATACTTATAACTTTAACAGATGGATAATTTTGTTTTTTAATCTGTCATCAGTTTTATTTTCTTAATTTTATAACAAGAAAAATGGTTTCACATTTTCTCTGATTATAAGTTTTTTTTATTTAATATGGTAACTACACTTCTCCCTCATTAAAAAAAAAAAAGTCTGAATACTATTTGGAAGTCTCTCTTTGATAAAACGGGTCAGAGGCTAATTCCGTGCACCTGCTGTATATTACTGGCAACTGAAAAGATTTGGAAACTACAATTTAAATTGAGGTATATGTTTTTACTTTTTACTAGAAATGTAATTTCACGTTTATCTATTCTTACAGTTACATGTGTGAAGAAAAGAAAAAAACAATGTATGTATGTATAGACATGAATCTGACAGCTAAATATATTACATATATTTTGTCTTTCATCTCACATAATAAGAAAGATAATATTTGTAATAAAAAATACAGGGTATAAAGAAGTACATTTTTGGAGACAATAAATTATTTTAGTTATTCAAAATTTAGAAATAATAAATACTTAAAAAGCCAAAAGTTAACCTTACAATTTAGTATATGATATCTTTTTATATATTAGCATAAAAGTATATATATATTGCCATATAACTTCACCTATAGAACATGTATTTTTAGTTTGAATATAAAAATAAAATCAACAGATCTGGAATTTATATGAACCACATAATTTTATCATCTGTAATATCATTTTGTTAAAGTTAAGATTAGATTTGGCAATTGTACATAGAAACAAAATATGAGTAATTCTAAACAATCCTTTCTTGTAGTATATTTCTAAGAATTATTGAATCTAAAATGATATATTACTTCTGATAGATTTGAGTGAAAAGGGAAAAATAAATCATAAAATCCTACACATTTGTATGCATTACTTTAGTAGCGCGACACGTAACAATGTAGGGGAAAAAAAAAAAAACATAAAAAAAGCCGTTTAAAAGGAAAAAAAGGAAAGAGAAAGAAAGTCAAAAAGACAAATGTGGTTAAATGGCAAGAAAGTAGAGAGGGTGGACTTGAGAAAGAGGGAAGGGTATTTGTGTAATGTTTGAAAAGACGTCTCGACGCCTATAAAATGCTCCACCGGCAGCAATCTCACATTCACATTAACGCACGCGCATCCATTTCATCTTCACCGTTTCATACGAAACTCTTTACGAGGAGCCCTCTCTCTCTCTCTCTCTACTTTTCTCTCGGCAAAGCCTCTTTTTTTAGTTTCTTCTCCGGCCAAGGTTATTTTTTTATATTTTCCGTTTCCTTTTTTTCTTCTATGCCCGATTTGATTACGCTTCTTCGTGTCTCTTCGATCCGATTACGTTCTGTCGTTTTGCGGTTTGTGGTTGTGATCAGAAATTTCTCGTTTGAATTAAAAATAAAAATAAAAAAGTTGGGCAAAAAAACGCATAGAATCGTCGAATTGCAATCGAATTGATCTGTTTTTGTGGTTTGAAATCGAATGTTAAATCCGTTCATGAGAGGATTGAAAAGTCTTATACTGTTTGCGATAAGTGAATAGTTTTCAATTTAATTGACCAATTATTACAAAAAATCTTCTCTTTAATTGTTTTGAGTTTAAATCATCATCTCTCGAGAATGTAATCCTCACTAGTTCATGCTCTATTACCTTATAACATAGACTGATTTGAGCTCTTTCTTTGTTCTGTTTCTCGAATTTGCATTGGGTTTAAATGTGATGATATTATCTGTGTCATCTTGTTATGTGATCACTGCATTTTTCTATTGGTTTATTAACATTTTTCTCTATTGGTTTCTGTGTATGTAGGGGATGCAGAAGGATAGACGAATGATGCCGGTTTCAAGCAACAGAAACAGGGTTTCACCTTACCCGCTTCGCTCTTGTAGGAACAAGAAAGACAAAGAAGTTGTTGTTGAGTCATCACCTGTTGAGTTAGAGAGTGTGAGTGAATGGGAGGATGTGAGGTGTGTCATCTGTATGGAGCCGCCTCACAATGCTGTCCTCTTGCAATGCTCATCCGTCTCCAAAGGATGTCGTGCGTACATGTGTGACACAAGCGCTCGTCACTCCAACTGTTTCAAGCAGTACCGCAGAAACAACACCTCAAGCCGTTGCAGTGGCAAGACTCTAAACTGTCCTTACTGCAGAGGAGAGGTTCATGGGACGATGAAGTCGACGTGTGCTCGGAGATTCATGAATGCTAAACCGAGGAGCTGTTCTATGGACAAGTGTGATTTCTCGGGGACTTATGCTCAGCTGAAAAGTCATTTGAAAGCTGAGCATCCGGGTGCTGCACCACCAAAGCTGGACCCTTGGGAGCAACAGATGTGGGAGCAGTTGGAGAGAGAGGCTGAGTACATTGACATGCTTAATGCTCGTCAGAGATGGGATGCTGAACAGAGATTGTTGGCGACCTCTCTCCAGCAGCTTCCGTTTAATCATCCTGTCATTGATCTCAACCTTGATGCCTTCATGCAAGATTTGTTTGTTGGTACGCACTTGGAGACCAGCTCAAGCTCTGCTAATTACCCGGCACACAATACTCCATTGCAGTTCCATGGGACCATGTATGCAAGATGGACTCCATGAAGGTTCTAAGTGCCGTGGTTGTGATGAAATCATCCAAAGTTTTGATGTCTCTTGATTATTTATTTATCCAGAATGTAATGATTTTTAGTGGCATCAGTTCTTGTTCTAGGCATATTTTTTTTTTCTGTTTGTACTTTAGTTTTCTGTTAGTGAAAGTATTCATTAGCTTTGGCTTATCTTACCGATTCAAAGGTCTGTTTAATCAAAATATTCACATTTCTTCAATACTTGTTATGGTTGCAACTTTCCATCAAAATGTTCAATTTCTTAGCTTCATTTGGTTATTGAATTCGAATCTCACATATCAAAAGTATTTCCCGGAGAGAAGAAGATGAAAATTTCCGGTGATCATAAGTGCAGAAAACATTGACAGATGAATGATTGGTTGGAATTTTTCAATTTTTAAGCTCTATTTGGTTTTCGAATTTGAAACTCATATATCAAAAGTGTTCCCCGAAAAAGGAAGATGAAAATTTCCGGTGACAAATAGTACAGAAAACATAATCACTGATTGTTTGGAACAGAACACAAGTAACGAAGAGTGTACTCATTGGAAGAACACATATCTGCCAGATCCTGGTGGGCTCTGGTGATTGCCTTCTGCATCGATCTCAGTGCAGGCAATAGATTTCTGTAGTTTCGCTGAATGGAGCTTCCATGTGCCTTGCAGATTTCCTGCACATGAAAAGACATCAGAAAGTTTGAACAGGTTAAGAACAGTTGAGCAGAGATTAACCAAAACAGAGAAGAGGAAAACAACATTACCTGACACCAGTGAAGTATGAACTCCAGATGAGGACAGTTTTCTAGCAGATCTACCAAAGCTTCCATAAGCCTTTCTAAGTATTTCTGGCGGACAGATATTGCAACAGCTTTTATGTCTGTAGGGGCTACAGCAAAGATACATTTTTTGATGAGGCTGTCTTCGTTCAAACGCATACTCAGAGTTAGTGCTCTGCTCACTTCTTTCTCTTTTATGGCAGCCTCAACAGTCTACACAAACAACACATTTTAGCTTTGCTTTTTCAAAACCAATAATCAGAACTATAACCATCAGCAGAGGTTACAGAAGGCTCACCTCTGGAGTAACATCTATGTCAAGATCGGTTGGATCAAAGATGAAGGATTCGTCGATTGAAAATATGAGAACTCCTTCTGTTGTTGCAGCTGCAAAGCTCCTTCCAGTTGGGGAAATGCTGAGGCTTTTTGTCCGGATAATGGGCCTGCCGCGGTTAGGCCTGGATCCAGGTAGATCGTAGCCTAAATTACCCCGAGACTGTTTATCAATGCCACCTTCTTCATCGCTGTTGTCATCATCGATCAGATCCATTGGTCCTGCTTCTGTCATACTCTTGGAGTTCAAGAAGTCAAGAATTCCATCTAACGAGAGATTGTGGGATATCTCAAACCGGCGCAGAAGAACCTGAAAAGGCAATATTCCAAACACTTTCACTAAGTTTCTTTTATAAGAAAAAAAACCCTGAGATTTCAAAATCTGCATCAAATTTTTGAAGCCAAGAAAAGCTGAAGTCCAAGACGAGCTAATGAGCTTACCTGATCCGAGATGTCATACATGCAAATATATCTGCTCGTTCCTGCGGCTAGAATGTAGCCTCCATCAGCAGAATAGCACAATGTAGTAAAGCACTTTCCAGAACTTGAATTAGCTGCAGACCGACGGTCAGTCATGACCCGACCTCCAGCAATATCTCTCCGCCCCTCTATGGTGTACATCAATACACCTTCAATGGTGTCCCAAAAATGGATCTGCCCATCTAATGTACTCGAGGCTAATTGTTTCCCATCAGGACGGAAAGCAACCGTTAGAACATCGTGGTTGTGTTGAAACGTCTCCACGTTGCCTTTGCTAGCAAACACATCCCATAATCTAACCGTATTGTCCCATGAGGATGAAGCTAATACTTGCTGCAGGGAAAAAACATATGAACTAGTTTAGGCATGGAAGTTATAACGCCATGAGTAAAAACGTATACATAACTCCCATAAGTTCTACGTCATTAGCTAGCATTCTCATTTTTAGAGCCATGAAACAAAATATAATTGGGACTCAAAGAAATATGTGACTATTACAGATTATTTACCGTTAAGGGAGAAAACATCAACCCATGAACGGGAGCCTCATGCCCACTCAGAATATCCTTTATTTGCCCAGTCTTCTTGGACCATATAAAAATCTGCACATATAAAAGTATAAAGTGATTCACCTCACCAAAAGAAACTGTGATTTAGAATATGTGAGTATCTGACCAGAATCAGTAGAGGCCTAAGTTGAATTACCTCAAATGAATCTAGGGTCCCAGCACAGACGACGTCACCACTCGGGTCTGCTGTTAAGGACACAAACTGCCGGGGTGTAGGGGTTGTGTATGTCTTGTAGTTCTTGTATCTTTTAAAATCCCAAGCACGAACAGTTCCGTCCAGAGATGCACTTAAGAGGGAGTGGTTGTCAGCCATAAAATGAAGAGCAGTCACTGCGTTGGTATGTTCTGTGAACGTGATGAAACATGATCCTGACGTAACATTCCACACCTGAAAATTGCAACATTGTAAAACACACGCTGGTTAAATTCAGAAACAGATGAGAAACATGGTATAGAGAACATAATAGTTGAGATTTTAATACTTTGACTTTGTTATCATCAGCACCAGTTGCCAAGAACTGTGAATCAGGTGAGTAAGTGACACAGTTGACATCAAAATAGTGTCCTTGTTGCTTCAGTATATAGCTTTCAGATCGCCACTCCCAGACTAACAGTTGCCCAAGTTTGGCGCAACCAAAGGTCAGCCAATTACCACGCTCATTAAAGACGGCTGTTGTTAGCTTCTCCCTGGAAACAGACAACAGGTGGATACAGATGAAATCTGGCATCTGATAAATCCCGAAAACACCATTTGAGAACCCCACCACAACCATGTCGAGCCCCTGGTGATAGTCACAAGCTGTCACCTTTGCTGATCCCTGATTAAACCCATCCTTCCTCAACAAAACCCATTTCCCTCTGTGCAGATACTCTTCATCATCTTCTCCTTCTTCATCCGAATCACGATCTTTACCGTCATACTCTTTTCTTTTTTTAATATCAGTGCTAACAACAACACCGCCATTTTCAACCATCACCTCATCAGCTCTTTCTGGAGTATCAGGGGACGGTGGCTCAGACTGGTCATCCATTTTGATATCCTTTGCACTATATCCCCAACTAAACATGTAACCATCCCTTGCAATCGTGAAAGCCTTGTTGACCTTATTAGTCACTTTATCAACACCAAAGAAGCAACCAACAACAGAATCTCTATGACCCAGAAACAAATATGGCTTATTCAAAACACCTTTCAACTTTCTAACGCAAAACAACCTAGCTGCTAAATCCTTTGAGCCGACGAGCAAATAATCAGAATCCAAACTCCAGTCCAAGGAAACAACTTTATCATCAGAATTAGCAAAAGTCCTAACTAGCTCAAAGGCGAATTCCGCTCGCCTGAAACCAGGCGATCGCCATATCTGTATCAACTTACCAATTCCAACAGCTATAAACTTACCATTAGGGCTGAACTTCAAGGCACTGACTTTATCCTTGAAGCTCATTCTGTGAAGAACCACTTGTCTTGGTAAGTTGATGAAGAGGCATCGGTTGTTTTCATCGACGGCGATGAGGAAAGTGCCGTCAGGGGAGGCAGCGATGCGACAGATGTTGGCAGAGGTCTCCACCGGAAGAGTAACTGTGTGGTGCTTGTTGAGGTCAGTGACGGAAACACGATTACCGACCGGTGAAATTAGTTGAGTATTCTGCGTGACGACGGCGTTGCCACCTCTGTAAGGGGCACCGAGAAGGTTCTGGAATCGGTAGTTCATGGTGTTCGGATCCCAATCAAAGTGTGGAGAAAAATGAGGAGGCGGAGGATAGATATGCCGGGAAAATTACGGCGTTAGGGTTTAACAAGGGTTTCAGTATCTCTATAAAATTGGGAAGGCGCAAAACCATGGGTATAATGGTAATTTTCAAGGGACCAAAATAGTTTTAAAAAATAAAAAAGGTAAGGATCAAGATTCGGGAGATTTGAACCCGACGTGAATCGAACACGCAACCTTCTGATCTGGAGTCAGACGCGCTACCATTGCGCCACGGATCCTTGGTATTACAATCCTTATATATATAAATTATTAACGTATAATAAAGTTTATAATGCGTATTTTGAAAAGAACCTTAAATTGCACAAGCTATCCTTTTCTTTTCTTCTACACTAACTTGGTAACTTAACGAAGAGAATTTCCAACTACACAAGTTATAAAACTTAAGTTTTTGATTCAGAAATTGAATATGAGGAACACAATTGAAGAAGCTCAACTAGAAGTTGTTAAAAATTAGTATTTAATTCGTATATTTTCTTGGTAGGTTTTGCCATTTCATTGCTAAGAAGACTATATTGACAAATACATTATCTTGGATTAAAGAACCAAAAAAAAAGCAACATATAATCTGAGTTCTACAGTACTATTTATATGGTTTTGTATATGACATGATCATCATGATCACTTGAAAGAATAATCTTTTCTTGTTGATAATTCGCTACTCTCTCGTCCTACTCAAGTCCCCATCCCCTTCTTTTACTATCTCCTTGGGGTAAATCTGCAGTTTTTTTTTACAGCGATATCATGAGTCAATGAAATTCATTTTTACAAAGTTAAAAGATTCATTTCAAAGGATCTATAACAAAAACCTGATTGCCTTTGTCTTCGTTAAGACTGACTGTACGGACTTTAAGCTCGCCTCTACTTGTTGTTAACTCATCTAAAATCTCAGCATCGCCTTCTTGTACGGTTCTCCTCGAGTCAGTCGACTTTTAAACAATGATTAATTCAGCAATTAGTTCAACAACTTCAAATATTTAAGGCTTATTGTAGATGCCTTAAATGACAAGAAAGTGTAACATAATATAAAGATATGGACTCACCCGAAAAGACGGTTCAAGCGGGTTTCTAGGAGTCCCGGGGATTTCCTCGTACTCTGCAGCATCGAGTTCTCGGAGATGGACAGGATTAAAGAGCTTTGGGAGAAGATATTGTCTGATAGCTATTAAGAGGAAGAAAGGAACCGGAAACATGATTCCAGCAACCGGAATCCACGTCACTCCGTAGCATAGCCCAAAGTATAATATCTGCAACAGTGTGAACGTAGCCATTGACTTGTATGGAACTTTCTCTACGAACGACGCGTGTGCTCCCTCCAAGACCCTGTCAACAACAATCATCACATGATCTATTTTTGAAGGAAATATGTAAAAAGAGAAACAGAGCATTTTCAGAGTACACATACTTGAATCTCCGGCTTGGTGGGACAAAGAGAAGCATTGTACGTTCGAAGAACTGATTTCCTGGGAGACTATCGATGGCCATGTAAGCGAAGTATCCCCATAGGATTGAAGTCGGTATGAGTTTAATGGCTGGCATTGCCAATACTGCACCTGCCACTAGCAGTGACTGAAATAGGTTGCTCACTCTCTGTTCATTGACTCGAACAGGCAAGTAAGCGTCAAGGTGCTTCTCTGGATCAAAATCAGTCTCTTCGCTTCTATCTCCTTCCACCTCATTGCTCTTCATCACTGCTTCTTTCAGCTCTTGTAGCTCAATTATCACAGTTGGATCTGTCTGAGCCTGTTTTATAGAATTAAGAGTTTTATCATTCTAAATCATAACATTGAAATATGAGTCTAGTACTTACAAGTGGGCTTTTTTCCATTTCTATGAAGACTTCTTGCATATTCTCGTACACTTGTGATGAAGTTTCTCTCTTCCTGATGCTTTCTTTGGCTGTCTTTACCATCTTCCTCCGGATCAACTGAAAATCAAACAGGTTCATTAAGACCAGCTTAACCTAAATATAGAGTGTAGATTAACTGAGTATTAACTAAACCTGTCGTTTAAGAACAGCGAGGCTTTTAGTATGCATAGGAGATTGAGGAAGGACTCCGTTGGAAGGAGGCAGACCGAGCAAACCACAGAGCAGCGTCTGAAAAGGGCGACAAAGTTTTTAAGATTTTAACCAGAGATTCAATGTTGTTAAAAGTTGAGTTTGTATAGAGAAAGAAAGGGAATTTTATTGAATATTACCATGACACCTAACAAGAGAATATCGTAGTGATACGCAGAAGGGTTCTTGAGGTTGAACTCCTTCTGCTGTGCAAGCTGCGAGGCGACGCTGTGATCAAAGAAGTAGAGCCCTGCGATCATCAGGGCAGGTATAAACGCCGCGAAAATGTATCCCGGAGAGACTTTCCCCATGTCCTGAACAGAGCAAAGACAAGTCTTAAAAGAGGCTCAAATGATGAAATCAAGAATCTTATATATAGTGTTTGAGTTGTAACCTTGATGACAGTCCAATGTGATAAAGAAGCCGAGTCCCACGGAAGAGGACTAAAGAGTCTTCTCGGGACACCAGATGGGAGATTTGATGGCGTACTGAAAGACAATGCTGTCCAAACCACAACCATCAAGGGAACTCCATAGTCTGCAATGAAGCTTCTGCACCATCCTTTTCAAGAATTCAGAGTTTTTAGACCTCGTTTTTGATTTTACACAGAAATGAGAAGATTAAATCTGTCTTACCTGTTCCGTATCGGCAAGACCTCGCTTTTCTGCTCTTCAACGCGGTGTAAAGAAGGCCAAAGGTGAAAATGAGACCAAGAAGTCCGTTTGTATAAAGCCACTCAAACTTATACTTTTCAAGTTTTGAATCCTCATTTTTTGGCATACCAAATTCACTCACCATACCCTGCAGTTTCCATTAGAAACATTTATAAAATCAGCTTTGACTATAAAAATCACAATTCAAAGGTAGTTGAGCCTTTTGGTCCACTATACCTTAATGGCTTGTTGGATGAACAGAACCGAGATCAACATACCAAACAGCTCACCAGCGACCCTCGTAAACCGGTTAATGATATCAGCCGCATTGAGTATGGCCATTAGGAACAATAACAAAGCCGTCCACACACAAACCCTTCAATTTAACACCCAACAAACCCATAAATTAAAAGAATTAAAAAACCAGAAGAGAAGAGAGTTTTTTTTGGAGTAATTCTTACCAAGCAGCCCAAGCTAAGTAGAGTTGTTTGCCCAATTCTGGTCTTCCTATAGCGAAATTGTACAAGTAAACATACATTAAGACAGTTGGTTCTGCAACTCCAAGTATCAACAATGGCTGTCCTCCCAATATTGAGTGTATCACTCCACACAACGCTGTTGATGCTAATGTTTCTACTGTGCTCAACGCTCCCTCTATAATCACCAAGATATATATATTTCAGAACAAAGTTAATTTGTATTTTGCAAAACTAAACCCCTAAAAAAAGATAGACAAAACGTGTGTAAATTGAAGACTATAGTTCCACAAAATAAACGTGAACACAACCGTAAAACAAAAACAAAAAAACTCAAAGATTATAGACCTGTGTCGCGGCTGAGCTGCTCGCCAAAGGCTATAACCGGAAGCGCAGAGGCGAAAAAAATATATGTCGTCGGTGCTAAAATCCTGCAAAACCACACCAAAAAAGTTACGATTTTGATGCTTTTTTTGTGTGTCAAAACTAAATGGAAACTGTGAGTGTTGTTAAGAGTGAAATCAGAGGGTTTAAGTACCCGAAACCAGAACGAAGACCAGCGACCCAGTCTTGCTTGTAACACAAGGCTCTTCCTCTGAGATCTGCTACTATACCTCGAAATGGCTTCTTCGAGCTATTATTATTCATCACTCTTAGTTCCTCCATAATCCAGAATCACTGAGAGAGAGACTCTAGAAGTCGTCGCTCTGTTCAGACTTTTAGCCTTTGGTCCAGCTTTTATGACCTATACCACAAAAAAAGAAAGCTGTATATATATATTATCGTAATATACTATCAATGGCTTCAAATCTTGAATTTAGCTGGCTACATTAATAAAAATTAATATTCATAATATATTATTCTTAATTTGTGACGATTCCAGTCGTTTTCCACCAACAATAAAAGAAGAACTACATATATATAGCCTTTTTTTTTGTTCTTTTGTTACTTAGTAGTAGTACGTAATGTCAATTTTTTCTATGCTTTAATGAGATTTACGAAAACGCAATATGCCCAACTCAAATTCCAGAAACATCACATTGCACAAAACTAGCAAAAGTAATGAATTTTTCTGTTTTTGACAAAATTCTTGGACTTTTCGTCTCCTCTCTGATAAAGAGAACTTTTAATTTGCATGCACTACCCAAAAAAACAAAAATAAAGGAATCCTATTTTTTTTTCCAATCAATCGCATTAATTAATATCAGTCGTAAATTGAATCTACGACCCCCTTTTTTCAAATTCTTTCACATCTCATAAAACATAATCAGACAAATAAAGGATTAAACAAAATTCTTAAACCAAAAAAGGGGATTAAACAAAATCAGTCAATTTATCCAAAAAAAACAATAGACGAGGGAATTAGTATGCAAAAAAAAAACTCAGAAATTGGAGTCGTAAGGAGGATAAAACTACCGGCGAGGAGAGAATCACCGGAGCTGAAGAAACTGTGTAGCGATTTATAGGGTTTTGGAGGATTTATAGGTCAAAAACGACGCAACGGTCTTATGCGTTTACTATATAAGCGGACATAAAGACGAAGCAAATGTATGTAGAGAGAGGGCCCATTTATACACGTATTTTTGTTGGGCCTACAGCCACGTGTCAGTTATCGAATGGTGGATTCTTACCTCCGTGGACGCCTTAAACACTTTGTTCTTTTGATATTTTCCCATGAAACAGTAACAAATTGAATAAGAGCTCCTCAGTTGAACAAAAAGAAAAGAATAAGAGCTCCTCTTAATTTATTTATTTTTGTTGAAAAATTTAAATTAAAATATTTATTGTAATTTTCATTTTGACTTATTTCCAATTAAAAACATACCAAAATCTTAGAGCATATCTTATTTGCTTCAATTGCTTTCAACTCTTTAGGCAATATAATCTTCCATATTGTTAATTTCATTTTTTTCTTGTCAAAACAATATGATATTGTTTTGTAATGACTGTAACTGTAAAACATAAAATGATTGAGGTTTCTCAAAAGGGTGATATATCTGCAAACTTGTTGTTGAATTGATTAATATTTTTAATTTCTTTCTTCTTTAGTCACATTAGTTTTTTCCCCACTTTATGTTCTTCAAGTTTTATTAAAGAGGCTTGGTGCAGTGTTGCTATGTAAATATGTATTTCTCGTCATATGTGAGTTTAATTTTTTCAAGGAACGAACCCAACCCGAGTTTGAACTTTGAAGTTCTAGGGTTAGAGATTTATATTGAGATTTTTTACCCACTTGAACCAATTTGATCCGATATTAACGGTGTTTAATGTCGTTATTAATGTTTGGCATTTAAATTTCTAACAAAAGCCGATTGGGCATTTTCTGGCTAATTTTAAAAGTTTGGTATTGTTGTTTTGGCCATTTTCTCCGATTTAATATAGTTAGTTGCACCAAAATTCACTGCTGATGTATTCAATAATGCACTCATGATTTATTCATAATTACATGACCATGGCACCTGCCCGTGCAATTACCATTATTGTGCCAAAATCTACGATCGGCCAAACCGCGTGTGTATATTATTTCTTAGTTCAATACTTCGTTTCAAAATTTTATAAAAACGAGCAACTGAAACATACATAAACAAATCAAAGTTACACTTTTGATTCACTATAATTTACAAATTACAAGTTGAAACTGGATTACACTTTCTCTTGATGCCTTGTTGGAGATTATGGACAGGGCCGACCTCCAACGTAAGCCACATAAGCGATTGCTTAGGGCCTCACTAATAATATCATTTTTTCATATGGTTTTCTTATGTTATAAGCATTATTTCATTATTTGGTTTTTATTTAGTGCTTAATTTTTCTTTTTCATTACTTTTATTTTTACTTTTATGTGTTTGCTTTAAACATATGTGCTATGTAATCAACTTAAACTATTGATAAAAAGCAAAATTTTCTTTTTTAAGCAAATCAATTGTCTTTTAGAACTCAAATTTCCATGAATTCACTAATAATTTTAAAATATTGAATTTATTTCAATTTAATTTATATTTAGAAGATATACAAAATTAAAATTTTCAATGTTGAATCATTTTTCTTATAAAAAAAATAATGTATACTGGCATAAAAACAACAAAACAAGAATGTATACAACTAAAGTTATTACAAATTAAAATATCATATTATTTTGAAAATTTATAACTAATTATGAATAGTTTTATTATATATATAAACTACATACATATATATTTACAAGATACAAAACTTACATATATATAAAAATCATATTTTTTAGAATTCGCTTAGGGTCCTCAAAACTGTTGGACCGATCCTGGTTATAGATAAGCATGATAGGATTAGGGACCAAAATCAAATTTTGTCGAGAAAGTTTTGATGAAGTCCTGGACTCCATTTTGAAGATTATTGTTGGAGTTATGACCTCATTTATATTTGTCTTCACGAGTGATTAAGAGAAAACGGAAATTTTAAATTTTAAATTGAGTCTCGTTTCAAATGATTAAGTGGGATAATTAACTTCATACACATGGGTGGTGGATCTGAATCTTATCAATTTGAAAAAAAATGAAAATCTAGCTTTGAAAAGGACTCGAGATTCTAAATGCTGTACCATGAAGTTCAGAATTTGTTTATGTAACATTTTATAATTGACGAAGCATTGAGCCAAACACTCAAAACATAATAATAATCATATACTAATATACTACATTTTACACGTTATCCGGAAATATAAATATTAGTTCCTCCGGCGACGTATTATTTCCATAATGAAGGACAAAATAAGTGTACATAATTTGGGAGCGAGTGACCAAATTTATTTCCACAAGGGCCTTTGAATAACTCTTGTTAAATCTCCTATGATAAAGAAATTAAGTTGAAGTTATGGGCTATATCATCAATAGTGTTAAATATAAGCCTTTACTCGTAAAATACAAAAAGTTTTTTCTTTTGTTCGTTTCTGATCTCAGAGCGTAACTACTATCGTCGTCTCCGCGAGTTCTTCTGCGTTTAGGCCATAGAAAAAAACGAAAAAAGTTTCTCCTTTTATCATTCTTTCTTCTCTCTAAAATTTAATAGGTGTGATCCTCTTCAAGGGGATTTCCCTGGTAGGTCATACATTCTCACCGATCAAACCACTCGGATTGGTTTTTCAAATCGCGAAACGAAAACGATTCATAATTTTCTGGTAAATTGAATCGATTACTTTCTCTTCTAATCGAGTAAATCGTCTGATTGATTGATTAGATTTGTTCATTAGGGCTACTTAGTGAATATACAAGACAAAGATGGGAGTTCCATTAGTCTGCCACGGGCATTCTCGTCCCGTTGTCGATGTTTCTTATAGTCCGGTGACTCCAGATGGGTTCTTTCTCATTAGTGCCAGCAAAGGTATGATTCTTTTATTCTTTGATTCATGCTCGATCGATTTGTATTTGAAGATTCATGTTCTATTCGTGGAAATGCGCCTAGTTTGGATTATGATTTGCATTTTCGGATGATGTACTGAAAAATTGTTTAAGGAACATTGAGTTTGATGAGGGCTTCTTAATTTACATTTGACAGATGTTGTTGTAAATATGTTGGTTTGCCTCTTTTAATTTATTTTGATGTATTGCTGTTCTGAAGGAGAAATTAGGGTTATGAGTTGCCTTCATTGTTGTAACTTTAGCTGACAAGTCTTCGACTTTTGATATTTAGATTCGAATCCGATGTTGAGGAATGGGGAGACTGGTGACTGGATAGGGACTTTTGAAGGACACAAGGGAGCAGTTTGGAGTTGCAGCCTTGATAAGAATGCTGTGCGTGCTGCCTCAGCTTCTGCTGATTTCACTGCGTATGTTCTTCTTCTTCTTGCGTTTCAATACTTTTTAGTTAACCATGTAGGCTTGTAAGTTTAGTAGCCACCGGTGATGGGTTGTTTTCTTAAAGCTTTGAAGTTATGAGGAAACATAAGTTTCCAGAAAAAATGGTTAAGTTAGATTAATGAGCACCAGTTACTTCCTGAGGATTAAGACGGTTTCTTTGTAATATAACACATTGCAGGAAAATATGGAATGCATTGACAGGAGATGAATTGCACTCCTTTGAACACAAGCACATTGTTCGTGCATGTGCCTTTTCAGAGGTAAATATGTTTCTTGTCTAGTAAATAGTGATTCGATCACTTCGCCAAGTTTTCTTACTTCAGGATATTGATGGTGGGATGTAGGATTTGATGGTCTATAATCGTTGGTATCATTTGTGTTGCTGTTATGGTCTAATGCGCAGTCTGTACATTGTAGGACACTCACCTTTTACTCACTGGTGGAATGGAGAAAATTCTTCGGATATTCGATTTGAATCGGCCAGATGCACCTCCAAAAGAAGTTGGAAACTCCACTGGTTCAATTAGAACCGTCGAATGGCTTCATAGTGATAATACTATCTTAAGCTCTTGCACAGATACCGGTGACATTAGGTACGCTACCACATCATTCCGGGGTTAAGACTCAGTCCTTTATTATTTCTGATTTCATCGTCCTTTTTTTATGTGCTCTGTAGGTTATGGGACATAAGAAGTGACAAGATTGTTCAAACATTAGAAACAAAGTTCCCAGTTACTAGTGCTGAAGTAAGTCAGGATGGGCGATATATAACTACTGCTGATGGATCTAGTGTTAAGTTTTGGGATACCAATAAGTAAGTTTGAGATATAACGCACCCTCAGTTACAGTTTTATCGTTATACTTTGGCCCATTTTTGCTAGAGCTTTTCTCCTCTTCTCCTAGTTTTGGATTGCTGAAGAGCTATGAGATGCCTTGTAATGTTGAATCGGCATCCTTGGAACCAAAACACGGCAACACTTTCATTGCTGGAGGAGAAGATATGTGGGTGCATAGGTTTGATTTCCAGACTGGAGAGGAGATTGGTAAGTTTCTTGGAGAAAAGAATATGATTAATTAGGTTTGATTTTAGGAATCTGTGTTTATCCTTTAAAGCCAATGCGGGTGAATGCAGGGTGTAACAAGGGTCACCACGGGCCAGTGCATTGTGTGAGGTATGCGCCAGGAGGGGAGTCATACACGTCAGGCTCAGAAGACGGGACGATCAGAATATGGATGGTGGGTTCGGTGATGAACCATGAGGAGAACAATCTGAGCGGTCATGTGAAGCTTGTAGCAGAGGAGGTTGTGCGTAAAGCTGAAAGTCTGCGTATCAGTGAGAAAGCCGCAGAAGCTAATAAATGAAACCTATTATTAGCTTATGATATCATAGTTACAGAAGAGAATGCTGCCTTCAGTGTTTTTTGGCTTGCTATTATATACCAACAAATTTTGGCCTATTATCTTCTTTCCACTAAATAAAATGAACATGTTTCTCCTACGTATCTAATTCTGGGAGGGGTTGAGAAAACAACTCGAACTTAGTTACATGGAACAAGCATATACACTGGGGACTACAACCAAAATGTAAATGCCGACAGCATTATTCAGGATGGACAAAATCGGTTCTTAGTAGCTTCATCCTCCCATTCAAGTCCTTGCAACCAACTTCTATCTGCATCTATTACAAGATCACAACCCTTGGCGCTCTCAGAATTAAGTGGAAGTTTCATCAGTTTTGGACATCTGAACATCTTGAATTTTTTGAGAGCAGGAAAAGGTAAAGGGCTCCAGTAGATACTCTTCACTGCATTTAAAAATACTAGTGCCAGGGATTCTAGTTTTAGAAAGGCTTGGCTTCCTCGTTCTCAGCCATCAGCAATTTCTCTTTACTTATTATCTCTTCAATCTGAAATGACATTTCTACACGCAGAATAGTCAAGCTTAGAGCATAAATCAGCCATGTCAAATCCCTTAGGCCTTCGCAGTTCACAATGTCTACACGTCTGAGGCTCCGAAAACACATAGGATTTGCACTTGTCATGTTCTGTTGTTTCCAATCTATTGGTATCTCTGGAATATTAGGATATGCTAACTCGTGGCCACAGAGATCACTCGACGAGGCTGCCATTAATGATATTCTGATGGACTTTGGTATACATTTATCGAGAGATAAATGTCGCGTAAAGTTCACCAAACTGTAGATGTTTAGGAGTCGTTCCATTACAGAGGCATCCTTTAGAGTAAGGGTCAAAAGTTTCAAATGTTCCAAGAACTGCAGCTCCATCACTAAACCATCATCCAGAGGAACACTGGACTCGCATAGTCTTAGTACCTGCAGATTCAATAGACTCGATATCCCAATTACACTTTCAAGCTTGTGTGTGTACTCTAAGTCCAAGTGTATTAGTTTCCTCAACTCTTTGATACCAGCAGGCAACATCTCGATCCCTGTTCTTGATAAGTTAAGATACTGCAAAGAAACCAACTTGGAAATCTCTGCTGGCAACTGGGTGAGACTTTCATTGGAAGATAAATCCAAAACCTTAAGCTCTGTCATATACTTAAAGAACTGTTCCGAGATATTCACCAGCTTGTTGTTTTGTAGGAAAACCGTTACGAGTTTTGTTGTCCCACATGGACTTGTGTTTGTTATCCTCTCAATTTGATTTCCCATCAATGACATCTTATGCACAACGCTCCAATCCTTCACCTCTGGTACATGGCTTAATCGTGCACCGGCTTTCACAATGAAGCTCTCTTTATTCCTTCCAAGATCAGCTGTTATCCACAGGGCCATCTCACGAACCATATCATGCATCTTCAGGAACTCTGTATGTTCATACTCCATCAATAAGCAAGCACGAACAAGAGTACCCATGATCTCATAACCATGGTTCATAGCTTTACCTCTGTCTTTTTTCCCATCTATAAATCCCTCGCATATCCAATATTCCACCAACTCTTCCTTGTCAATTTCATAGTCTTCAGGGAACAAAGCACAGTATTGTAAACACTTCCTTAACATTTCATCATCTAGATTATCATAGCTAAACTTCAAGATAGGAAGAATCTTGTCTTGCATACCTTTAAACTCAGAAGCAAACGAAGTCAATAGTGACATGTTTACACGACCATCGTTCGAAAGTGATCGTACTACTTGAAATATCAAATACTCGTTAATTGGACGGATTAAGTATCTATTCACTGTAATTAACTTTTTTTAAAAGGAGAAGAAGTGGAAGATTCTGTAGCTTGCTGAGGTGGCATTAACGGTCGGGTTTGTTTTTCTTTTCTTTTATTTGGGCTAAAGTGATAGTGTTCTTGTTACTGTAAATTTAAAAACTCAGGATAATTCACCATCCTAGCTACAAAATAGCAGCAAACTTTACAAATCTTTTATCTTTTATGGAGGGACCCAACAAGTCAACAACAAACGAAAGCAAAAGGTAATGTATTGTAAATGATACGTTTGATCTGTCTGAAAATGGATGATTTCGCTAAGATAGTTTTTAAAAGCAGTGGATGTTTTTGATATTTTGAAATTCAAAAATATGGCTTTATCTAAAAAAAAAAAAAGGGATTAAACAAGCTGACCGTTAACGAAAAAAAGAAATCGATCATCTTCTTCATGAGAGGGAACATCTATGGGCTTGATAATGGGTTTTGAAGAGAAAGCCCAATTGTTTAAAATTTAAAAAGAGACTGGGCTTCACGTGCATTTTTTACGAAATCTACAGTATATTCTGGTTCTGACATCACTGATTTTTATACCACGTGGACCTTTAGAAGACACCAATCCATCAAAATGGGGCCCATTGTTTTTGGATTTTTCCTAATTGAGGGAAAAGATGCAAGAACTTCACAGTTCACAGTCCCAACAATACCCCCATTGGAGCCAATTCCCAAGTTGGTACACGTAAATCAAAGCCCTCGTTTTCGTCGAAACTTATCGATTTGCTTTTTAGATCTCTCTTTGTGTTCCTTGGCTGAATATAGTAGGACTAATCTTCTTCGTCTTCTTCTTAAAACAAAAAAAACTGCATAGTAGTATGATTGAGAAAATGAGATTCATTTGAAACCTGACTATCAATTGCAAAACAAAGAGGCTGGTTTTATGTCTGTCTAGTGTCTACTAAACAGTAAACACAAGGGATCTCCTATTAATAATTTAATATAGTATTATCTTTTGTCTTAAGAGTTCAATAATTAATAGTAGCGAATGATAGTACATGCTAGTGGACCTTATATTAACAAAGTTGTTGTCTTATAGTGGAAAAATACATGCTTTTTTCAATAGTCAATAACAATACGATTATAAATTTATAATTGATTAATGGGCAGTGTTTTTTACACAAGTTGGGTTTTTTTTTTCTTCAAATTGCAATTTTTTTGTATATATAAAATATAAAAAGACGAAATGCACGAACTCTAATCCGCTTAAAAATAATCGTTATGTCCATTTGACGAATGTATGTGAAAAAAAGAGGATTAATTCTTGTAATTACAAGGATTAGCTTCGATCATTTTCGACGGTACGATCCCCGTTTAGGGTTTATTTGTCCCCGGTCCAAAAAATCAGATATTTTCACTACCACTGTCCTTCTAATAAACAACACTTTCTTCTCTACGCAGAGACTCACCTTATCGTCTCTCTATCTCCTCATTCCTCTGTTTCCTTCGTCTCTGGGTTTTTCTGGAGAGTGTTCGAGAGAGATAGAGAGATGGAAGGTCTGATTCAAACCAGAGGAATCCTCTCTTTACCCACAAAACCCACCGGAGTGAAAAGCCTTCTCCAGCCGTCTCATGGCTTAAAGCAAAGACTTTTCACCAGAAACATACCTGCCTTATCAATATCCTCTAATGGGCATACCAAATTTCAATCCTTTCAATCAATCCCACTTGGGATTTCGGTTTCCCACAAGGAGAGAAACAGAGGGTTCATCTGCAAGGCGGAAGCTTCAGCCGCCGGAGACAGAAATGTGTTCGACGAAGGTGACACGGCGGCCATTACTGTGTCTCCTAAGATTTTCGGTGTTGAGGTCACAACTCTGAAAAAGATTGTACCTTTAGGTCTGATGTTCTTTTGTATTCTTTTCAATTACACAATTCTTAGGGATACGAAAGATGTTTTGGTGGTCACGGCTAAAGGAAGCTCTGCTGAGATTATACCGTTTTTGAAGACATGGGTGAATCTTCCTATGGCTATTGGGTTCATGTTGCTCTACACCAAACTCTCTAATGTTCTCTCCAAAAAGGCTCTCTTTTACACTGTTATTGTCCCTTTCATTGCCTACTTTGGAGCTTTTGGTTTTGTGATGTATCCTCTCAGCAATTTGATTCACCCTGAAGCTCTGGCTGATAAGCTACTTGCCACCCTCGGCCCAAGATTCATGGGTCCTCTCGCAATTTTGCGGATTTGGAGTTTCTGTTTGTTCTATGTCATGGCTGAGCTTTGGGGTAGCGTTGTGGTTTCAGTTCTCTTTTGGGGATTTGCCAATCAGGTGATTGTCATTACACTTTTCTTTTTCCTGCTACTGCTAGTAATGATAGACTCATGGTATTATGTTTGATAGGGCTTTAAGTTTGGAACCCTTCTGCTAACTATATATTGACATGCAATGTTTTGGTGGCAGATCACAACTGTTGACGAAGCCAAAAAGTTCTATCCTTTGTTCGGACTAGGGGCCAATGTTGCACTTATTTTCTCAGGAAGAACTGTGAAATATTTCTCTAATATGAGGAAGAATCTTGGTCCTGGAGTTGATGGCTGGGCTGTTTCATTGAAAGCCATGATGAGTATTGTCGTGGGGATGGGTCTCGCTATCTGTTTCCTCTACTGGTGGGTGAATAGATATGTTCCCCTCCCAACCCGTAGCAAGAAGAAGAAGGTATTAATATGGCTGTAACATACAAAATACTAATGTAAATTTGCATGCTCAGCTTATTTTCTTCTGATTTGTTACAGGCAAAACCTCAGATGGGAACAATGGAGAGCTTGAAGTTCTTGGTGTCATCACCATATATTAGGGATCTTGCTACTTTGGTGGTTGCCTATGGAATTAGTATCAACCTCGTTGAAGTCACATGGAAATCAAAGCTTAAAGCTCAGGTTAGCAAAATCCTCACTGAAAAGCTACTAACTTACTACAACTACTGCACTTTCATTTCATCTCAGAACCTAAAGATCGTTTCTTTGAACGCAGTTCCCTAGCCCCAACGAATACTCAGCATTTATGGGCGACTTCTCAACATGCACTGGTATCGCAACATTCACAATGATGCTTCTAAGCCAATATGTGTTCAAGAAGTATGGTTGGGGAGTAGCTGCAAAGATCACGCCAACAGTTCTGCTATTGACCGGTGTTGCCTTCTTCTCTCTGATATTGTTTGGTGGCCCATTCGCACCAGTGGTTGCCAAGCTTGGTATGACACCGCTACTCGCAGCTGTGTACGTTGGTGCCCTCCAGAATATCTTCAGCAAGAGTGCTAAATACAGCTTGTTCGATCCTTGCAAAGAAATGGCTTATATCCCATTGGATGAAGACACCAAGGTTTCTAACCTTTTCGCTTCGTGAAAGTTTCATTCTTGATTGTTTGATCATAGTTTTTTACGGGTTACGGTTTGTGCCATTGATTTGCAGGTTAAGGGCAAAGCTGCTATTGACGTGGTCTGCAACCCATTAGGGAAATCAGGCGGTGCTCTAATCCAGCAGTTCATGATCCTTACCTTTGGCTCACTCGCCAATTCCACACCGTACCTTGGAATCATCCTGCTCGGTATAGTCACAGCGTGGTTAGGCGCGGCTAAGTCGTTGGAAGGACAGTTCAACACTCTCATGTCTGAAGAAGAGCTTGAGAAGGAAATGGAGAGAGCTTCATCAGTCAAGATTCCTGTTGTAACTCAGGATGATGCGTCTGCAGGAGAATCTGCGAGCCAACTATCAGGGAAATCTACTCCGACCAGCACTTAGACGTTGACGGTTAAAAGCTTTTTGGGGTTGGTTTTATGTATGAGTTTTAAGATTTTGGTCACAGTAAAACAATCATTTAGTCGTATGTTTTTGATGTTTTGGTTTGTTTGCTCTCTTGATACCAATACGAAATTAATAAATTGTCCAAGTTTAGTAATCGTATCAATACACTCTGTCTTGATTTATTCCACTCAATATAGAACACAGTACTAAGTACTTTTAAGCACTGTCAAAACACGACATGGTATCATTAACATTATGAACTGCAAAATAGTTCATACACTTGATTGTATTAACCTAGAATATATATTTTATTGATAAATATACAAAATATGTATACTTCAAAATTATAGAATGGTAAGCCTATGGCGTGTGGGAGTATATTATAATTTTCTTCTATACATACAAAAATGCTTAATAGCTAATAATGGCGTGGCAAATGCGAAGCCGTCGGACAAGTTTTGTTTTGTTTTTAAAGGAAAAGAAATATCTTTCGAAGCTGTCGAGGCCACGTAAAGGAAGGTGGTGACGTGTCTCCATAAAACACCGTTGTATTTGTCACACTATGGGTTCTCGGTAAAAGTGCTTCCTTACGTACATCTCAAGAACCGTTATCTTTTGGCCACGTGGAAGATATCAATACCGTTGGGTTGTTAAAACTTAAAAAGTTACTTGTCGTGAATGAATGGGTCCCAATGTTTTTTTCTTTCTGGGTAAAGAAAATAATTTTACAAGTTAATGTTTCTCATTAGAAAAAGAGAATTAAGAAATGAGACTCGAGAGGATCGAATCTTCCTAAACAGCGAAAACAACACGCTCCATGCCTTCCCTTTGGATATTTTTTTGGCAATTTGGAACACTGACAATCGGAGACGTCATTTTCATCCCACGGCTCTTAATTATCCTCTCTACCAAAAATATCGATTTGCTTGTGTGATAAAAACATTCAAAATATGTGTTTAATTTTTCTTCGCACTATTTGGTGGACCTAGAAATTACGGATTCGACTCAACTTCATTACACAAGCTAATGATGCCGCCGGAGACCTTTCCAATAGAGTTGGTGATGCCTTTTGTCTAAATACATAGCATTTTCTTATGAAGTTTTATTTTTGGGGTCAAAAATCGAAGCACGAGACATATCACCACATAGATGCGTCTCTTGAAATGTTTGAAACCAACTTCGCACCTTATCGCCGAGTGGATCGCATCTATGTTTTAGAATTGGTCCATGGAATAGAGAATTATGCTATGTTCAAGTTGGGCCCAAGGAAAAAAAAGAATGCTGAAAAGGACAAAATATTCCTCTAAAATTTATAGAGTTTGGTCACCTTATTTCGTTTGACGTCCTAATTTTGGGCCGCCGTCCGAATTCAGCGGTCAACGGAGGAGGATGCAAATTCTTTTACGTTTGAAAAGTGGGAAATTGACATCAAAACAATTGAGTGTAGATGACTAACTTATTTTCGATCTTGTAATCCAAAAGAAAAACATATTTGTGTATTGGCGACCATTGACAGATATTTTTCACGGGAAGGAATTTTTTTTTGCATTTTTACCTAAACAAATTCTCTAAAAATACATCACACTGATTATATAAGAAATTATCAGATTTTTGATTCTATACATATAAATATATTTTTTAATAATTAAATGACACGTGATTTATTGAGCTAAAGTTATAGCCCATTAGCCACCAACTCAGAAAAAAAGCTATAGCCACCAACTACAAACCTCATAAGGTCACTATGGTCATTTCACTTATGAAAACGAGGGGGCAAATCAGGAATTTTAAGGTATAACCTAAAGACTTTTTCTATGTTGCTACCATGAAAAAGCTCACATGGTTGACCGACACCACCGCAAATTTATCTCCTCAGAGACCAATTTGATTTTACATAATGCGAAAAATGAGCCTCTTCGAGCATTAAGAAGTGGTTAAGACAGTGAGCGTTAGGAATTTTCCCAGGAACATATTTTCTTCTTTTATTACATTCACAAGTGCAAAAATCTTTTTTTTTTCCCCAATATATAGTTTACCACATTTGTTAATATTCAATTGGCGAGAGATTAGATTCTTTCATTGCACACTATCTCGTCACCTTTATTATCTCTTCTTTCTCCATTTCTCTCCAGTCTTCTCTGTTTTTGCTGAAGAGATAGAGAGAGAGATGGAAGCTGCGATACAAACGAGAGGAATCCTCTCTTTACCGGCGAAACCCACCGGAGTGAGAAGCCTTCTTCAGCCGTCTCATGGCTTAAAGCAAAGACTTTTCACCAGAAACATACCTGCCTTATCGATTTCCTCTGATGGGCATACCAAATTTCAATCCTTTCGGTCAATCCCACTTGGGATTTCGGTTTCTCACAAGGAGCGAAGCAGAGGGTTCATCTGCAAGGCGGAAGCTTCGGCAAATGTGTTCGACGAAGGTGACACGGCGGCGATTACGGTGTCGCCGAAGATTTTCGGTGTTGAGGTTACAACTCTGAAAAAGATTGTGCCTTTAGGTCTGATGTTCTTTTGTATTCTTTTCAATTATACAATTCTTAGGGATACGAAAGATGTTTTGGTGGTGACGGCTAAAGGAAGCTCTGCTGAGATTATACCGTTTTTGAAGACATGGGTGAATCTTCCTATGGCTATTGGGTTTATGTTGCTCTACACCAAACTTTCTAATGTTCTCTCCAAAAAGGCTCTCTTTTACACTGTTATAATTCCTTTCATTGCCTACTTTGGAGCCTTTGGTTTTGTGATGTACCCTCTCAGCAGTTTGATTCATCCTGAAGCTCTTGCTGATAAGCTCCTTGCAATTCTCGGCCCCAGATTCATGGGTCCTCTGGCAATCTTGCGTATTTGGAGTTTCTGTTTGTTCTATGTTATGGCTGAGCTTTGGGGTAGTGTTGTTGTTTCAGTTCTCTTCTGGGGATTTGCCAATCAGGTGATTGTCATTACACTCATCTTTTTTTCTTGCTACTGCTAGTCATAGACTCATTGTATTAGATTTGATAGCCTTTGAAGATTTGGGACCCTTCTGAGTTATTATCTATTTTATTTGTGGATGAACTAGTATAGTAATATGCAGTGTTTTGGTGGCAGATCACGACTGTTGACGAAGCCAAAAAGTTCTATCCTTTGTTCGGACTAGGGGCCAATGTTGCACTTATTTTCTCTGGAAGAACTGTGAAATATTTCTCTAATCTGAGGAAGAATCTTGGTCCTGGAGTTGATGGCTGGGCTGTTTCATTAAAAGCCATGATGAGTATTGTCGTTGGGATGGGTCTCGCCATCTGTTTCCTCTACTGGTGGGTGAATAGATATGTTCCCCTCCCAACCCGTAGCAAGAAGAAGAAGGTAAATAATATGGTTGTAACATACGAAATAGTAAATACTAATGCAATTGCATGCGTAGCTTATGAGGTTTCTTCCGATTTGTTACAGGCAAAGCCGCAGATGGGAACAATGGAGAGCTTGAAGTTCTTGGTGTCATCACCATACATTAGGGATCTTGCTACTTTGGTGGTTGCCTATGGAATTAGTATCAACCTCGTTGAAGTCACATGGAAATCAAAGCTTAAAGCTCAGGTTAGCAAAATCCTCACTGAAAAGCTACTAACTTACTACAACTACTGCACTTTCATTTCATCTCAGAACCTAAAGATCGTTTCTTTGAACGCAGTTCCCTAGCCCCAACGAATACTCAGCATTTATGGGTGACTTCTCAACCTGCACTGGTATTGCAACATTCACAATGATGCTTCTAAGCCAATATGTGTTCAAGAAGTATGGTTGGGGAGTAGCTGCAAAGATCACGCCAACCGTTCTGCTATTGACCGGCGTTGCCTTCTTCTCTCTGATACTGTTTGGTGGCCCTTTCGCACCATTGGTTGCCAAGCTTGGTATGACACCGCTACTCGCAGCTGTGTACGTTGGTGCCCTCCAGAATATCTTCAGCAAGAGTGCCAAATACAGTTTGTTCGATCCTTGCAAAGAAATGGCTTATATCCCATTGGACGAGGACACCAAGGTTGGTTACTTGTTCGCTTCATGAAAGTTTCATTCTTTGATCTTAGGTTTTTACGGGTTACGGTTTGTACCATTGATTTGCAGGTTAAAGGCAAAGCTGCTATTGACGTGGTCTGCAACCCATTGGGGAAATCAGGCGGTGCACTGATCCAGCAATTCATGATCCTTACCTTCGGCTCACTGGCCAATTCCACACCTTACCTTGGAATCATCCTGCTCGGTATAGTCACAGCGTGGTTAGGCGCGGCTAAGTCATTGGAGGGACAGTTCAACACTCTCATGTCTGAAGAAGAGCTTGAGAAGGAAATGGAGAGAGCTTCATCTGTCAAGCTTCCGGTTGTGTCTCAGGAGGATGCACCACCAGGAGAATCTACGAGCCAATTATCAGGGAAATCTACTCCGACCAACATTTAGACGATGACGGATCAAAGGTTTTGGGGATTGGTTATGTGAAGGTTTTGGTTAGAGTAAAAATCACTCATTTTAGTCAGTCGTATGTTTTTCTTTCGTTTGGTTTGTTTGTTCTCTTGATACTAATAGGAAACTAATAAATTGTTCAAGTTCAATAATCTTATCAACACTGTCTTGATTCAGCTCCCAACAAAACAGAGCTTCTTCTAACCAAAAAAAATCTAATTTTGGTGGAAATTAATCCGAAAACGACGTAGTTTGAGTGGACGATAAGCGTTAAAATCGTTAATCAGGAAGAATTTTGTCGACTTTATCTTCTCGCCTTAAAACCCCAAATGTAAAACCTCAACGAGAGTGACCATGTTCTTTGCTCTGTCTCTCCTATGATGGCGTCTTCTGCTCAAACTCCTCACTTTTATCTCAATCCAGGCAAGTCGAATTCTTTCCAGAGCAAAGCTTATAAGCATAGAAACGTTCATTTCTATTGGAATTTCGGAATTCGGAAACTTTTCTTGAGAAAATCTCAAGGACTCTCTGTTCTTAGCTCAAGTTCTAGCAGCACCCATTTTTCGAATTCTCAGTTACATGGGCTTTGCGCGAATGGGAAGCTGGAGGAAGCTATGAAGCTTCTCAATTCTATGCAGGAGTTGCGAGTTGCCGTAGACGAAGATGTGTTTGTGGCTTTGGTCAGGCTATGTGAGTGGAAGAGAGCTAACGAGGAAGGTTCTAAAGTTTATTCCGTTGCTATGAATTCCATGAGCAGCCTTGGCGTTGAACTTGGTAACGCGTTTCTCGCTATGTTTGTGAGGTTTGGTAATTTGGTTGATGCCTGGTATGTATTCGGTAAAATGTCTGAGAGAAACTTGTTTTCTTGGAATGTGTTGGTTGGTGGTTACGCAAAGCAAGGCTATTTCGATGAGGCGATGTGTTTGTACCATAGGATGTTGTGGGTTGGTGGTGTTAAACCTGATGTCTATACATTCCCCTGTGTATTGAGAACTTGTGGAGGTATACCTGATCTAGCTCGAGGAAAAGAGGTTCATGTTCATGTGGTTCGATACGGATATGAATTGGATATTGATGTGGTAAACGCTTTGATTACTATGTATGTGAAGTGTGGTGATGTGAAGAGTGCAAGGTTGCTTTTTGATAGAATGCCTAGGAGAGATATTATCTCGTGGAACGCAATGATCTCGGGGTATTTTGAGAATGGGATGTGTTATGATGGGCTGGAGTTGTTTTTTGCTATGCGTGGTCTTTCTGTTGATCCTGATTTGATGACTCTGACCAGTGTTATCTCTGCTTGTGAGCTTCTTGGAGATGGAAGGCTAGGAAGGGATATTCATGCTTATGTGATAAGCACTGGTTTCGCTGTTGATATATCTATCTGCAACTCTTTAACTCAGATGTACTTGAATGCTGGGTTATGGCATGAAGCTGAGAAAGTGTTTACTAGAATGGAGAGCAAAGACATTGTGTCATGGACCACTATGATTTCAGGCTACGAGTATAATTTTCTACCCGAGAAGGCCATAGAGACTTACAGAATGATGGATCAAGATGTTGTGAAGCCAGACGAGATAACAGTAGCTGCTGTTCTATCTGCTTGCGCTACTTTAGGTGATCTTGACACAGGTGTTGAGCTCCATAAGCTTGCGATTAAGGGAAGGCTCATATCCTATGTGATTGTTGCAAACAATCTCATTAATATGTACTCAAAGTGCAAATGCATTGATAAGGCCTTGGACGTCTTTCATAACATCCCTCGCAAGAATGTAATATCTTGGACATCGATTATTGCAGGGCTTCGACTCAACAACCGGTGTTTCGAGGCCTTGATATTCTTCCGGCAAATGAAAATGACGTTGCAGCCTAATGCAATCACCTTAACAGCTGCATTAGCAGCTTGTGCTAGAATCGGGGCTCTAATGTGCGGGAAAGAGATTCATGCCCATGTACTGAGAACAGGGTTGGGGCTTGATGATTTTCTTCCAAATGCACTCTTAGACATGTATGTACGGTGCGGGAGAATGAACATTGCTTGGAATCAGTTCAACTCACAGAGAAAGGATGTTTCATCATGGAACATTCTTCTAACTGGATATTCAGAGCGGGGTCAAGGGTCAGTGGTGGTAGAGTTATTTGACAGAATGGTCAAGTCCAGAGTAAGGCCAGATGAGATTACGTTCATCTCATTGCTATGTGCTTGTAGCAAATCCCAAATGGTGAGACAAGGTTCGATGTACTTTAGCACAATGGAGAAGTATGGTGTTACCCCAAACTTGAAGCACTACGCTTGTGTGGTAGATTTGCTTGGCCGTGCAGGCGAGTTAGAAGAAGCCCACAAGTTTATCCAGAAAATGCCAGTAACACCAGATCCAGCCGTATGGGGAGCGTTGCTTAACGCGTGCAGGATTCATCGTGACATTAAACTCGGTGAGCTATCAGCGCAGCGTATATTTGAGCTGGACAAAGAAAGCGTTGGCTATTACATTCTGTTGTGTAATCTGTATGCTGATTGTGGCAAATGGGGAGAAGTTGCAAAAGTGAGAAGAATGATGAAAGAAAATGGGCTAACCATTGATACAGGATGCAGTTGGGTAGAAGTAAAGGGTAAAGTTCACGCTTTTCTTAGCGATGACAAGTACCATCCTGAAACGAAAGAGATCAACACTGTTTTACAAGGGTTCTATGAGAAAATGAGTGAAGCTGGGCTTACTACTACAACAACTTCAGATCCTAGTTCAACAGATGAGACTGAGATCTCAAGAGATGAGATATTCTGTGGACATAGCGAGAGAAAGGCCATTGCATTCGGTCTGATCAACACGGTCCCAGGAATGCCGATTTGGGTGACAAAGAACCTCAATATGTGCGAGAGTTGCCATGATACAGTAAAGTTCATCTCCAAAACAGTAAGAAGAGAAATCTCTGTTAGAGATGCTGAGCATTTCCACCACTTCAGAGATGGAGAATGTTCATGTGGAGATTAGAAACAGGAATACACACATCAAGGGATTATAGTTTGGTTTTGTTTTGTCTGTAACACTTGTTGTAAATTAGGAATTGCTCTGTATGTAACATTAGCTAGAGAGGATTCAATGTAATCCGGTGTTATTGCTCACCACTTTATTTATATCAAAACGTTGTTACAAAAATAGAAAGAATAGCATATTATAAACAAAAAATGTCTATCGTTTTTGGAAATTGAAAGTCTTGATTCCAACAGCAAAGATAACGGCAAAGAGCACAGGGAAGATGACGTTCATGGCTGCGACCACTCCTAAGAAACCTTCTCTGTATCCATAGAACTCTCTAAGGAATTGCTTCACACTCGTATCACCATCGGACATAGTCTTAGTAATATCACCGAACTGTGTTACGATTAATCCATACAATGTCCATGCAACTGGGCAAAGCCAGTAGTACCATACCCACCATGCAGGCATACTCTGTTTCATACAAAAGTTTAGGGTCAAAACGTAATATTAAAATAAGGTTATGGGCAATTTTGAAATTAAAAATAATAATACTTACGGGACGAGGGATGAGGAAGCCGGAGAAGAGATTCCAGATGCCGTAGAAAGCGGAGGAGACGACAGAGGCGATGTGGTGGTTCGGCGTCATAGCCACAGTCATCATGCCGTAGAAGGTGAAAGTTAAGAATGATCCGTACATAAAGAAGAGGTACCATAAGAATTTCGCCGCCGTCCACTCGAATCCGATCATTGCGTACACTATGAGACCGTACACCACCGCTTGCACGAAGACGTATGGTATCTCGATGAAAACCTAGAAATTTGAATGTGAGATTTCCAGTTGTGAATTTTAGTTGGGAACAAAATTTCTGAATTGGATAGGAATTTTTATTTTTTTGGAGGTACCTGAGCGAAAGCATAAGGCATGGCGGAGTACATTCCGGCGGCTTGTTCTCGGTAAAAAACTGTTCTCTCGACGTTGACGACTGGCTGCACTGAGGCAGCGTTTTGTATTCCGAGGAAGATAACAGCTGTGTACATTGAACCCATTGCATTGGATAAATCCTGTCTCGTTCTCCTGCAAGTGATATTTTTTTTCGAATTAGATCAATAAGGAGTTATTTTTTTAATCTTAGAAGTAAAGAATTTGTGAGGTTTTGCAGCTTTTGCTTACGTTTTGCCTCCAAGGTCCCAGAACATTGTGCCAAACATGAGAGCAATGACGACTGTGAAGAGGAATCTCACGGCTGTGTAAGGCGGATTTCTCCAGTAGGACCAGTGTAGTTTCCACAGAGAGGCCATACATTGTATCCAGAAGGATTGAGAGTATTGTGTTGGGAAATATAGATCTTTTGATCCTGGAGCTGGCTGGCTTAGCTCCTTGATTAGCTCTTTGTTTCTCCTACACAAGAGACAGTTTATTGGTGAGATTAGAATCTGCTGGAGATTGTGCACCTTATTGACTGTGAATGTACTTACTTGTAAAGTTCTGAATTTTTGTAGAGTTGGGCGAAATCGACTCCTAAAGCTGCTTCTTGAGAAGTGTTTGAAACTTCAAGCATCCAGGTTGCTGGATTGTACCCTTCTGTGATCTTGCTGATTCCTTGAATACTCTGTTGCAGAGTCAGCATATTCAGTCCATGTTTGCTTGTGATCCAAAAATTATTCAGGTAATGTGATTATTACAGTCTTGTTTATTACCTCAAAATAGTTGATTAAATGTGTTGATTCGTGGCCTAGAGGTCCTACGTAGATCTCCTCACCTCCACGCTTCAACAAGAACAACTGCATATATACACATTCACAAACATGTTAACAAATGATTAGAATTTTGTTTTCCATTTTTGTTTTGAAAGTAATTTTTATATACCTCATCGAAGGCTTCAAATATGTCGATGCTAGGCTGGTGAATGGTGCAGACAACGGTTCTGCCCGTGTCAACTGTGTTCCTCACAGTCCTCATAACGATGGCAGCAGCTCGTGCGTCCAATCCTGAAGTAGGTTCATCCATGAAGATGATGGAAGGGTTTGCAACCAGCTCCACCGCTATGGTCAGTCTCTTTCTCTGCTCTGTTGACAAACCGCTCTCACCTGGTAACCCAACCAGTGCTTGCCTCAACGGGGTTAACTCCACTAGCTCCATCACTTCCTCTATGAACATCTGTACCAAGACAAGAACAAAACAAACATATGTTAGTATAATTTCAATTTCCTCATTTGGCTCTTGGAAATGATAATGTTTCAAAATAACCTTTCTCGTGTTTGAATCGACTTCTTTAGGTAATCGGAGCCAGGCTGAGTAAACCAAGGACTCGTAAACAGTGACATGTGGGGAATGGATATCGGTTTGTTCACAGTATCCTGAGATACGCGCAAACGTTTGTTGTTTCTTTGGGTAACCAGAAATGGTGATGTTACCATCAATATAACCACCGGTTTTTCTTCCGGCTAAAACATCCATCAGAGTGGTTTTGCCAGCACCGGAAACACCCATGAGAGCTGTAAGCACGCCTGGCCTAAATGCACCATTCACACCTTTCAACAGGACAAGTTTGTCTTCTTGTGTGCCTTGTTCTATCATTTCCTATGAGAAAGAATCCATAACAAAGATTAGTTGGAAGTTTATTGCTTTGAGATAAAAATTCCTCGAGCAAGGATTTTACCTGGGGCATGTCAACTGAGTATACAACATTGTCAAAGGTAATTGAATGTGGCTCAAATGGAAGCACCATTCCTCTTTTCTTGTTGGCGCCAGCTTGAAGTTCTGTCTCGTTATTCGGTTTTTTCCCATCACTCGCAGGCTCTTCCGAAATTACAGCTTGTGACTTTCCCAAGGCTGTACACAGAGAATGTTTAGAGGGTTAAAAAAACAGCTTTGTATCAGAAGATGTGATCAAGCAAAACTGAGTGATTACATACAGTTCAGAAACGTCAGAGCCATTGTGAAACCAAAGTTGAACAAAATGATGAATCCGAGTAAGGCTCCAGCTCCAATCCAGTACCAGTATGCATGGGGTAAGAACCCACGAGACTTGAGGACAGTAACACCAAGTGTTTCTGTTGAGTTTTGGGCAACCTGTAATACAATCAAAACATATCAGTCCTGTCTAAAGGAAATACCAAAACCATGAAATGTGATCTCCGGTTCTGGAGTGGACAAGGGAGGGTGGGTGATGCCTACTTGACTCCAGCTGTGTCCGAAGAATTCGTTGGCCATGATCGCGTTCTGTCCGTACATTATTGGGGAGATCCAGTAACCCCATATCCACCACTTCTTAATGTCATCTGTTTTGATCGGTTAAATGGAAGAAAAGGTTAGCTTTTGATACGAGTATATGAGAAAATGGACGCAAACGCAAATGTATCAACCATGAACACATACCTCGTGAAAGTACCACACCACCCAAGGCAAAGAAGACGAGCAGCGTAAATGCACCAAATGTGTTTGCGACGATCATGTTTCTTCCCAATGCTGCCACCATCTTAAACAATGCTGAAGCCATCTGGTTCATGAGAACGAGCAGGATATACTGCTTAAACAGCCTGCAACAAACCAGCAAGAAACCAGGAGAACCTGTTAGGAGCTGCTCCAAAAGTATCCAACTTTGTCATGTTTAGTTGTTTGGTGTATATATGCACCTTCCAATGTTGGGATCAAAGCCGATCACGTAGTAAGTGATGAATGTTGCGAGAGCAGCTTCAATGAAGCTTATAGGGATCTTGAGGAGCCAAGGAGGCAGAGAGTATACCCATGCAGGGTAGAAGAGAAGATCTCTTTGTTTGTAAAACACAGGAAGTTTTGCAATAGTCATTGAAAGTTCAGACATTCCATTGAACATGAGCATCATAAGGATGAAGAACAAGGCTCCCGTGTAGAGAACCCCATCCACCTCTGTCTTCTTTTGCATCTCCGTCCTAAAGAAGAGCGTCATAGTCGCGAATGCCATTACCAGCAGCTGTAAACACATGGAAGCAAAAACATTTTCATGAATATGTCTTGAAGACAAGGAGATTTTGTTGCAAGATTTGAAGAATTGGTAATGTTCACTTACTTGTCCGAACTTGAAGTAGTAAACAAAAGAGTTTCTTTTCATGAGTAAGTATTCTCTGGAGAAGCTGGTCTTGACAAGTTCTTTAACCCCAACGCCATACTTCTTTGTGGTTAGAGCAGCTGGATGGCTCTTTGTCTTGTCAAAGGGCAAAGCGAGCTCATCTCCGATTCTCCGCCCAACATGGAATGATTGAAACGCCTCTGCAAACTCCCTCACTCTTATAAACCTGTAAGGCTCATCAGATCGGGACCAATACTGCATTTGGTCTTTCTTTGATGTCACCTAGAAGAGTAGTGATCGTTTTAAGTATAAGACATGAAACAAAATCGATCATATGATTGTGTTCTTATGAATTAATCCTTACTTCTTGGAGGAAATCAGCAACGCCCTTTCGTGGAGGACATTTGAATCCCATGGTTTCAAAGAACTCAACAACGTGCTCTCGAGGGCCTTCATAGATGATCTCGCCTTCGGCAATGAGAATGATATCATCGAAGAGATTGAACGTCTCAGGTGCAGGCTGAAGGAGAGAGATCAGAGCTGTCCCGTTGAAGATATGAACATAGTTTCTGAGGGAGTTCACTATCTGGTAGGTCGTGGAACTATCTAAACCAGTCGATATCTCGTCCATGAACAGAGCCCTGGACGGTCCAACCAGCATTTCACCAGTAGTGACACGCTTCTTTTGTCCTCCAGAGATACCTCTCAACATATCATCACCGACCATAGTGTCTGCGCATACCTCAAGCCCTAAGATCTGTAAAACATACAAAAGAGTTTAGATGATTTGAAGCATAGAAGACTTTGTAATTCTCTTATAAAAAGTTGGAATTGAACTGTGTACCTTGAGGATATAATCTGTCATCACATTTGTTTCTTCACCTGCTGTTGCTGTCGCCTGTAATGAAACAAATAAAGTTAAAAAGAAAAATCCAAATCGGATATTGCAAATGTTCACCAAGCAATATAAACCAACCTTCATGAAGACATCAACATCGGGATCAGGTTTGATGTTTGCTTCTTTCTCTCTTCTTGCCAATTCCGTCAACATATCTAAAATGCATCACAAAAACTTGGATATGATTAGCAAATTCAGTAAACCACATGGCAGATAGAAAACCAAGAAAAGGTTTAAAACTAACCATAACGGGAACCAACGCCTTGGAAACGAGCAGCGTAAGCAAAAGTCTCGCGAACAGTCATTTCACCGATATGAACATCGTTTTGGCCTATATACGCAGCTGTTCTTTGTGGCACAAACTCGTTCATACCATGACCATTGTATGTCACCTTCCCAGTTTCCTACAAGGGCAAAAGAATGGTATTTACATTTGATTCAAACAAAACCATAAAGCTGAAAAAAAGAAAGAGACAAGGGGAAAAGAAATTGTACCTTTAGTTCAGGATCAAGCTTTCCCGCCAAGGCAAGCAAAAGGGTCGTTTTCCCAGAACTTGGAGGACCCAAAAGTAGAGCCATCCTGCAGAAATTCAAACTTCTTTTACTTTTCTTATTGTGTTCAAAACTACTTTTAACAATTTCTCAATAAAATAACTAAAATACTTTTCAAGAATTTTAAATTGGTTAAAACGGAATCTGAAAGTTCACCTGCCAGGCTTGACTATTCCACTGACGTCGTTGAGTATAGTGAACTTCTTTTTCCGGTTTGGAACAAGGTGCAGAGAATTCAGAAGCATCTGTAAATACCATCAAAGTATCGGACTGTTAGAGATATTGTTTTTGTTTGAATATCAATAAGAAGAAGAAAACAAAACAAAAAACAATCTTACATCTGCAAAATTGGACATGAAATTAACAAGCGTTGGTAAAGCTCTGCCTCCAACATGAACCTCTGCTTCAACTTTAAGATGATCAAACCTAACTTCTATTGTCGGAAGATCGATTCCAACTCTGTCATTTCATTATTACATTTAGTCCCTTAGATATACGAACCATCAAACAAAACAGAGCTCCTCTGTTTTCGCTTGAATGGTAAAACTAAAATAAAAAAGAATACCTATCGATACGGTTCTTGAGTTTCCAGAGGAGTTTCTCATGCTCGTCGTCACCGACTTTAATGAGCCTCTCGAGGAGTTTCTTCGTATCTTGAAACCCAAGCTTCTGAACATCGATCTCGTTCATGCCATGTGAAGCTGTGAGGATTCCTTTCCTGAGACGATCAAAAGTGGGAAGCTTCTCTAGAGCAGCCCATCTCAAAGCTTCTTCGTCGTCTTCTTCTCTAGAAGATCTTGAGAATATCTCCGTTCCTAAATCTTTCCTCCACACTGAAGAGTTTCTTCTTAAACTGTTACTAGCTTTATGAAAACTAGTTCCTTCCATTTTTCCCGGATTAGTGAATCCCAGAAATCAAACCCTTGTCTTTTTTTTTGTCTTCAATTCTCTCTTCTTTCTTTTGTATATGTAAGATCAAAGATTTAAATAAATTAACCAAAAATAAAAGATTTAGAAAAAATGAAGGGGGGAGATGAAATAAGTGTAGGCTTTGTGGCCTGTATATATACACATAAAATTTACGAGGAGGCTTACTATTCATAATAAGGCACATGCATGTCTCTTCTTCCCAAAGTGGCCAAATCAAAGACGGAACATGACCAAGATAAACGCTTTACGCTTTGACCTATATTACGTCAGCTGTGACTCTGTCTAGAGAACTTCTAGAAGAACCACTGCTCCCTTAATTAATTTAAAGTAATTAATTTCCACTCATATTAAAGTACTTTTCTCAAGAATCACAGTACAATGTGAACTGAATATCTAAAGGTTTCAAAATGATAAAAAAAAAAAATTTCTATGATGATTGATAATGTTTTTATTTCATCAATACTTTAACGCATCAATCATATTGCAAAGTTTCTTTTTGTTTTAATCATTATAAATACAATCATAAAACTTCAATTTGTGTACGAGGATCTTTACTAAATAAAAACACAGGGTCCAAATTCCAAACACCAAGTTACTTACTCGTGCAGTTATGTGTATTTCAAAATGGTTGCACATTTAAATTTGTTAGCTTACATCAGCTACATGAATAAATATAGACAAAATTCACTGAGAAATTTTTAACTACGGATAGGGTAGAAAAGGTGAGAGCAGATTCGTTAACCCCATATATTTAATCTCTCAACGGTAAAAATCCTGATTTTTAGTAAATAACAAATCGCCATATTTACTTTCAAATAACATTATTAAATATTTTTATAAGATTATTTGACAGAAAAACTAATAGTTGTAGCTAATATATAGTATTACCATGAATGTAATTGACTTATATTCAAATTAACTGTTTGACAGCAAACAAATTAAGAGGTAATGTAAAAAACAAGACGACAAAATATGTAAATAGTAATGTGAGAAGGAAACATATGAATGTGAAAATACTAAAAAGATAGGCTTTGACGATTCTAGCTAAGTTGCCTTAGCAGCCCTTGTACATTTCCGCCATCATTTAATTGAATTGTATCCGCTTGGACTTATCTTAGGTTACTAGTATATACAGTATTAGCATTTTTCTTTTGATTTTATAAAACTAGACCTGCCTCTTCAGACATAATGTTGTGTGTTGGGGTTTGTAATACCATATTGTTAGGTTATGTGTAAAAATAATTAGACTTTTCAGTCTATTGATTAAGTACAGTTACCAACCAGGATAGCCATGAATAAAGAGATATTGTAATGGTAAATTAACGTGTATAAAATCTTAAGTTCGACCGTTAATTTACTCCTTATGAAAAGGAAAAAAAACTCAGTCGAAGATTCTAATTTGACCATGAATCAACGAAAATGAATTGAAAAGTTGGTCTTCGGTAACCTCCTCAAAACCCCTAATGACACAACCACTTTCTTGGAAGGTCACAATTTTCGTATTCCAGCTATTTCTTTCGAGACCGTCCTAGTTTTTTTTTGGAATTCCCATTTGCTTGCTTGGCCGTCTTTAATTATTTCCCAAAAATAGGGCGACCGTTGTTTCAACCACAAAGAACGTCCCAAGCCAGAAAATCGGTCAGGTGGAGCACTGAGATTGGTTAAATCGCTTAGGTAGAACATCGAATTAAATTAAAACTAGGTGATTTGCTAGTTGTTGGGAACCAAATTTATTGGTCTAACACGTTCAGTTTCTATTAAGGAAAAAAACCCCGAACATAACCGAAATTTACAAACCAGAAATCAAACCAAATTGTAAAATCTATATACAATCCAAAGCACTTATAAAATCAGAACTTGTGCAATAAAACCAATTAACCGAGTAAACTAAAATTCATTAATATATCAAGTATGTTATGTTCATAAATAAAAATACATTAATATTTCAAAATGTAACATTTAAAAAACAAATACTGCTCGAAGAGTCTTCTTTTCCTTTTGACAACTGCTAGAAGAGTCTTCTTTTATTCAATTTTTTGGGGTCAATGTGACTAGAGATCATAAGTATATGAGAGTATATGACATGCATCTAGCCATATATCTGGAATGTCATTGATAGGCTTTAGCAATAGTTTTAACGGGCCTAGAGGCCCATAGACCAACATATAAACTTTGGAGATCGATTAATTTGTAGGTCAATAATCTTCAACTATACTATTCTTCACAAGACACAACAAAAAGAAAGCAAAAGCAACTCAGGCATTTGCAGAGGCAGAGTCGGTGGCCGCCGGTGTGAGCCCAGTCAACAAATCCTCTTGTGGCGAGCCTAGCAAGAGTGAAACGATCTCTCTCATATTCGGTCGCTTGGCTGGATCAGGGTGACAACAAGCCAACCCTAACTTGAGCAACAATTCAACTTCCTCCATAGTCTCACATTCTCTCCTCACTCTCTCATCCGCCGCATCAGCCACCCTTCCTACGCCATAAAACTCCCTAACCCAATCCACAAGCACCATATCTTCCTCCTCCCCGTACTCTATTGGTCTCTTCCCACACACCACCTCCAACACCACCACACCAAAACTAAACACATCACTAGCCTCCGTTGGTGCTGACGCAGACGCCAATTCCGGCGCCAAATACCCTAACGTGCCAACCACGCGAGTAGTGTTTGAAGCCCCACCGTGCTCATACAGCTTAGCGAGTCCAAAGTCTCCTAACCTCCCACGCATCTCGGAATCTAAAAGGATGTTACTTGATTTGATATCTCTGTGGATCACTACTTGGTCCCATCCATGGTGAAGATAGTTAAGCCCTTCCGCCACGTCGTTGATCACCTGACGCCTTCTCCTCCACGGCATTGGCTCTTTAGGGTTGTCGAAGATCCATTGATTAAGACTTCCGTTCGGCATGTAGTCATAAACAAGCATCAGCTCGTTTTTCCGGCGACACCATCCTCTCATTTGAACTAAGTTCTTGTGCTGAAGCCTACCCATGCTCGAGATCTCCGCCATGAATTCTCTCAAGCCCTGCTTCGAATCGTGGTTCACGCATTTCACAGCGATCTCGTTGCTGTTTGATAAAACTCCTCTGTAAACTTTACCAAATCCACCAGCTCCAAGAAGCCGATCGTTCGAGAAAACCTCCGTAGCTGTGGCAAGTTCTTCGTAGCTGAAACGGTGAGGCCAAAACTCCAATTCCCATTCCTCGATCTCTTCTTCTTCTTCTCTCAGTAGCTTCGTCCAAATCAGATAAGCACCAATTCCAATTAGACCTAAGAAGACAACACAACCGATAACGATCCCGGCGATTGCTCCAGTTGAAAGAGAAGACGACGAAGCTTCCAGCGAGAAAACAGGTAACGTCGTTGTGTTGATCTCTCGAATCGCTCCGGTATCACTCAAGCTCCAAGCTAGAATTCTCCGAGCTTCAACCCAATTAGTTTTGGAAGCTGAGAAGCCAACGAACATATCCGCCGATACATAATTCGCGATAACCGGGTCACGGAAAGTGAGCGTAGGTCGGAGAGGTCGAGATACACCGGCGGGAGCGACGGAGACGTTGATCTCGAAGTTAGCGCCATCGAAATCGATCCAAGCTCGAACGTTTTGGCCGTTACGCATATTAAAAGGGACGAAGGTTCCGTTAACAGAATCATAGTAGCCGGCGGTTTCGGATTTGGTGGATATGATGTTGTTTAGATCAATTCCGATGTGGTTCCCATCGATATCGTTGAATTCAGGATTCTGACCGGTGTCGAATTCGACGGCGAGGAGAGGAGCGGTGAATGGGACGGTGGCATTAGTGAAGAGACCGAAGTATTGGCTAGCGATAGCGCCAGGAGGAGAGGTTGAATTGGAGAGGACGAAGCAGAGGCCGAAGCCTGGACTTGTGGATATGTCAGGGAGAACGGAGAAGACGAAGGAAGTTGAGAAAGAAGAGAGTCGGGTCGGGTTTCGAGTTGGATCGGGTATAATTGAGAGCTTTCTTGGGTAAAAAACGCGGCCGAATGATAATGGATTAGAGTCGTTGACGATGCGGATCACGGTGGATTCTACGCGGGAATCTTCGATGAGGATGACGTCACTTGTGTTGGCTGCTGAGCTGAAGGAGTTGTAGAGGAAATCAATGGCGGAAGAGGAAGGGAGGAGAGGAGCTGCGATGAAGATAAGGAGGATGACCACTGTTGCTGCCGCCGCCGCCATCACTACCACATCTGTGTTTGATTTTGCCGGTGAGAAAAGAAATTGTAAATATTTGGAGAAAGGGAAAGCATATAAGACCGTCGTCGATCTTTCTTTATCTGAATACCAAAAATTTCAACAAAAACCAATAAGTGTGAGAGAGATAAGATGGTCAACGTCGGCGGCGTAAAAAGTCAAACTTATTTTGTACAGTTGAGACTAATTTTGGAATTATGATATGTCAAACCCAGTTTCGACCAATTAGATTACCTTAACCCCACTCGGTTTCATGAATTATGACTAAACTAATGGGCTTTTATTGGGTTAATAATGTATAGGCCTAAAATAGCCTAATAATTTATAACTACGGCCTTGTCGATTTTTAATTTATTATAGGGTTTTTTTTTTTCTTTTTCTTGTCGTCATATATTGTAGGGTGTGCTACGTAATACGTATGAATATTTATAAAACGACATGAGGATTTTAAAATTGATTCGGACAAAACGCCAAGGAAGAGCATCTATACACAGTGCCCTTTACATGATTTTATCATATGAAGCATATTTCAAAGTGAGTATAAAGTTACAAACGTAACACATGATCGTTTCTACATTTTTTCATATTAAGTAGGTAAACTATTAGACTATAGTTTAAGAGTGGTGTGGTGTATACAGGTAAATTTCTTTAGTCTTAGATAATTGGATTATAGGAGGAAGTTTAGATTATATCATATATTATGAACACTGTATTGTTTCTCTCAATCTTTTCTAACTAACTTACCTTTGATGCTTCGGATAGTTAAATGGGTGGGAATGAAACTCGAGAGCTTCCGATCATCAACCTTTCCGACAAGAACCTGAAACCGGACACAGAGCTCTGGAACATAACGAGAGACAGCGTCCGTGAAACCATGGAACAACATGGATGGTTCGTAGCGGAGTACAACAGCTTTTCAGCACAACTCCACCAGACGATTTTGGAGGCAGCTAAGGAACTACTCGATCTTCCTCCCGAAGTCAAGATAAAGAACCACAACCACAAGGCCGGACACGGCTACATCACCATGAACTCTGATGGTCAGCCCGTTCATGAAGGTCTGGGTATTGACAAAGTCAACGATGTTGAACAGTGCAGCCGTTTCTCTAGTCTCATGTGGCCTGATCATCATGACAATGACCGTTTCTGGTATAACATATTTTATCAAATAACTTAACACAATATTCAAAAGTATTTGTTATTATTTATTAACGATTATTATATAGTGAAACTGTTCACGCTTATGCTAAAATGCAATCGGAACTGGAGCAACTTGTGATAAGGATGCTCTTCGAGAGCTATAACTTGGAGAAGAAGTATGCAGAGAAACACATAGGAGGAACAAGGTATCTTCTTCGGTTGCTGAAATACAGGAGACTCCCTAATGGAGAACCAAACAGAAAATTCATTTCTCATACGGACAAGAGCTTCATCTCCATCCTCCATCAGAACCATATCAAAGGACTCATGTTGAAATCCGAGAAAGATGATGTTTGGTATCCTTTTACCCCTTCACCAACCCGGTTTGCTGTTATAGCAGGCGACGCCATCATGGTAATAAAGCTGAATATTATCCAATTTATTATCAATCAGTTCAAGTTTCATATGGGTGTTATAAATGAATCATCAGGCGTGGAGCAACGACAGAATCAAGGCGTGTTATCATAAGGTGGAGATGGAGAGTGTGGAAGTGAGGTACTCATTCGGGTTTTTCTCGTTCCAAGAAGGGAAGATATCGACACCAGAGGAGATGGTGGACAAAGACCATCCTTTAAAGTACAAGCCATTTCACCATGACGGACTTCTTGATTTCTATGATACACTAGAGCCTCATCTCAAGGCTCACCGTACCATGACCAAGGCCTATTGTGGCATCCCACAAACCTGATCATTTCCAACCAAAGTTTATAGTAAGATATCTGCGTTATTATGTCTTTCAAACTAATAGTGTGTTTTGGACTTCTTTGGTTTCATGAAACATAACTCAAATATCAGTCATCTTTGGTTTCTTGTTTGACTCTATAATGGGCCTTATTAATATTTTCATGGGCCTTAGCCAACAGTTACATTCGATTTTATTATTTTTTTGGGTGGCTGAATTTAAAGAACAACTCTATTTCAAGTGACCGTTATAGGAAAAAGTTAATTTATTGTCTAATCATAACAACTCAAGACGAAAAACTCCACAAACATGGGCCATATTCTTCTACGCACATCGAGACAGAGGATATTGCTTGTAAAATTAAGATAAAGATGATAAAATGTATCTGTTGTAGACTTGTAGTCATTTTCATTTTCTTTTTAGAGCAGACATAGCCTCGTCTTAGATGTACTTTGTCATTTTATTTTCAGACAATCTGACAAATAGCAACCAAACAAGATGAATTGTGTTGGGTTCTGAAAATTACACCGTGTAGTTTGTCCTTAATGTTATAAAATAAAAAAATTTAGCGTTTCAATCATAGAATTCTTGGGACCCTCGACGCATAATTGCAGAATTTCATATTTTAATGAGTGGCAACATGTCATGGGACGATTCCAGAAACTGCAATGTTCTTTTCTTTAATTATTTTTGAGAATTATATAATTTATATATAATGTAAATAATGATATTACTGAAATCATTTATAACAATTTATTTACTCAAACTAAACTAGCCGAGCACAAATATTATTATCTCAAGATTAGTCATTCCTATTTCAATGATTTCTAATCATTGAGAGAGCTTTATTGAAGTGGGTTGCTTTTATTTTAAGATACTCTGCCCAAGTGACCGATTGGTATAGAGGCGATTCAACAGTACTAACCAGCTTCGGTACAGGTGAAATCCGGATATCAGATTGTGGACCCCAAAGGAATGCTACAGAGAACCGGGATCTGGTTTGGTTAACCCGAGCGCGGTGCAGCACGCTTTTAAACAATCCGTTGGATAAGATGTGGAAGAGGTCACCGACGTTGACCACAAGCGAGCCAGGAACCGGAGGCACGGTGACCCAACCGAGATCATCGCGAAATACTTGTAGACCGGCGGTATTGTTCTGGTAGAGAATGGTTAGGAGGGTGGAATCGGTATGCGCGGCTAAACCCATAGCCTGGTCCGGTTGAGGACAGACCGGGTAGTGATTAAGCTGGAGAGCAGCTTGGGCCCAGTTAAAATCTGAATTGAGCCTGGCCCATTTAACGTCTTCTTCGGTGACGCCAAGTGAATTTAGTGCTAACCACATCAACTTCGATGCCAACTTTCGCATTTGTTCCTCGTACTCTTCCACGATGTCGCTGTTTAAAACGAATTTTATCCATCTAATTAGTACAGATTAGATTTATACACCAATTTGCATATACATACATTTAAATTTTGTACGACCTTCGAATAACAATAAAATATAGGAAGGCAAGTTGGGCTTTTTTGTTTTCTCCGATACGATTAAAAGAAATATATCTTCAAAATCTTGAGGTGGGTCCACTACACTAGATTTCATTATGCTCTCAACTTTTAACTCTTAACTCACTAAATTCCGACGACATGGCAAATTTGGGTTGCTTCTGTTGTTCATGCTCCTACAGTTTGCAGATGTTCTACCATAAACAAAAAAAAAACAATTGTGTCCGTTTTCACATATTTTTCTATTAACGTGAAAAAAAACTAAAACTTTTTCATATATGAGACTCGAAGCCATGATGTTTTTGGTCTATGCTCTGGACAGGTCTGACTATCTAACCAATATGGATATATATATAATACACGAGAAAACATATAAAAGTAACTCTTTATTAAAAAAAACATATAAAATTAACCCAAATATAGTTAATTTTTTTGATAAAGAAGTAAAGAACCCAAATATAGTATTGACTATTGAGTGTAAAGATGTTATATACCAGTAGTTGTGGTGAAGCTGGGGCCAAAGTTTACGGAAGTCGTTGAGAGGGGAACCGGAGATGGTGAAACCTTCGGACCACATTTGCTTATTGAAGAAAGATGCGATACGCGCGACGCCATAGCCGGTGACACCTGTCTCGGACCGAGCCGCCTTGAGCTTTCGTTGGACAGGTAGCCGGAAAAGGCTACTTGTGAGAAACTCAATGTCTTGGAGAAGTCCCAAAGGTACGCCGTGGTTTGCGATCTGAAAGGCACCCCAAGTTTTACATGCACGGCCGATTTGGTTGGCAGCGTCGGGGTGGTTCAGGTCGATGAGAGGGATGGTTTCACCGGCGGCCGGAGGAGGAGAAGGAGCGGCAGCAAAGAGGATATCATCTTTGGGGGTCCACGTGTAAGAATCTGGAAGCTCACGGAGAGCTGTGAAGTCAGGTTGGTGAGCGTGTGGGAGGTGAATGGGATGACCTCTAAATACATCTGTTAACGTTGTAGGCATCTTTGCACTATTTTTTTATATATTATAAAATCTGATAGATGTTTGTGTATTTTTTCTTAGGAGATGTGTGATGTTTGGTTGTGGTAGAGAATGGAAGAGTTAGAGTTTATTTATAGTGGTAGAGTCGAGTCAAGAGGAGGCAAAAGCATATGTTTTTTGTTTTGGTGCATTCTTATTGGTTGTTCGACTTGTTTATTGGATTAATACAATACGAACAAACCAAACCTCTAGAAAAATATGGAGGTCCCGCCATTTCTTCTTTTGTAAGAAAAAAAATTGTAATCTGTCTTTTGATTTATACAAGATAAGATATATACACATGATGGGTTGTCAAAACTATTTATAATCAGAATAAAAGGTGAGCTACACTATGATATATTGCTTTCATATAGGTTAAACAGGAGTATACATTTTTAAAAAAGTCTAGAAATTTTAAAAAGTAATTAATGTGTGGAGGGACAAAACATGCAAAAGAAAGAAAGAGACCAAGATTGTTTTGTTGTCTAATTATTTGTTTTTGTTTTGTTGATTTGGTTATTTCCCTGGTCTTTGGAATAAGTATATCCAACAATTTCTCGACGACACGCTTCCTGATTTCTTTAATTATTTTCATAATAAAAACCTAAAATAAAGTCATAATCAAACACTAAGAAAGTTATATACACGACTGTAAAAATTTGTATATATATATTTTTGCCACCACTGTTACTTTCTCTTTGTCCTGGGATCATGGTCAAAATAGTGTTGATTGATTGGAAATATAATTGTAAAAAGGGGAGACATAAAGAGGAGTGTTTTTGTTAGGACAAAAGAAGGAACAAAAATAGAAAGGGCCAATGTTGTCATGTACAAACAATATCTAGCTAACTGCAGCAAAGAACAAAATAGCTTATCTTCTTTAAATTTTCCACCAGGAAAAAAAGGGAAAGTTTTTCGTATGTAACATATGTGTAGAAAAAATCTATAAAATAGATATTATTTGAACTTGAAAATTATTTTGGAGGGAAACAATTAGAAGAAGAAGTGATACGAAATATTTATAAAAAAAAGGATACGTGAAAACTCTATTTGGCGTAAGGGAAAAAAACAACTACAACAAAAGATATGCCGATCTCTAAATAACGCTTGCCTTCACATGATTACAAGCGAATTAATATCTAATGCGATTGATGAGAAAAATTAGCAAAGTAAACAGCTAAGTATTGAACGGCGATAAAAAAACATCGAACGACCATACATCGTAGCGTACCAATTACCAAATAGAGTATTAATTACAACTATTTAGTGTGTGGTAACTTATTAGAGTAATTAAGTGGAAAGAAAAATCTGCTAGGCTATCAGAGCTATTTTTGCATAAAGGAGAAGTTTCAGCTGGAAACAAAAAAATAATAAATTATTTGGTAACAGAAACAAACTTTTACTTTAAATACGATGAACCCAAACTTTTACTCTAAAGATAAATCTTTGTTGAAAAATTCTTACTAATATTTTACTCCAAAATATCACTATAGAGTATGTCAAAAATAATATTTTTTTGTTGTTTATGTTAAATATTTTAAGATTTACGATATAGTTCTAGCCTTCTAAAATTAAAAGATACAATTTAGAATTTAAGGTTTATGATTTTTAAACTCTAAATTATAAATTATAAACTCTAAAATTATGAAGATATGAGATTTTGGGCTATACAAAAAAATTATTCTTAATAAAATTATTATATAAGAGAATTGCATTTTAATAAAAAAAAATTAGTTTTGTGTTATTTTTGATAATTACTCATTAATTAATCATGATTTTCATTAAAGTTAATTTATTAAATACATACATGTAGTGATATAAAATGAAAATTGACTTCTTCAAATGGTATTTTTTAAAATAGACACCTTTATAGTATTATTTTTGAAATTCTTCCATGTTTATTTTGGTTAGATAAAATTTTATTTTAAAAGGTTATAAGATGCAATTTATTTGTGATATAGATAAAAAAAATTTTAAAAATCTTTATATGTGGCGATTTCTAATGTGTTTAACTTTTAAAAACTTAAATGTTGGAGAGGGCTGTTGAAATTATATATATACTAGATAAATTTTAAAATTAATTAAAATTAAGGATATTTATTTACTTAAAATATTTATTATTAAGAATATATCTTAAATTATTTTAGGAAAATAAATAGAAATCCTGTTTTGTAAGAGAAAATTTTTATACCAAAATTTTAGTTTTTTAAATGAAAAAATTAATTAACTTTCTATAATAAAAAATTTATTATTAATATATTAAAAATTATAGAATGTCCTACTGGTTATTTTTTTTGGTTCCTACTGGTTATTTCTTTTTCCGACCATCGTGTTAGCGTAGACAAAATATCTAAAACCTAAAAAACCAAACTAAATTCAAAACCCAAAAAAATCCAAATGAGTTCTAAACTCTTATATTCGAAAGATCAAACATGAACTGAATTGAGATGAATTAAGAACCGAATGGATACCCAAAATATTTAAAATAAAAATATATACTCAAAAGTATTAATCATATTTAGACTTGATATAACTCAATTACTCTATAATTATGAACAAAAAATATCAATTATTATTATATCAAATAAATAAAATACCCAAAACTAACCAAAATATATGAAAGTTATTGGTTATTAAATATTTGTTAAATCAATTTTTCTTCCTACACATTTGATTTTGCTGTATAACTTAACGTAATCTGTAATCATATTAAAATTTTACTCTAACCTCATGATACTCCATACAAATTAATAGAAGTAAAAAAAAATCAAAAAATTATTCATTATATCAAATAAATATCCATATATAACTAATATTACAAAATAAATAAAATATATAAAAACACTATTAGTAATTTAGTAGAAAAATATGAAACTTAGAAAACTAACATTGCAAATAAAAAAAAATTTAAGTAAAAAAATTAAAAATTTTATTAGATTCGAAATAATATTGGAATCTAAATATCTAAATTTAAAAAAGTTTTAACAGAAATAATCAGATTGAATATATATACGATATATTAGAAAAAATTTAAAACTGGATCAAGTGAACGACACATATGCTCTGATCTGAAACTTTGTAGTTTTTATAGCAATTTTGCACAATAAAGTTGCTAATTTCAATAACATTTCCTTAGATAATTGATTTGCAAATTTTATGAGAAGATAATCATAAATTAACAAATTCATGTTTTCTTTTTCCTTAAAGATTTGGTTTTATTTCTGTATTGATTTTCTTAATAATTATAATTGATTAGATTAAGTAATAAACTCTTAGTTTCTTTGTTCTTTCTAATCTGAATTTCTTTTTTTCTTTAAAATTTGGTTTGTTTCTATTTTTGATTATTTTTTAATAATTATAACTAATTAGATAAATTAACCAATTATTGGTTTTCTTTCTTGTCTTCAGATGCTATTTTATTTTGGTTTTTTTTTAATTTAAATTATTTCGTACTTTTAGTTATTGATTATATTAATTAAAAATTCTTAGTTTTAACTTTTTTGAAAAGGTTTTATTTATGTATTTGATTTTTAATAATTATTGTTGATTAGATTAGTTAACAAATTATTGGTCTTTTTTCTTTAAGATATAATTTTATTTTCGTTTTTATTTTGCTTTAGTTATTGGTTAGATAAACTAACATCTTTTTGGTTCTTTTTTTTAGATATGGTTTTTTTCTGTTATTTTAGTTTTTTTAATAATTATAATTATGAATTTGATATATAGTTAAAATCTGAATAATTAGTGATACGTGTCAATATTTTGTGAGTTAGTGTTTTTACATGTGTCAACCTCTAATAAACACAACCCAAACTTATATAATAAAATATATATATATATATATATATATAATTTGCGCATAGTAAAATCTAGAATCATGCAGACGAGGACTGATGAATTTAGATTTATGCTCATTTGGATTTGACAAATTTAGATGGCGAAGGCAAGTTCAAATCTAAAATTTTATGAAAAAGCATTCAAACATAACACACGTGCATTTGTTTTGTATCTATTATTAACAAAAGATATTTCCAGACTAATATTTTGTACCGTTTCTACAAGTTAAGCAAATATTTTAATTGCTGTACCGATTGATCGTCTGGCACAAAAATATAGAATATAGTAAATATTAGCAGATAAATTCAAATATGTGGTAATGAACATGATGTGTTCAAAATATTTCAATTGTTTGTTGGAAGAAAAAAGTTGTAATCCTTTTCTTTTTGAATTCAATGTCCTCTTCCAAAAAAACACAGTAATTACAATTACAAGTGTAGTGACCAAAATTTCCTAACATCAGTTGCCTTTTCGCGGCCTATTTAAGCCTCTACTGTTTTTGGCTTCTCACTAAATGACAAACTTATTCCTATCCCCGATCAATTTAAAGACAAATTTGACATTCAATATTCAATACAATATATAAAAATGATTAGTAGTTTCTAGTGATGATAGTTATTTCCGAATATAATTTTTTGTTTTCTTATAAAATTTTCCACGTACGTCATAAATCAAGGACCCATATATGAAAAGTTTCGACGAACCAGTTTATTAAGTCTACGAATTTTATAAAGGAAATAGTTACAGTTTTTTTACTTTTTATAAAATAATAATAATAATTACTTTAAATGGATCAAACGTTGAATCAGTATTGGGAACCAATAAAAAGCGTGGAGAGACTGAATGAATCTCTTTCCTCTGTTAATGGGAAAGACTACCCCATTCAATTTCTTTTTAATTTATATAAATTTGGTCATTTCCGTCTTATTTACATTTGTTTTTTCTACTATTTTAATTATTTTTGTACTTTTTTATTTTTTGTCTTCTTCTATCCTACTTGGCTCTCACTAAGCTATATTACAAAAATAAAATATCTACAAAACGACAAAATTAAATTTCTGGTGGGTCCTTTATTTTATCTCAAAACATTAGTCCTTAAGATTAACGCATTATGTTAAAAAAAAGTAGAACATCAACAACCGGAAGAGAATAAACGCATTAATGCCCACTATTTCCCCGATAATCCTAATTATATATTGATGAATAAATGAAAATAACTATATTTCCTTTACGAAAAGTATTTACTATAATAATTTATCACAACAGTCATCTATATAGCGCACTCTGGCGATAGATATTAATTGTTATTAATCTATGTATATGTCAGTATGTGTCTCTCTTTATATAAATACCAAACGAGAAAACTTAACAATAATAATTTGACATTGATATTGAGTTTTGATGACGATGAGTCATAACTAAACTTTTGCGGTTATAAAACGATCTCACACGACAATGTAGGAACAAGCCTTGATTAATGGGCTCATATTCTGTTTTGTTGGTGTTCAGGTTTGATCACGGTGAAGCTTGGTATTACTATTTTTGGTTTTAGGTGTTATTGTTGAACTTGCATAAAAGAACAATACTTGAATTTACTTTTAGATGTGAATTTTTTTGTTCACCTTCTCTGTTTTTAGACAATTAAAATAATGATCATTAATCACTTCTTCTAGATTTAATCAGTTAATTATTCTTTCACAACAAAATAATTAAATTAAATCATTAATCACTTTTTTTAAATCTAATTAATAAAAATATATCAACTAATATTATATTTAAATAAAATAATAAATTATAATTATAACAAATGAATTATTTATGCAAAACGAAGAGTAATATTTAGTTTCCAAATTCTATTATTACAATACAAAAGTATATGACGTTTCAAAAAAAAAAAAGTAATATTTTTAATTAATATAAAATCAATACAAACAACACATGGACATGCACATGCATCATCATCATCCATGCACGTGCTCCTCACATAATGCTCTCTACTACATCGCTTTCCAAAATGTCACAAAACAGAATAATTATGATTTTCATCATAGAGCTAGAGATTGTCCTCCCGTACCTTGTCTTCCAGTTCCAACCCCACACCAGAACACAACACACATATACACATTTCTATGTATATTTGTGTCATTATGTGTATGTGTATACGTATATGTATGTAATGATCATATTAATTTATGTATAGAAAGGGTAATATTTCGTTAACGGATGATAGTATAATTAAGAAATTTCTAAAATGAAAATTTCAATCATTCGGAATAGTTATTGAATTAGTTTACTTTAATATATACGAAACGATTATTTTTTTCTTAGATCAAGTAACTTTTTTTTTTTGGGTAGAATGTCAATGATATTTAGCAAAACCAAGATATCGTCTCAAAACATTTTGAAGTTATATATCAATAAAAATAAGAGAACCCAATTCATACACGTATAAAAAGACGTTATTAATTAGGAAATCTTTTACAAATACGCTATTTTTGCACACATAAATCATTTATACTATATCAGTTTATCATCACCAGTAACCGTAAAAACATGAACTATACATGCTCATCATAAGCCTCGAGAAATACTGGCCCGGGATCCAACGAGGCTACGAATCTCAAAATGTTTATATATATCCGATCACGGGGAATCGTATTTCACTAGAGAGATTTGTGGCAACCAGAATGGATACTTATCTCTTGGCTTTAAGAGATGTATACGTCTTTGACATGGTTGATAATCATCCACGTGTTAACTAAATAAAACATATCTGGACTTATTAAGGGGTTTTTGTTTATTATATAACAAAATGTACAAACCCCACCTAAAGCTTTGGATTTATGTGTCGGACCTAATTTTCACAGCGTGGCACATATTTAAATTCTAATAACATAATTAATGATCCAGATTTATAATAAATCTTTAAATTAACTAGTTTTTGTAAGTTTTGAGATGCTTTTGTTTTCCAGTTTCATTGGATACCATCGTTTTCTTTACCATGAGCCTGTCCCATATCTTTATCCTTAACCTTACCTGGATCCCGACATTAATTAACACCACACAGACATTAATTAAATCTGTTTGTTCTTTTCTACTTTTGTTACCTGCAAAAATTTTATACCTAAGCGAGTATGCTGAAAACAAACGAGTAAAGACAAAATCAAGAAAACGGTATGTCTTTTTTACTCAACATACTATGATGACGCTAAACCAAAAAAAAGAAGAAAAAAACTCAACAATATATCAACGAGTTACTTTATACTATCTAGTAAACTTTTACCGATTCGACATAAATACATTATATAATATAACTTACTTTATATTAAGTATAACTGTCAACAAAAATAATTAATTATTTTTGTCCATTTTTTTTTTAAATCGAACAACTTGTATATACAAATATATATATATATATATATATATATATTTGTTTTCATTTACTCAAAAAGTTAGTAAACTAAATTATTGGATGACTTAAGAATTATTATAGTTACATAACTATATATATATATATATATATGTAGAACTATGTATCTATTTTATTAATTTGATTTTTTATATAAATTTACTAACTATAAGTTTTCTACTTTTGGTTCGCAGTGGGAAGAAAAAACATTATCCTTCTCCAATGGGTACCAATATTTTGCACGTACGAACCGACCCTGGTGAAGCTTTGCTCTACATGCTGAGTTAGTGAGTTTGCAACTTTACTGGACTCGAATTGAGTATAATATATCTAGATTGAATTTCTTTTGAAATATACAAATATTACATGTAAATCAATTTATTAAAATTATAATTTTAGAGTTCAAGTAGGTATTGTTTGCTTGATTGGTTAACTTCGATAAATTTAACACACGCATAAAAAAAAATTGGACAACAGATTTTCACGGTGGTCGGCAAGGAGCCAAGGAGTAAAAGCTCAGGCTTTCCAAAACTTGGGCTCTAGCTATAAGCATGGTTCCCCTTTTATTCTTTGTTGAGAAATGGACTGAGTTCTCTCTCACAGTCTCACTCAATCTGTTCCCGCGCATGTTTCATGTTCTGAGCCCATTCCGAAGATGGTTAGCTGCTGTAGACTTTGGTTGGTTTGTTTTGTGGCTTTTGACAAAGAATGATGCTGAATTGGTGATAGATTGTCTTCTCTTTTCTATTATCTGGCTTCTTCTATGCTCTTTCCTGATTCATATTTGACTCCATAGATATCATAATTTATTTAATTCAAGTTAGCCTTTTTAACAACAAAAAACGAGAGAAAGATGAAGTAATGTCATCTACAGTATACGTTAATTGTTTATCATAAACAACTAATAAGAGTTAGTGATACCTTCTAATAAACATATCGTATATTGGCACAACATTGTTAAATTTGATCTTACAAAATTTGTTGTCATAAAAATCTACAGTATTTGTAATAACACCTAAACCTTTTTAAACAAACTTCTTGACAGGAATGTTATTGCACAATTAATTAATTCTTGCATGCATATCCGGATCCTAATCTTGATCGATATCCGATCCGATCTTGAATTCAAATACTAAGTTATATACTTATATTAAATAATTATATCAATAGTTGAATATTTACTTTTATTTTTTTGAATCTGGATTATATGTATGAAATCTAGTGATTCACGATTTGTCTCCCACAAAAAAAATGTTAGCAAACTTGTTACTTTGATTTACTTTTAGGTTACTTTTATTCAGTATACTATCATAACTTTCTCTCAGTTTTACGGGTACTCTTAAAATTGTTAGTCCTATCTCCTATGTGATTGCAGTGTTGTTCACTTATTCATATTTACTCTTACACCAATTAGCAGTGACGAAAATCGAAAGCCGCTTATTTGATAAGTCTTGTGTCAGTACATAAAATCCAAAAATACATGTAGATAATAACCTATATATATATATATATATTTTGATTTAGATACATCTAGAAACACTTCATTTTATTCTATTGGATATAAAACAATATATCATAAGTTATTATAATTGTGAAAAAATCCTGCACCTTCAGTTTTAATTATTTATTATTTATTATATTGTTAATAAGAAAAGGTCAAAATGACAATTTCCAATGTTAGAAGAGATGAGGAAACATGAAGGGGAGAAATAATTTTGTCGCTGACAAAGTTTATTTATTTAATTTGTTGTTTATGTAAAATAGGAGTATTTTATGGCTGTAGGCCTATAGCAATGCAAAACAATTAGCAAATTCAAAGATGATTTTTGTGAGATTTAATAACATTTTAAAAATTTGTAATTATCCAACAATGCACAGTAAACAGAAATTGCAAGATCACCTTGTAAAAATAGAGAAAACTATAGAAATGAATTTTAAAATAAAAAGTTGTGATTGGTGACATTATACCACAGCAGTACTATATTACCGAGGATTTGTCTAAATTATAGATTTTTGTAAATGTCTTAATAGAAAATATATACATAATCAAAATAAATTCATATACACATCTAATCAGGAGATCATTTCAATCTGATAAATTACCATATCTGTGTATCACTGAAAACAAAACAAAACAAATAAATAAATTGCATTGATCAAATGCACTAGTTTCAGTTTATCGTCGCGTCTAAGCTTTGATATCACTTCAATAGAAGACTGGAATCATAGTGTTAGTTTAGAAGATGATACTTTCTTCCATTTATAATCTAAACAAAAGTTATTATTATTATTTTTTTGTCGACGTCGTGTAGTTCAAATTACCCCTTTAGCTGACAATGATATAGGCCTCCTATCTCAAATTTTATCTTTTATGTCAGTCCACAATAGTCCAAACAGACCAGTTAGATTATATAATAGGCGCAACATTTTATTTTATTGGCTGAGATTATATAATTTTGGTATAGAAAATCGAGAAAAGTTGCTTCTAGTTAATTTTTATATATACAAGATGAACAAATAAATAAGTAAAATTAAAGTACTAGGTTGTATAATTTATTTCATATAAGTGTTACCTATTTTTTATAAATAATGATAATATATGAGGAATAATTAGGTTTTAATTTTAAGTTTTAACATGTGGATTTTAGTCATAAAATAATATTTGTTTATAAGACTCTTTTGGGGCGAAAACACATTTAAAAGTAAATAATTGATGTAGTTGCTTGAACCTCACGTTTTAAATGTAATATTTTGAAGCTGCCTTTACATTATGTTACTAAACACTGGAGATTTAACATATTTTCTAATAACAGTGGGTGTAAAATGTAAGAAAGTACATATTTATCCTGGTTATCCCAAAAAAAACGTGGATCCTCTGTTTTATGGGGAGAAAATAACACATGAATATCCCCATCGAAATGTCGTGCGGAATAAAGCCCCTCAAACGTTTAGAGGGCGAAGCATGTCGCTTTTGGTGGGTAAAATAACCTCATGTTTCAGTCTCGGCGCATATAAGACCGATCAAACATTTAATGAACATCAATAGTACTAGCAATAAGCAATGCAATTATGCAAAACACCCTCTAAAAAGACGACATCTCATCATTCACAAAGCAAGTCAAGCTCTATAATTCAACCCCATCGTCGCAACGGATGACATGCGTTACACGCCATCTTAAGTTCTATGAGTAGAGAAATTTCGTTGACTTCAACCGGATCAGTAAAAAAATTATAAAATCCTTATCAACAATTTTATGTTCCATACATGAAATAGGCACTCGTATAATCGAGAAACGGTGGTTTCTTGTCTCTTATATACGCTTTTCTGAAGAGCCAACTCCAGTTATTAAAAAATGCTGTTGTTTCCAAAATTTTGCTTTTTATATATTAGTAGCAAATCATCATAGAAAAACAAAAAAGACACCAAAATAACCAATGGATGTGTTCTATATTTTCTGTAGTTAAATAAATGTCACATTGACGTGGCATAACAGAGTTTTAATAATATGGAATTTGAGAACACACACTAATCTTTCTTAAAAAAATCGTAAAAATTATATTCAAGAGGCATTACATTAACACCAAGAACAATGTTAGAAGTAAACAAAGAAAATGAGAATGGTGGAAGAAAATAATATATAAAATAGCTAAACAAATGTAACGAATTAACGATCAAGTTGAAACGTCTTTGGCCGATCCGAACTCTGGGAACGACTTGTCGTGTTTCTCAATATATAGCTGCGTGCACACACTTAGTTCAGTGCCTCTTCGAAATCACACATCGTCATTGGATGTTTCGAGATAGATTCCTTTAGTTATGTTCGTGATCTCATCCCAATGATTTTCACATTCAAACACAAAGGATACGGGACTATTTCTACAAATTGAAATTGAAACCACTGATTAGCTTATTGACACCAAAACTAAAGTGCCATGTGACATTTGAAATCTGGTGTAGATATATATACGTTTCGCCTGTTTCCTCGTGCAAATTATGAAACGAGTGAGAGCATGGCTCATGACCTGAGACCTTCATTTATGTTACACTCGGAAAAATATTTAGAGTGAGAGCGGTGCTCTATTTCTATCACTCTCGGAGATGTCACGTGACTCACTCGACCTTGACGGGATGAACATGAAACTTTCATGATGAAAGAAGCCATCTATCTAAATGCAATTGGTTTCGGCCCATTTTACTTTTGGGCCTATTTATAAGAGAACCATGAAAAGTCAGAGATCGCGATAGTGATGTTTAACAACACATGCTATTAGAAAATCCTATTTTTGTTGGTCGTAGAAGCAAATGAGTGTTTGGAGTAAATTAAAGGTAAACAAAAAAAAATGTTTTTAGTTAGACGAGAGAAATAACAATTTTGTAGTACATAAATTGGTTACATAAGGTTAAGTTCAGGACCACACGATTCGGACAAATCTAGTTTACTCCAAACTATATCAATAGCTCGGTTGTAGAACAAACAATGCAAGTTTTAGTTACCACCACCATCATCATCATCATTTTGTTTTACAAAAATAGAAAATTATCATCATTTTGTACCCTTTTTATAATAAATGTTTTCCATGATTAGATTGTATCTTGTACTCAATAATGCAATCTTTGATTTCAGAAAAGAAAAAAGAGAGCCTGATTTAAATATATAAACGTCCACTATTCAAAGGGACCATATGTTTAAACAAATAAGTATAATTTTTTTTGTTTTTTCATTAATAATTTTTGAAGTCATATCAGTTTTTGTTACTATTGCACTCACGTGACAACTGTAGAATTTAAAATTAGTAGAGATTTGGACCACCAAACATATCCAGTTATGTATTTATGCATTTGAATCTATCATTTCATTGTCTAGGAGATGCACTTCTTGACGTGTGGTAAATGCGGTTGGCGAATGGAGGGAAAATATGAGTTCAAAAAAACTTGAAAGTGGACCAAACCACACAGTAATTTTTGTATATATAAATAAATCTTAGATCTCTCTTTTAACTTTTTTGTGTGAGATTGTGTTTGTGTGTTTTGAAAACTAGATCTACCTTTTTGGTTTGTGGATAAACATTATTACGGTCATGACTTCTTGTTACACCCATCTCTTACTAGCATTTTTATAGGCATTATTAAACTTCAGACTTTAGAGTAAGTCAAATTAAATAATATGACTTTAGATACACAACCAACTTTCTTTTTTGAATTCAAAACTCGTAATATTGTATAATCACGTGTTGTAACCAATTTCAAAAGACTATGATTGACTCATCATACTACAAAAAAAAAGGAATCGACGAAAATAGAGTTGACTCATTATGTACTCTTACAAATCTTTTGTATAATAGTTCTTGTTAACTTTCAAATTACAATGCATCTTTTCTTGTACAAGTTAGTTGGAAATTCTCGAAATTAAAGTTTATGTTTTGTTTACTAAAATTTATCATCAAATTTATAATTTCTAAAAATACAATGATTTAGCAAGAATTTTCCTTTAAACATGTTCATAAATGATTTAGTTACTAAGCTTTTTTTATAAACATTTCCTTAAACAAATTTTTTATTGTGAATATTTGGAAGTTTTCCAAGATTGTGATATTTTCGAAACAAAAGTTTGTTGTTGTACTTTAAATATATTTAAGAAAAATACAGTGTTTATTACTTACTAGTAGCGTAAAAATACGGTGATTTATCCTAAAATGTCATGGTCTTAAAGTGGAGTAACTATCTTCTATCATATTTATTGCTGCTCTTTCTTGTTTTTTCCTCTTTTCTTTTTGGTTTTAAGTATTTTTTTCCTCACAGAGATTACTACTACATAACAAGAGCAACAAAGCTATTAGTAAAAAAAAAACAAGAGCAACCAAGCTGTGACAAGAAACATGAACAAAATTCTAAAAAGCAAGAAGACGAAGCTGGCCAGACGGAACAAGATCTCTGTACTGCAGCATTTAACATACACCACTCACACTGAATTTTTATCGTTGTTGGGGACCTTGGTCGATCTTGACTGTTTTTATTTTTTGGTAATTAAAGAGATTTGCTAAAAAAAAGTGAAAAACAAAGAAAAAACATTTGAACCAAAAAGAAAAAGGTAGTATTAATGGCTAGAGATATATTCTAGCTCGGTTGCTTCTCATTTAATTAGTAAACGGTGAATTTAATGTGGCAAATAAAACCATAGTTGTAGAGTGTAGACTACAAATAATAGAAATTGTTTTAATTACCCAGATCTAACGAAGTGATCAACCAAATCTTTGTTTAAGTGCACTAACTAAATTCAAAAAATTAAGCACTAAAATAATCTCCTCATCCCCATATTATGGTCAAGTCAAAAGAGATGAATGTTTATTTCGTTCTCTGTAACATAAGAAACCTTTTTTAAAAATGTTTATTTTATACAAACACTGTTTTAATGTCGTTAGTAAAGTATTTTTTTCTCTTATATTTCCTTAAATAATTTCTAAATGTGTCTTCTTTATCGTTTAAACCACAAACAAGTGTGCGTGTCTCCGTTCACTCTCAAAGACAGTCTCTTTCCCCAAGAGCGGATTTCACCATCTCGATCTGTCCCCTAAGCTCCTGATTCTTTCTTCCTTCTCTTCCTGAAGATTTTTTCTTGAGCTTCGCAGGTCCAATCTCAAATCTTTTAACTTAATTTTTGTTTTGTTTTATAATTTGACATTTCGTTTGCGTTTGAGCCGCCGCGGTTCCAACAAGTTTTGGTCTTTTTTAGTTTTCTTCGGATTCTTGTAAAGTTATGAATGTTTTAAAGATTAGAATGTGAAGAAAAAAGAAGAGAATGTGAGTTGATTTCTTAGGCGTTTTTCAATCGGTAGGGTTTTGTGGGTTCTTTGAAATTTCTGGAGATGTTTCAGCTCTGATTCATGGGTTTGCTTAGCTTTCTCACGATCTGTTCGTTTTCTCAAGAAAATGTGGCTGCTTTCTGAAGATAAAAAGTCTTCTGATTTTTTTTTTAATTTTGTATTTTTGGGGTGGGATGATATTTATAAAACCCAAGAACGAAAGAAAGATTGAGTACAGTTGGATTCTCAAATATATTTTTCTAATTATAGAGAGATATATTTCTGTAGATTTTGCTTGTAAAGTTGAAAAAACATTACTGTTTTGTATCTTTCGAAAAGGAAATCAAATAACTATTGATTCTGCCATTGAATCTACCGGAGTTTTGAAAAAAGTTTCAAGCTTGGAATTTGAATGTATCTCTTTTTGATACTATTGGTTCAGTGGACCAAGTTTCCTAAGAAAAAGCTTCCATAACGATCACTTGGTGATGAATTTGGTCATCTTTTACACAATATCTTTATATGCATCGTTTCAGTATGAGCATTGTGATCTCTCTATTGCCTTAACCATTGATCTTTGGCTTTCAATTTCACAGATCGGAGGAAGGTGATGCAGTCTTAAGAGAGAGTCAAGACTTCAAGGCTGTGTCTTCTTGTGGGATTTCAAACATGGGGAAAGAAAATGTTGTGTCTCGTCCTGTCACTCGTGCCTTTGCTTCTGCTTTGCGCTCTTCGGAAGTGACTTCTACTACACAGAATCAAAGGAGAGCAAACACTAAAAGACCAGCCTTGGAGGATACCAACGTCACTGCACCTAACAAGAGGAAGAAGCGAACGGCTCTAGCGGAGATCACTAATGTTAACTCCAATGCAGCCATACTTGAGGTTGTTAATAAATACATTACAATGTTTCTTTATTGTGTTTGGCTTCCTGTGAAGTAAAACATGCATCTCTGAAACATGGTTTTTTGAGGTTTCAGGCCAAAAAATTCAAGCAGATAAAGAAGGGACAGGGACAGGGATTGGCGTGTACATCCCAGTTGACATCTTCTGTTACTTCAGAAGTCACAGATCTTCAGTCTGGGACCGATGCAAAAGTAGAAGTTGTATCAAATACAGGAGGAAGCCTGTCTCTTTGTAAAGGCACTAATGACACAGCTAATAACTGTATTGAGAAGTGGAATTTCAGATTGCCTCCAAAACCTCTTGGGAGATCAACTTCTACAGGTGATCCATTTAACCAATTAATTCAGATGATTAGTATCTATTGTATAAAGGAGGTCGTGAATGATTTATAAATCTTCTTTCTTTTTGTGCAAATGGTTACAGTTGAGAAAAGTGATGTTACTGTACCGGATATCCCAAAATTCGTTGACATTGATTCAGATGACAAGGATCCTCTACTATGCTGTCTCTATGCCCCTGACATCTACTACAATTTGCGTGTTTCAGAGGTAATTCCTAAGCTTTGATACTCTCTAAAGAAACTTGGTAAGCCAAAGCACTGAAAGTTTGATTCCTTATGCTTTTGTGTCACTTTTCTTCAAGCAGCTTAAACGCAGACCGGTTCCAGACTTTATGGAGAGAATACAGAAGGATGTCACGCAGTCCATGCGGGGGATTCTGGTTGATTGGCTTGTGGAGGTTAGTGTTTAGTTTCACTTTTGATGCTAAGTTTTGCAGCTTCTACGCCTGTCTCCTTGTTCTCACAAAAGCCTGATTTCAATGACAGGTCTCTGAGGAATACACACTTGTACCTGACACTCTATACCTCACAGTTTATCTCATAGACTGGTTCCTCCATGGAAACTACGTGCAAAGACAGAAACTTCAACTTCTCGGCATCACTTGCATGCTAATAGCATCGTAGGTTCCTCTCTTGAATCACTAGTAAATATAGTCTCATAAGTGAATTTTTTTTAACTTTTTAATTGGTTTTCCATGAAAACATTGCAGGAAGTATGAAGAAATCTGTGCGCCACGCATTGAAGAGTTCTGCTTCATTACAGATAACACCTACACAAGAGATCAGGTACACCAAGATTGCTGTCTTAACTCCTTGAAAAAAAGAAAGTGTGCAGTGTACTAATGTGCAAATGGGATTGTGGTGTGCAGGTCCTGGAAATGGAGAACCAAGTACTTAAGCATTTCAGCTTTCAAATATACACTCCTACTCCAAAAACCTTCCTCAGGAGATTTCTCAGAGCAGCGCAAGCCTCTCACATGGTAACCCATTTTGCAAATTTGGTCACCTATCTATTCTTATTACAAAGTTTAGTAGAAAGATTGAGAATTTATGGGTTTCGATCCTGCAGAGCCCGAGTCTTGAAATGGAGTTTCTAGCCGGTTATCTAACGGAGTTGACATTAATAGACTACCATTTCTTGAAGTTTCTTCCTTCTGTCGTTGCTGCTTCAGCGGTGTTTCTTGCCAAGTGGACATTGAACCAATCAAACCACCCATGGGTCTGTAATATTGCTTCTCTTTCTCTATATCAAGACACAGTTTAGCTCCACAAATCTTGGATCTTTAACAGTTTTTTTCTTCCCTGCAGAATCCAACACTTGAGCATTACACAACATACAAAGCATCAGATCTGAAAGCATCTGTTCATGCCTTACAAGATCTGCAGCTTAACACCAAAGGTTGTCCTTTGAGCGCTATACGCATGAAGTATAGGCAAGAGAAAGTAAGTTTAAACCACATACTAAACCCGGTTTGGTATAGTTTGAATTCTGGTTTTATAGATTCTTATAAGACTTTTTCTTTTGGATTTTGCAGTTTAAATCTGTGGCGGTTCTCATGTCTCCAAAACTACTTGACACACTATTCTGAAGGGATTATACAAACGGTTCAACACCTAACCGATAATACATTGTTAGCATTTATGGTCCGGTTTGTCTTCATTCATCTGTTACTCTTTGTTCATAAAACAGTTCCCACAATCCACACCCATTTAGGCATTTTATCTAATACCAAATTAGAATTCGGTTTAGCCTGGTTTAGTTTCGATATGTGGTTTGGTGCTTCCAAACCTGGGCTCATCTAATGGGTAACAAGAGTTTATTTTAATTGTAACGAGAATGTACATTTTTCTCCAATCTTGAGGCAATGTAAACAGTTTCGAAATTTCATATTATTTTCTAAGTTAAATATTTATATCAGTGTGGTTTTTTTACTATTTCTACTTTTTTTTAATACTGATATTGATATTGATTTTTATTGTAGGAATCGCCTTAAAACTTTAGTCTAGTGACCAAAAAGATAAAGATGAATGAATTACATATAAAAGAACTCAACTTCTACAGATCGTCGATTCAAAATTTTCGGAAATCTTAGACTTCCGAAGAAAAATGATTATGTGAAGAAACATATGTTTAATATCCAAAATGAGGATTCTTTTTTTCAGTAACTGAAAATACTATATGTAGAGATATCTATAAGGCTCACTCACATTTATATAAATGTGAGTATATAAAAATCATTCATTCTCTATTACATGATCTCTTCATAATCCTTAGCCTCTTGCATGATCCAATGAACATTCTGCACATAAATAATTTCAGAGGTTATTAGAAGTCGATTAATAAATAAAATTTAACTATTTGAAGAGCAAAGAGGTAACTGGAAACATACTCCCAAGGAACATCACCAGCAAGCATCCAATCTCCATCTTTGTCCTCATATATTGGTACGCACTCGCTTTCCTTTAAAGTATCATCTTCATTTTCATACATAAACATCAAAGTTAATATCCATCTTTTAGTCATTAATTAAATGCCTTTGATTAAAGACCAAAACCAAAAATATTAATTTGCACTAACCAAAATTGATAAAGCATCCAAACAGAATTTGCAAAGCGGAAGCGAGATCTTGGTAACATGTGTACATTTCCAAATCAACCTTCCTTAAAAACGCAGCTCCATCTACACTCACTTTCACGTACGAACTTTTGGTTTGCTCGAAACTGTTCTTTCTCCGGTACGAACAAACCGGTGGCCAGCCCACAACTTGACTCTTCTTCGCCGGTTCACATTTCGGGTCACTCTCTACCTCCGGACAAACCCTCTTCTTCCCTGAGATGGACTTACCAGAGACGATGATATCTCCGGGAAGACCTAGCCTTAGTTCGGTGATTTCATGTCCAAGAATGTTACTCTCATTCGCCATTTTGATGTTTATAATTGAATGTATTGTGTTAATGTGTTTGACTCTCTTACTCTGTCGCCATTTTATATGTTCTCATAGGAACCCAAACGATGCCGTTTTGAGACAAACTCGTTTAGCATTGATTTATCTTGTCGGCCCTTTCGAAGATCTTGTCTAAATCTTTTTGACATTTCTTTTAATTCTTTTGCCGCTTCGTGTTCAAATGTCGATAATATGGATCCGTTGATTCGACATATCCTACGGCCACGATTTCGTTACCGACAAGGTGGGATTCTTTCTCAACCGTTGGATCAGAAAACGCAATACTATGTATTAGACATACCATGTTATGTGTGATTTGTTATGTCTCCGGTTATTTTTAATCAACGACATAAAACTAAAACAACATATCCATGGTCGAATATAAAATAGTGCACATTAATACGAACGTATATTTGTATAAACTCATGTTTCTCGACAACCGAACACGTGTTACTCAAGGCAAAGACAAGTTGTGTGGAGAAAACCCACACGAAGGTTATATCGTACACCCAAAATAAATAAATTTGTTTTCCCTATTTACGGTAAATGATTTACCCGACACTTTCTTTATTTACAGCCATACTTTGTCATTTTGTTACGCAATATTTACTACGGACATAATTCCATTTTTTTTTTGTCGCAAATACTCTCGTGTCTCTGACTCTACATTCGTACATTTTTGGAATGTGCATATGTTGGTAAATAGCTAGAATCACATTGTTATTTTTCTATCATACCAGAATAGCTAGAATCACATTGTGTGTTGATAATTTAAATTTCCTAGTATGTACACATTTTTAGGTTTTAATCGATCATGTAGATAGTGCACATATTTATCTGCCGGCATAACACAAACGAAAACTCTAAAGACTTTGTGATGATGGAGCGCGAAACCCACAATGATCAGCACATCATCGATATTACAATCGATAACTCTTGTTATCTGTATAAAGCAACGTAACATTGTGTTTGTTCGTTTTTTGTTTTAGTTGAGATTATGGGTTTAACTAGCTAAATAAATGAACCGATATTAGTGACAGAATAGATGGGGTGATGGATGATATGAAAGTGGGGATTGAATGTTTCTTTGTTGTGTATCTACCTTTGGGGATTGTATATATGGATTTGTGATGGCCCCTCATGTCCTTCTATTGCTCCTAACTCTACAAGTTCTACTTACAATCATGTCCCAATAGAGAACTAGTTAAAATCTAGTTAATTAATCCTCATCTTTGTCTAATTTATTGTCCTTTTTCAGGATATGTGTAGCCTTCATTGTTTTCAGTTGCATTAGATATGCATATAATTTGTTTTATGTAGTTTAATCCGATACTTACCGGTTACCATACATTTTATTCTTTAACTTTCTTAAATTAAATTAAATAATATATTTAATTATAATTTTAAAAGCCATATGGGATCTAGCCGCCTCTGTATACTATAGCAAAGCGTCACGACTTAATTAAAATAGCTCCATTTGCAAAATTTAAAATTACCAGCAAAGGGTACAGATTTCTTTCTTCTTGGGTTATCTTCTGTCTTACAAAATGCAGCGAGAATTGGCATGTTACATACAGTTCCATGAAAAAGAATAACCAACTCTCGGCCTTTTGTACTAAAATAACTTCAAGATAAATTAAAATTTTAATCTTATTGGCATTGATTTGAATTTCAAAATCATATCCTTCTGTCTTAATTGACTGCCCTTCCATAAAAGACTATACGTAACTTAGATCAGTGTAGAGTTGGTCTAACAATAACAACTGAAAAGGTGATCAATGCTTTGTTTGTTTTCATCGTAAAATACTATAATTTAGCACCAAATTGTAGTTAATAATTTTTTTTTTTTTTTTTGGTGAACAATAATTATTTCTTTTGTAGGATACTATAATTGACTAGTGTAAAGATGGCCTTAAAATAAATAATTTAGCCACCAAAAGAACTAGGAAGTGTCTATATATATGCTTTTATGTTTCAACGAGGGTTATAATTAGATTCGACGAGAAGTAGAAGAAACCCAAAAGTGATAAATGGAGAGCCATTTGTTGAGAGACGATGTCGAGAGCGCTTTGTTGAGCAACGATGAGGACTTGGTTGAGATAACAAACGATGACTATGCCTCTGTCATTTATTCGGCAGTCTCACGTCCAACTGCAATTGTTTTGACCTCGATCGAGCTTCTTATGACCTTGGTCCAGATTGTTGCAGTCATATTAGTTGTGAAAGGAACGAAAGGTGAACATCCAGAAGCAACATGGATCCTAGTCTATACTTGTGGTTGTATTGCCAATATTCCTATTCTATGTTGGTGTTTCTGGCAGATCACTAGTCCTTTCTCACACTTAAGGTATATAACATGTGTTTTAACTTTTTTTTTTTTGTTTACACATAATTAAGAAACCACTACTACAATATATAATGGTTTGTATTGGTTTGCAGAATCAACCGAGTGGTGTTTCGTTTGAAGAAAACGCTTGAATTTTTCTTCTTGGGTTCGTTCTTGGTGTTCTTCTTCGTTTTTGTCTTCAACTCATCATATATAGATCATACTAGTCAACTCTTCTGGTGCGTATCGAATAAAATATATAATAATGTCCTAAAAGCATATATAATCAACAGCTCTCTTAATTATAAATTATTCACGACGACTGTCCTTTTTGTAGGTTATGTGTGGTTTTCCTTGCTTTCGGTTGCATTCGCCATGTGCTTCCTTTGGTAATATCTACAGCTATGTGTTGCTGTCTCACTATGACCATGTTGTTCGAGTATATTGTGTATATCTATCCTCCTATCTGTCCTTTATATTTCGCACAACGTCGTCCCTAGCTAGAAGGATCTCTCTCTATACTTGTATAAATAAGGTTGTACATCGATCAATATATTATTAAGAGATTCTCATATCCTACTAACTACATGGGATCAGAGCCTTTCGGTCTCTAACCGTAATATTTATATGAACTTTATTTATTTGTTACGTCTTACCCAAGTTTCGGACTTCGTCGATGGTAGGTAGCATGGCAATCTTGGCGTGCATTGAAGTCCTTATGTGCATCTGCACATGCAGGTAGAACGCACATGCTCTAATACTCTTATTTCTAAAAAAATAAAGCCATGCAAGTGTCATGACTGATTGACTGAATCCTAGAGAGTAATAAGAAGACTTAACAAATAAATAAAAAACAACGAATGCAGATGAAAGTATTATAATTTATATATAGTTTATTTTACTGAGCACTGTAAAATATTACAATTGAATGACGAATACATGTAATGTTATTTAATGAGTTGTGTCATTCATTATTATTGATTGTTACCGGTACGTTACCCATTGGATTTAACTTCGCATAGTACATATCGTCGATATTGTTGAGGAAAAAATATATATAAAAGACTAGTCTACAATTGACTTATAGAATAGAATTATATCTTGACTTCGTGGTCTTTGTTTTTTTTTTTTGTCAAAAACGTATTGGTCTTAAAATAATAATTTAGCACCAAAGCGTTGGAGATGGCTACACGTGATCTACGGTTCATCGCTGATTTAGATGAACTTTTACTTTCGATTGGACCAAACAGAAGAAAACAAAAGTGATAAATGGAGGGCCCTTTGTTGACCAAGAGTGAGCTCAGGGTAGACAACGTTACAACAATCCATGGCGTTTCTTCCTCAAATGATGAGCACATCGTCGACATTACAATCTATGGTGATGCTTCGTCGACAGCTAATGAGCAAACAGTACCACAACATGAGGCTGTTCAATCGAGTGGTCCATCTAAAAGTGTTTGGATTTTGGTGGAGTTTGTTGTGACTTTAGTCCAGATTGTTGCAGCCATATTTTTTCTAACTCTGACAAAAGATGAACAGGATCAAGACCTAGAAGTAGCTTTGTTTGCATGGATCATCGGTTACACTTGTGCCTCTATTGCTACTCTTCCTATTCTTTCTTGGCGTTTATGGCGTTATCACCAAAACGTTAGCACAGAGACAAGGTATAAACTGTGTTTCTATTTCTTTCTTTTTTCAAGCATTAGAAACCGACAGGTCTATAATTTTTTTTTATTAATTGATTTGCAGAATGAACGAGGTGATGGAGTTTTTGGAAAAGATGCTTAAATATTTCTTCGTGGGTTGGATTGTGGTATTTTTATGGACTTTTCTTACCGAGTTATCAACATGTCTAGATGATACTACTCAACACTTCTGGTGCGTATGCTCCTAACTAAAGTTACAATTATGTGTCCAGAAACAGAATTCACATATCTAAAACTTATTCATCACCATTGTCCATTTTCAGGTTATGGATGGCCCTACTTGCTTTCAGTTGCATTCGATATGTGCTTCCTAATCTCGAATGTGCAGTAAAGTCCTTCTCGTGGCCTGTGGCGTTCTGTCTTGAAAAAATTTGGGAATTCATTGACAAGATTATTTTGACGATCATTTCACTCTTCTGTTGCATCTGCGGATAAAATCATGATGATGGGTCATGTTGTACTTTTCTTCAAAATTTGTTGTAATACTGTCTTTTTATTAAGCCAAGTGTCACTACTGAACCTTCTTTTCTTGAAATCACTAGAAAAGAAAAACTGAAAGATGCTTGTGTACTATTATCTGCTTTGTCTTATTGAGTTTTGTAAATGGCCTCTTTTGTCATCTTTAAGAAGCGCCTTATGTTGAGACAGCATGCCTAATAACATTTGTTCTTAACTTCTCATAACAACTATTTTCGACCAAACACCCACTTTATGCAACTGAAGATGAGAGCTGTAATGATACTAATAGAGATCAGTGTTTTTTTATAAGGTCGAATCAGCTTTTATATGCATTTTCAAGAACCATGCACCTTCTTCTTCTGTGTCTTTAATTGGATGTCTTCTATAATCTGTCGTTGTCATTTTAAAAGACTCAGATTTTTCAAATTAGTAACTAGTGCATTGTAGAGACTAGAGAGGATAGTAAATTAGGTATCAAAGAAGGATTAATTATTTTTTTGTCAGATACACATGGCGCAGAAAAAGAGGGGAAAAACAAAAAAAAGACTTGTCTACAATTGACTTTGAGAATAGATCTTGATTTTTGAGCAAAAAGAAGAAGAATAGATATTGACCTAGACTGGTCTTAAAATAAATTACATTTTAAGGCTATATGTGCTTTGTGTTCCGAAGACTTTCAATACGACTGGACAAAAACAGAAGAAAACAAAACAAAAAAAAGTGATAAATGGAAGGTCCTTTGTTGACCAAGAGTAGTAACAACATCGACGACGACATTACAATCCATGGTGATTCTTCCTCAAATGGTGGACACATCGTCGACATTACAATCAATGACGATTCTTCATCATCAGCTTATAATGAGCTAACACCAGTACTTGAAGATGTACAACCGACTAATCCATTTGCAAATGGAAGTGTTTGGATTTTGGCCGAGTTTGTTGTGAGTTTGGTCCAGATCGTTGCAGCCATAGTTGTTCTGACTCTGACAAAAGATGAACAATATCCACAAAAAATATTTATTACATTGATCATAGGTTATACTTGTGGCTGTATTGTCACTCTCCCTATTCTATGTTGCCGTTTCTGGGATTATAACCGAAGTTTTACCTCAGAGACAAGGTATATATATAAATTAACTTTATTTATTTTTCTTTATATATATATATATATATATCTTTAACATTAGAAACCGAAGTCGGTCGATAATGGTTTTTATTGATTTGTAGAAAGGTGATGCAGAATCTGAAAAAGATGCTTGAATATTTCTTCGTGGGTTGGATTACGGTGCTTTTATGGCATCTTATCGCCAACTCATCATCGCTAGATTATACTAAGCAAGACTTCTGGTGAGTATCGAACAAAATTTACAAACTCAGAATCTAGCTATATATCTCTCTAGTTATAATATTCATGATTGTCCTCTTGCAGGTTATGTTTGGCTTTCCTTGCTATCAGTTGCATTATACATGTGGCTCCTAATTTCTTGTGTGCTCTGATGTGTTTTTTGTTTCCTCTGCTGTTACGTCTTACCAATGTTTCAGACTTCGTCGATGACATTGATGAAAAGATAATGATAGGTGGTTTGGCAATCTTTGCGTGCATTGAAGTTCTTATGTGCATCTGCACATGCAGATTGTCGTCACTTTATCCTTTATTTTGCGTAATAGTTATTGTAATACTCTCATCTCTTACTTAATAAATATAAGCCAAGTGTCATAAGTATTCGAAGCAGCATTACGTTTGAAGCACGTTATTGGTTCAATCTTCAATTAATGGTTTACAAAACATGAAAGACTCACTAGTCTCGGAAACGAGGCAAAACTGATTGCCATGATCCTTCCCGCTTGACTCACATGCCTGCTGTCGAAGCTGATATACTTATATCTCCTATAAAAGCAGAGAGAAATTATTACATACAATTGGCATGTTATAATTCCACACCAAAATCATAATAAAAACTATCCCTCGACCCGACGAACATGTTGACAGAACCACATCAAGGTGGAATTAACATTTGACTCTCATTGGCATTAATTTGAATTTCAAACCATATTCTTCTATGTCGTAACTGACTGCCCTTCCATAAAAGACTAGACTAAACTTATAATTGATCAGCGCCAAATAGTATAATTAACAATTATTTCATTTGTGGGATACTATAAATGACTTAGGATTGGTCTTTGGTGTAAAGATGGCCTTAAAATATAATATAATTTAGCCACCAAAGAATTGTAAGGGTTTATATATATGCTTTGTGTTTCAACGAGCGAAGATGTAGAATAAACCAAAAGTGATCAATGGAGAGCCATTTCTTGAGAAACGAAGAGGACATCGTCGAGATAAAAATCGCTGACTATGATGCATTCATTTGTCCGCTAGTCTCTCGTCCAATCGCATTTGCTTTGAACTCGATCGAGTTTCTTATGACCTTGGTCCAGATTGTTGCAGCCATATTAGTTGTGAAAGGAACTAAAGGTGAACATCAAGAAGCAACATGGATCCTAGTCTATACTTGTGGTTGTATAGCCAATCTTCCTAATCTATGTTGGCGTTTCTGGCAGATCACTAGTCCTTTCTCACACTTAAGGTATATATATATAACCTCTCTGTGTTGTATGCTTTCTGTTGTTTACGCATTAGGTCACTAACGATTTTTATTGGTTTGCATGCAGAATCAACCGAGTGATGTTTCGTTTGAAGAATACGCTTGAATATTTCTTCTTCGGTTGGTTCTTGGTGTTCTTCTTTGTTTTCGTTCGCAGCTTACCATCTCTAGATCATACTAGTCAACTCTTTTGGTACGCCTCAAATAAAATTTTATAATAATGTCCTAAAAATATAATAAAACCTCTCTAATAATAAATGATTCACCACTGTCTCTTTTTGCAGGTTATGTGTGGTTTTCCTTGCTTACAATAGCATTCGCTATGTGATTCCTTATGTAATATATACAACGATTTATTTCTGTTCGTATGTGAAGTTTAAATACGCCTACTATAGAGAGGGATACGAGGCGTTATATTCATCTTGATCCTTATCCATGTGTGGATAGAAAAATGGTGGAATCATGCATGTTTTTTTCTACTTTCTTTTGCTCAACACTTGTTATTTAAATAAAGCCATACTTGAATCTTCTCTTCTTGAAATCGTCTGAGCCAGCCAAAACTGAAAGACACGGTGCCTTAAGCATCTTAGAGCATTTCTATTGGTGCTTATAATGGATATTTAGCATTTAATTTAATTGTAAATAATTAAAATTAATGTTAAGAATTTTGTTAAGTATTTATATTATTTTGCTTCTCCATTGGTAAAATCACACATGAGTTGCTTAAAAAAATATATATAATTTTTTTTTTTTCAAATTTATAAATTTTTAGTAAGTAAAAAAATTATTACATTGATAAAATTTTAAAGTATTGTCTTTGAACTCCGTCTGGTTATAGTTGAACTCCAGATGGTTCAATATAATTCCATCTGGTTTAATCGAAATATAATATTATCTTTAATTAATTAATTCATTGAACCATCTGAAATTCAATTGTAACCAGACAGAGTTTAGTACGAACAATAAACGCCTAATCACAAAGAAACACATCACCTTAAACATCGCTCTTTAAAATTTTTATCTAAATGCTGACCCTTAACATTTTTATTAATTTTAATTTATTTTAAAACATTATTAGGCTAAAAATCCATTAATATTAACTAAATATCCACGGATGGAAATGGTCTTATTGTTATCTACCAAAATAAACATTCTACATTTATCTGCATTTTTCAACAATTGATACGATCGATGGATTTAAAAAAAGAAAATTTGACTTTTAGAAAAGATCTTGACTTTTGGGTGAAAAATAAATAAATAAACAATATTAGATATTACTGCTCTTGATATAACATTACATCGATAATACATCAATAGTATATCCTTATCTATGAATATATTACGAAAGATTCACATCTATCTCTAATATAATTTATTTTTAAAGCTATATCTATTTGAATTGTGTTGCGAAGACTTACAAATTCAACTAGACAAAACAGAAAAAGATAAAAAAACGTGTGATAAATGGAAGTCCCTTTGTTGACCAAGAATAAGAACAACGTCGACGACGACGTTGCAATCCATGGTGATTCTTCCTCGAATGATGAGCACATCGTCGACATTACTACAATCAATGGTGATGCTTCATCAACTGATGAGCGAACAGTACCACATGAGGCTGTTCAATCGAGCGATCCATCTAAAAGTAGTGTTTGGATTTTGGTGGAGTTTGTTGTGACTTTAGTCCAGATTGTTGCAGCCATGTTTTTTCTGACTCTAACAAAGGATAAACAGAATACAGAACTGGAAGTAGCTTTGTTTGCATGGATCATCGTTTATACTGTTGCCTCTATTTACACTCTCTTTATTCTATGTTGGCGTTTATGGCATTATTATTACCAAACATTTAGCTCCGAGACAAGGTATCAACTGTGTTACTTTTTCTTTTTTCCGGGCATTTGAAACCGATATCTATAATTGTTTTTATTGATTTGCAGTATCGATGACGACGACGACAACGAGGAGGAGGTGATAGACTTTTACGAAATGATGCTTCAATTTTTCTTCGTGGTTTTGATTGTGATATTTTTATTGATTTTTCTTACCGAGATATCAACATGTACTACTCAACACTTCTGGTGCGCATCGACACTAAATATACAAGTTATGTGCCCAAAAAAACTATATATTCACCATTGTCCATTTTCAGGTTATGGATGGCTCTACTTGCTTCCAGTTGCATTCGATACGTGCTTCCTAATTGTGCAGTAAGGTTCTTCTCGTGGCCTATGGCGTTCTGTCTTGAATTTTTTTGGAAATTCTTTGTAACGATTACTGGGGCGGTTGTAGAAGGATTTAGAATCCTTTATCATTAATGATAATATATTGTGATATATGTTCTAGAGATTTGTGGTTACTACATTTTTCTTTGGCATATGCAGATAAAAATGATGATGGATCATGTTGTTCTCTTCAATAATTGTTGTAATACTCTGGCTGCAAATGGTAACAATAAAATGAATGAGTTGAAAAAAATAATTGAAAATTTTTGGAGTTGAATCTCATTCAACTTTTTCAACTCCAAAATAGTAGATGAATGAGTTGAACAATTTTCTTTTGTAATTTATATATTTGTTCAATTTTTTTAGCTGAATAGGTTATACCATTTTTTCAATTTATTTATCTTAAATGGTAAAATACTAGATAAATATTCATTCAACTCTTTTAATTTGTTAATTTAAATACACCATTTGCATTTCCTGTCTTTTATTAAATATAGCCATGCAAGTGTCATCACTGAATCCTCTCTTCCTATAAAATCGCTTGCAACTATAGATCCACGTTATTGGTTCAATCTTCAATTAAAAGTTTACAACATGAAAGACTCCATGCGATAGAAAATGGTGGATCATCTTGTTTTCTACTATTTTTTGCTCAAACACTTCTTGTAATATTTCTTGGTGCCTTAATAAGTATCTTTTTGTCATCATTTTGTTTGTGTATCAAAATTACCTCACCAAAATAAACATTCTACAGTTATCTTAAAAGTTAAATAAAATTTAAGGTCGGACCAAACTGAGTTGCGTTTCCGGTTTGATATTTGGTCCATCCCAGTGTGTCTTCCTCTTAATCTATCGCTTGATGAAAGAATTATATATTACTATCCTTTCCGAATCTTTTATCAAATAAGTGGACGTGCCGGAGTGGTTATCGGGCATGACTAGAAATCATGTGGGCTTTGCCCGCGCAGGTTCGAATCCTGCCGTTCACGCTTTTTAATTTGTTTTTTCCTTTTCCACTTTTGTCTTCGTCAGTTTTTTTTTTTTTTTAAATCACACTCCCATACTTACCCTAGATTTTTAGTGATCAAATACTAAATCCCGCTTCTCAGAAATTTTCAATTTTCAAAATTCATCTTCTAACTCTATCTCTCTCGATCTCTTTCGGTGTTGAGGTCTTTAACTGAAAACCCCATCGGCGGGGAATTTCCCGGTGATTCAGATGACTGATGTTAGCCGGAGTTCAAATTTAGAGAAGGATCCCCTTCATGCTTACTCAGGCCTTTCGTTGTTTCCTCGCACGCTGAAATCCTTATCAAATCCTCTTCCTCCTAGTCTTCATCAATCAGACGATCTGAAGCAGACCCACACTCTCCTTGAATCTATGGTAAATTCCTCCCTCTTAATCTGCTTAATACTTCGATTCGATGCATTAGCTAGGGTTTTCTTAGCTCAATGACTAATTGCGAAGATGATTCGAGTTGGTAATTTCACGGCTACGAAATCAATTTCAAATCTGGCTGATGTAATTGTATTCCTGCTTCGTTTCTGCTCCTCAGCTTCGGATCTTCCCAAATGACGGAGATTAGGTTTTTGTTTAATCGCTCCTACCAAATACTTTAGATAGAGCTCGATGTATGAGCCTTTTCTTCTTCTTCTTCTTCTTCTTCATTTTCATGTTGACGATTCTCTTCAATTAAGATATTAGCTGTAGTAGATAGCCTGCTAATGATTTGTATAGAAAGTGATGTAAATTGGCTTCCTCCTATCTTTTTTGTGGATCAAGACTTATCTTAGTTTCAGTTTTTAAGAAATGCAGAACGAGATTCTTAAAACACATTGCAATTTTCTCATTATTCTTTGTTGGTTATGTGTATTTTACCTAAATTATCTGCTGTTAAATCCGTGTCTTCTATCTTACAGACTTTTGATATTCAAAAGGAGCATCAGGAGCAGGCAAAGGCTATCTTGGATGAAAGCTCAGAACTTTTAAAGCAAGGCGATGGAACCAGCGTAGCATCCGAAGATATTAATGTAGGAGTCAAGGTGAACCCTGCAAATAAGCGAGAACGAAGACCGGGATTAGACCGTAAGCGAGGACACTTTTCTCTTAAGCTTACGACAAGGTAAAGATCATAGCAACTTATCCATTTATTTAAGTATACTAACTTCTTTATTTATTATTTACATCATCTGATTCCTTTACAAAGTTAGTTGAAGCTTATGTTACATATTTTTGTTGCAGTCAACCACCTCCAAGTGAACCAACATTTGATGGTAGTAAATATCCAAGACCTGAAGATTACTTTGCTGCGTATGAAATATACGAAAGTGAGTTATATATTTTTCTGATGTTCGTAGCCTTACCTTATTTATGATATAGCTGTCATTCAAATATGCTTTCTTTTCGCTGGATTTCAAATAGATGCCAAACGCGAATGGCAGAAACAGACTGGCTCCAGTGTAATAGATACACACCAGAACCCACCATCAAGGCGCACTCGCAGACCAGGAATTCCAGGGTACGTACTATGAGCATCTCTGTTAGAGCATGTTTCGGAGTTGTTCCATTTGCATATTTTGCTAGCTGTTTCTCTTGATACTTACAATTTCAAATTCCAGGAGGAAACGGGGTTCATACCAGCATACTTATTCGGATAGTTATTTCACCGATGCTATCAACCTGGAACCTTCAGAAAAGGAAGACCCCATTCCTTCTGAACAAAGGTTAGAGAGGACCACAGCTGCACAACTTTCAACTGCAGACAAAGAAGTAGATGGTAAGTGAGCACTTGTAGTAGAAAAGAATGTCATGAGCTACCATTTTTTTGGATCATGGTCGCTACCATTTTGCTAGATTATGCTACCATCTGATTGTGTAAGCCACTCTGTTCTGCAGATTCAACCGTAGACACGGAGAAGAGCTTAGACAATATTTTGAGTGAGCTGCTTGCTTGCACTCAGGAGGAGCTTGAGGGGGATGGTGCCGTCAATCTTTTGGAAGATCGGTTGCAGATCAAGTCCTTTAATGTAGAAAAGCTCTCTATACCTGAATATCAAGATGTTAGAAAAATGGACTTCAAGGCATCTGGAAGGAAGCCATCAAACGGAAAGAGTGTGCTGTCAGATATACAGAATATGCTAAAGGGGAACCACAGAGATGCACTTCGAAAAAGGAGTCAATCACCATCCCCCTTGACAAATAGACATTTATCATTATCAAATCCACCAGAGGATCAGTTTTCATTTCCTGACACCGATAATTTGCTTCCAGGAGATCAACAGTCTGGTGAGGTTGATCTACAACCCTTAGCAAAGGATTTGACTACCTGTTCCAGCTCTTCAGTGACCAAGGATGCTTATAAAGATATAACCAATATATCCCCGTCTAATGCGGACCCTGTAGACGTTGCTAGATCTTTCAACAGCTCAGTGCAGACGAGTTCCAGTGAAGATGATTCTGATACTGATTCTGATTCTGGCATTCAGAGATTTCAGTCAAGTCAAGATGGGAATGCAGATAACTGTGTGGACGATAGCATCACAAACAGAAATCCAGTCACGCAGGTGAATGTAGATATGCAAACAAAAAGAAATGAGGGAGATGAATCCATTAGTGAAAGTGAAGCAAACGGAAACACTGCCGGAAGGGAAAATGATGCTGATATCAATGTAGAAACTGATCAATTAGAAGTGCTGGTAAGTTTCTCTTTGACTGTATGGGACTTGTTAATGACATATCTGGACCTCTTGTTGGTTACATCTCTTGTGAATTTGTTTGTCATATAGGCGGAATGTGCATCTAGCGAGGATACAAGAACGGATCTTTTTACGGTAGAAAAGGATAGCATTCCGTATCAGCAAGGTATATTAAACTTTTCTACTTGCATACTATATAGTGAAATCTCAAAAAATAAAGCAAGCGAATTAGCATATCTCCTAACTTAACTTGTACATACTTCTCTATTAGATATTTATTTCCATTAACTTTTTCAGTTCACCTTTAAATTGTGCTCAATATTTTTCCTTTTGCTGTTATTTGGCTTACAGATGCATCCTCAAACAGAGCTCCAGAACAACACAACACAATGGATGGATCCTTTGAACATGCAGAGCACATTCAGGGACAACATGGAGAGGAAAATGAAAACGTGGAGACCGCTTGTGAACTTCAAGTAGAAAATGCTCAGGTTAGTTCCTCATCATTTTCACCTCTGGATGGTCTTGATATTAGGTCAAGGCCAGTTCATCTTGATATATGAAAATAAAACGGCTTTGTTAATATGTTCTGTGTTTTTATGAGGGTGTAAGTTCGGTTTAGAGCTTACTTAACAGAACGAATTTGAGAGTTCTTGATTAACTTTTTACAGCAGGAGGTTCACAACTCTTCACAGAAACAAACAAATAAACGAAGAAAGAGAGAATCTAGTGAAAGCAATATGAAAAAGCGAAGCAAAACTGGGCATGGTGACGTTGGAGAGGAGAAGCAAATGAAATCGTTACCACGTGAAAGTGGAGCAAAGAAGCAAACCAAAACAAAATCCAACGAGAGAAAAGAAGAGAAGAAGCAAAAGAAAACAGTTACACGTGAGAGTAAAATATTCTCTCGTAGGAAAAGTCTTGCAGGTAACCTTGACTTGCTAAAGAAAACTAAACTCCATTACTTGTGCTTCAAAGCTCTTTCGATTGAGACACTAAACCAATATATTATCTATGCTTCTCTTGAAGGTGCTGGTACTAAATTTGAATCTGGTGTCCGACGAAGTACAAGGATTAAGTCGAGACCACTCGAATACTGGAGAGGTGAAAGATTCCTCTTCGGACGTATTCATGAGAGTAAGTCATATATATTCCCTTTGTTACCTCATCGATTTCAATATGAAAGTGTTTTTTTTCGTATTCATAGTTTCTCTATTGTGTCCAAAGGTTTGGCTACTGTTATCGGCATAAAGTATGGATCTCCGGGTGACGGCAAAAAACAAAAGCGCGCATCTAAGGTGAAATCATTTGTCTCTGAAGATTACAAAGAGCTGGTTGATTTGGCCGCCTTGCACTGAAGAATCATAATCCTATTGGAGGATTGTAAGTAATCAAGCATCTTCTTGTGACCATAACTCTATTGATGGTGTCTTGTTGTGTCTTTGACTATCACTTGGTCCAAACTTGTCATTGTCTTTCTTCTGAACCTTAACTGTTTTAAGACTTTGGAAAACGGAACAGGAAGTTTTCAACTTTCAACTAGTCTCTTTGATGATACTTGTCAACTTTGCTTTTTGTTCCGTTATTATCCTCAAAAGTCTTTGAAAAACTTTTTATCATCTCTTTAAAAGCCGCCTTGACTATTATTATAATCTTTTAATCAAATTCAAATATATTATATTGAGTTAAACTTAATTACGGTGGTTTTTTTATTCAAACTGAATTAACAAGACCAAAGTCATAAGTCATAACCATTTTAGAAGGAAAACAAAAAACGAAAGGTCCACTCTTACTCAACTTGTTTAGACTTTTGATCATGAACTCAATCGTCGTACCTCATTGATCCACTTTTCTTGGATCGTGTCGCTAACATGAGATTGAATTGAGATCTCGCTATCAAGTATATGGTCCTAATCTTTTAATAGAAGTAGCGTCTTGATTTTTGCATTTCCATTTTACCTTTTTGGTAATAATGCCAATATTGGCATGAACCCACAAATTTGGAGGAACAAAATTAAATCAGGCGTTATTACTTCTTTTATACGCTTGAATTTCCTAACTGATGAGTAAATCCGCCTCTATCTTTAATGACCTTTTCTTGAATTTTGCCGCCCGCTTTTTACGCTTTGACTTCAGGACAAGACTTGCATTAACATGGAGACAGGAAAACAAATTAACAATCTCACTAGTTTTACACTTTTTTACATGTAAATAATAGAGTAACACGTCAGCCAATTGGATAACGATAACAATAGATTATCCCGAAAAAGTAAGTGTACGAAAAGATACAATACAAGTTGATGAGATTCACGGGCTCTTTACAACTTTTTGAACTTTTTGATTTGACGTCCACCGTACAAACAAACACGAGTCCTCCTTTTGTTACGTAGTAAATATACAAAATATCACGTCTTCTGCTGACCAGAGTACGTTATTAATTAATGTAGTATGTATAAGAGTTAAACAACTTTTAGTTTTTATTTTATTTACCGAATGGGTTAAACAATTTGGATATGGCCCATGACGTATTCCTAGATTCATTTAGTATTTTACAATAATTCGTTTTTTTGTTTTACTTGTTTATTTTGTTATCTATCATCATTCAGTGTTTCTATGCCAATGCGTGTATGTTTATTGCGTTGACCTGACGATCAAGTTGACGACGTTTTCCTTTGGGATGTTGACACGGTCCTTATCGTTTGTTATGTTCCAATTATTGTCAGCCAAACGCCGTGTCGCTTTTTCAACTCTCCGTAGAGAGATGCCGTGCCGTTTTGCTTTCCTTTTTGCTCCACTGTGTGCCTCATTAAGTCAGTAGACTATTCCACAATTTCTAAGATTTATAGTACGTATATTTCATATGCTTACATATTTAAAGCATGTGAAAAGATTAGTATGATGTAATTTGCAATTCTCAACGGGTTAGTTTAGTAATCTTTTAAGCCTCGGCCAATTTTCTAGATTGGTTTAGAAAATGGGAATTTGGAGAGTGGACAATCCAATTTGTTTTCATAAATAAATACACCTGTCACCTGTATGTGAAATTTGACATAATATCGATTTGAAGATATGGTGGACCCTAAAACGAGTCCAAGTTGCATGCATCATGCATGCCATGCCCTTTCCCAAACTATTGTTTCATATCTTCACAAACTAGGTAAAAAAGAACACAAACGAGAGAATGGATCCAAACATAATTCATATACAAAATCCATGATTATTTTTGTTTCTAGGGGACAAACTTAGGATTGTGATGCGTTATAGATGTACTGTATATACTTATTTCTCATGCTTATAAAATCAATACTGATATGTAAAAACGGAATTATATGTACATAGTTATATATTAACTATATACTTATATTATATATAACACGTTTGTATTATGCGTCGACCTTGAAACAAGCTCTAAATAAGATATGTGTTTTCTTTTTTGTTATTTACGTAGTATCTACTGTTTTAAAAAATCTTATAAAGAACCTATTAAATTACTTCAAATGTTGATGTCAACAAAAAATACAAAAAAATGTCTATATCTATTTGATGTATAATGGGTACCCATATATACACATACACATAATGTAGCAAAATTACAAAGTCAGTGAAAGTGACAAGGACAATGTATTGCCTCTTTTAAAGTGACCTTAGAACACCTACATAACAAATTAGAGAACCTTTTGTATAAATTTCTCAATTATTTGAAAATTACAATCAATATTATATTATATATATATATTTTAGAAACTCATGTGGATGCTCTCACCGTCCACAGCTCCGTGTGATTCTTTTGCGTTGGGCAACTTGTTTTCAACTCGAACCCATCAAACCAAATGGTATCAATTTTCTTCATTCATTGGTTTAGAACGAAACTTTCAGACTAATTTATATTTGTTTAACTAGCATCCATTGGTTCAGTTCAGCCATGGGTTTTGATAATATATAATCATCCGTGTTTATTGATATTATATGATTAGTTGATAATGGGTTTAAGCATCATGACTATAGTATTGGAATATAATAACCCTTTGGGGTGGCTATTGGGTTAGCATATATTCGTGAATAATTAAGCCACCCTGACGACAAAAACATAACAAATTAAGCCACATGTGAGTGATCACATGGACCTCCGTAAAAATGATTTCGAATATTTTAATAACCATATTCTGACTTTTTCAAATTCTTAATGTCGTTAATATAGCATTTGATTTAGACCTCTACATTATTTTAATTTGTCTACTCCGCTACTTTGATATTTTAATATTCACTACGATGATTTAATGTTTTTAAATATAAATTGTCTCCATTCAAGCTACAACTTGGTAGACCATTTTCATAACACGGTGCTGAAGATTCGAAGTTATTTATAGGACAAGATGACAAAAAACTAAAAAACTAAAAACTTTTTTTTTGTTGACGTCTAACAAAAAAAACTATTTATAGAACACATTTTTCTTTCTTTCTTTCTTTCTAGAATAGAGTTAGATAACGTTAACGGTAGCGTTAATCCCACGTCGCTCATCTCAGTATTACCCAGTAAGATAAATTATAACTATTGCATCATTCGCGAAACCAAACTTTGATATATCAAGATGCTAAACGTGAATAATGGAAAATTTTAATTATCTTATACATGTAGTATTCGTTTCAATTTCACAATTAATCTACAAATAGACACGGAAGAAAAAAGAAATGCATTATTTAGAGAGCAATTAATTAGCGAGACTTTTCATTAGGCGAATCAGATTGCTTACAAAACTAAATCCAACGGCCATCACATCATTCACATTCAACAATGTCCCAATAATTGGCATAACGTCTCCTTCAAATAAATCAAAATCCGCACTTTACTATCTCTCACGAATTCCGTTACCGTCTCCTATCAGTGAAAAATACATCAGTTACGTTTACTGAACAATTTTTACAAATAAAAAGAGTCGTAAAAGAAAAAGGAATTCAAAGAACATAGAACTTTCCTTTTGATGAAATAACGTATACTTTACTTTTCTGGTCGTAACGAATAATTTCTTCTTATTACATATGTGCAATAACTAGAATAAATACCTTAGCTATTCTCGAATTAAAAAAAAAGAAAAGAAAAATCCAGTTTCATCAGATTAATATCTTCTAGAAGACTTTTACATCTCTATATAAAGTGGCCACACTCTTCTCTTTCACCTCATTCATCATATCTTCTAAACAAAAATAGTAACATTTCTCTCTGTTTTGAAGTTTTTTCTTTACGATGGAGCTTATTCCGGATCTTCCCGAATCCATTGCCCGCGAGTGTCTTATACGCGCCTCCTACCAGCAATTCCCTCTTATCGCCTCCGTTTGCAAACTCTGGCAGCGAGAAATCTGCCTCCCTGATTTTTTCCGACACCGGAAATCTTCAGGACATAGCCAGGAGCTTGTTTTCTTGTCTCAAGCTCGGGTCGACCCGGTTCAAAAACTCGGATCGGGTAAAACCATCTCCACGCCTGTGTACCGGATCTCGGTTCTTGAACTTGGATCCGGTCGAAGGAGCGAGCTGCCTCCGGTTCCCGGTCAAACCAAGGGGTTGCCTCTGTTCTGCAGATTAGCTTCTGTCGGGTCGGATCTTGTTGTTTTGGGTGGGCTTGACCCGGTTACATGGCAGACCTCTGACTCGGTCTTCGTTTTCAGCTTCTTGACCTCCACGTGGCGCGTCGGGACTAGCATGCCAGGTGGACCCCGTTCCTTCTTTGCCTGCGCTTCGGATTCTCAACGGAACGTCTTCGTGGCGGGTGGACACGACGAAGACAAGAACGCCATGGCGTCAGCTCTCATGTATGACGTGGCACAAGACATGTGGGCTGTTTTGCCAGATATGGGCCGTGAGCGAGACGAATGTACGGCTATTTTCCACGCTGGCAAATTCCACGTCATCGGTGGTTACGCCACGGAGGAACAAGGACAGTTTAGTAAAACAGCCGAATCATTTGATGTCTCCACGTGGCAATGGGGTCCTCAAGCGAACGAGTTGCTCTCTGCGGGGATGACTACGTGGCCTCCGATCTGTGCAGCTGGCGAAAACGGAGATTTGTACGTTTGCTGTCGCCGTGATCTGATGGTGATGAGAAATGACACGTGGATAAAAGTAGGGGATATACCTGCTGACGTGTGCAATGTATCTTACGTGGCGGTGAAGAGGTCGGGGAAGCTGGTCGTAATAGGTTCGGCTCGGTACGGCGAACCGAGCGTAGGATATAATTGGGATATGAGCAATTCTCGATGGGTAAAGTTAGATACACACGAAAAATATGAAGGACATGTTCAAGCTGGTTGTTTCTTGGAGATATAGAAAAGGTTTTCAAATCTCTAGGACGTCGTTTATGCGAAATGACGCACAATTTGTCGGGTTGTTTATCCGAGTGTGACTGTATAAATATTCGATATTGATATGTAAAATGATAGGAGTAGTAAAAAGAAAGAAAACAAATATTCTCATTTATATGACTAAAATAGAAGGAACATGTAAAAGAACCATTGTAGTAGTAGTACGTTGTGGATGATCTAATAATGGCTTAGCATATGAGGCACTCGACACTCTAGATGAAATACAAGCTAGAGGTGTAAAGACCACTTTTATCACACACACATACACACCATGGTCATTGAAGGCTTGTTTGTTGTTAGTAAAGTTGGAAAAAAAAACTTGATGCTTTCTATGAGAGTTTGAAATATAAATCTTGAACAAATCCTTCATAAAAACAAATAAATCTTGAAAAATTGATGCAAGTAAGGTATATGTTCTTTATAAAAAAAAGAAAAAGAAAAGTAAGGTATATGTATTTTATCAAGAAAATGAAGAAAAAGTAATGTATATTGTGAAGTTGGGCCATCTTGGTCAAGCCTTTGAAGGTTTCATTAGATTAGACATCCAAAACTTATTAATTCTTTTTTTTCCGTTATTTCCTTGACATCAAAAACTTATAAAGTTTTGAATGGGTTGATGTTCTATATAATGAACCCCAAAAATTAATATCAGAAACTAAGAAAAGGTCACTAAAGCCCATAAATTGTCAGAATATCTAAGATAAGGGCCCATTCACGATGGTGTTGTGTCGGACATATGGAGAGGGTCGAGACTCGATATGCAAGTAAACGAATCAATTCTTTGGCGGGCATTTCTGCAAATGCCAACGAATCTCGAATATTCCATATATTATCTGTCTTTTCCCTTTCTTTTCTTATTGATAAACTAATAAACAAAAAAGAAAGAGGAACAACTACTGTATTTAGTTTTTCATAAAAAATGAGGAAAAAAGCTATCATATCATTTTTTCAATCTTAGATATTGATAATTTAACTTCATTGTTTATCAGCATAAAATACTTTACTGTTTCAGCTAAACAGTAAAATAGTCGAAAATAGAATAACGAAAAGGTTTGAGCTGAACCTTTTTGTTCATAATTATATTTTTTACACATTCATAGTATATAATAGTGTAGCTTCTTTAAAAGACATTAAAATTTATAAACTTGAAGAATTACGTTTTCAATTCGAGATAAGAAGATGTCATTCATCTTCAAAATCATTTTATTTTTAAAGTTTTAACAAACGAACTACTTTTAGAAATAAACAAACGAATAGTAAAGTATGAAACGAACGAGAAAACAAGTCACTCGGACTTGTGTCGGTGAGATCGAATCAGACGAATTGTTTAGAGAAGATATGGAACGTTGGATGAGAAGGACCCATACACCAACCAATCCAAGGGTTGTGATCTATTTGAGGTGGAATTGGGACCCACTTACCCGCAGGAATATTATGGGACCGCTCCTTAACTCTTGCAAGGTCACTTGTTGGTGCATCCCACTCCTCTCTTCAAGTTAAAGCGAGGATTACTATATTAATACATGATTTCCCTAAGATTTGCTCTCTCTAATCCTCCATTACGAAAAGATAAACAAAAAAATCTAGATATTTTTCAATATACGTTTTTGGATACCAATAAATATCCGACACTACTAAATCGATAAAAGAATAATAAATACAGCACCACATGTTTCTTAAAATATATAATCACAAAGAAATCAAATTATTCAAAACCAATGACTCGTCCGTGACTGTTAATGAAGTAAATACGTACAAGTTATCTACGGAATACAGATCAACTCTATCTATATTTTAATGTATATCTTATACTTACTACAGTGTGCATTTCTTTCTTATATTGAGTTTCAGTGAATGTTAATAAGATTGATTGATACTTATCACCATTTTGTTGCATTGTCAAATATTTACTATAAACATAGAGATGTCACCAAATTTTGGTGAGCGCTTTGTTTGCCTTAATTAGAAAACATTATAATTATGACAGTGACGATCATCTAATCACAATATCATGGAAAGGCCGAATTATGTTACCGTGTAAAATCATTCGCTTCTTTTTAATTCAATTATTGTTACTTTAATTAGTTGGTTTGGTTTGAAATCTACGTTTACATCGTTACCACTTGGATAACCTTTACCATAATATACTATATGTTAATAAAGAAATGGAAACTAAATCATGGATTAAAGATAATAATAGGAGTAGAGTATGTCAGCCACATAATTAGGAAAGTTTTTCATTACATGATAATTTTCCGGATTTATCAGCAACCTGCAAAAGGTAACGAGAGCAAGATAAAGCATGAGTGGTCACTAGTCACTGCTACACAAAAACATTTAATGCTATAAAAATCCACAAGAATAAATTTAATTAAGATATTTTAAAAAGGTATTTTATCCAATTGGAGGGTTGCACACCATTCAATACACATAAATACGTCAGCCGCTCGAAAAGGCCTTCGCTATATACTCACTCTCTCACAATTCTTTCATTTCCCTTTATTCTTTTTTATTAGTGGAAATATCAATATACGGTTCGGTGTACCGTATCTTGTTATACGCCTCCATGACCCTCGTATTAAGATGAGATACAAATATTTGGGTATCTAATCTACTCGAATAAATGCCAAAATAATTTAGTACAATGTCGAATCAAATTATAAAAGTACTTAGGATCGATTCACTAAATATGAGTTTTTTTATTCTACTTTATCTAAATTGATTGTAAACTTTAAAAGTTTCCCTTTTCATTTTTATCTTTGTCTGACACCTAGATAGTATTTACACCGAATACAATTTAGTTTATCTCTTTAAAAAAGTCAAATTCCCAAATTAAATCTCGCATTGATGAAAATTTGTTCTTTAATAGTTGCGTTTACAATTATAACACGCATCTACATATTGTAAGTAGTTAAATAAACAATTTAAACACATGGTATGCTCTAGCTTAAGTACTCTTTCACTTTCACAGAAAATGTTATTTTTACATATTTTATAATTTATACATCTTAAGAAATGATATAAATATATAAACATGTTCCTATTTAATATATTTCAAATTTTATTATAATGACTTAAATACAAAAGTTATTGACTGGTTGATTTTAAGTAAAAGGCAATTTTGAAATATGTTTTAAAAATGTAAATACATTTTGACTATGTTTTTCCAGTAACCCTTAAATATGTAATTAATATCAAACAATTCAGGCTCTTAATTAAATCCATATCCAAGAGTCAAAGAAAAATAATTATTTTCCATAATGATAATATGTACATTGGTTGAAAAATAGGATGAGGACTGAATTATATATTTAGTCCAAATACAACCGATTGGGTAAAAAAACAATCGAATATACCACGGATAAATCATGACTAATAAATTTTCTACCACGTACGGATATTGACTACGAATGAGAAAGAGCGATAATCGTGTACCCAAACCAATCCAACGGATAAAAACACGTCGATGCCACGTACTTAGTTGTCTTTCGCCCTAAAATAAACGGTGAAGATAGAGTCGAGCGTTACTTTCTGTCGTGTCAGATAACTACCGGTAGATGAGGATGAAAGAAACCAGATCCTATATTCAGACAATACCGAGCGTCGACTCAACGCGCTCTAACGATTCCTCGAAATCAGTTCTGATAAAGGTGTACCGTAAATAGCGTGTACTGAACCGTACCGGATTCCAACCTTCTATGTGAAATTGAGAGCATCCAAAGAGAAAGAGAGGCTCTAGTCTTATAAAACGACACCATATCCTCACCCATTTCCTCTTCATCTATCTCTCTCTCTCGTTCTCTGCGTTTATCTGCGCTAAGCGCTTATCTTCGTTTTTTGTGTTTTTGTTTTTTTTGTTTCTCTTTATCTGTGGAAGAGATGGTGGCGTCTGCGTTTTTACCGGAGCTCTGGACGGAGATCTTGATACCGGTTTGTGCGGTCATCGGTATCGCGTTTTCGCTTTTTCAATGGTACGTCGTTTCTCGTGTGAAAGTCAGCACTGACCTCGGAGCATCGTCTTCTGGTGGGGCTAACAATGGTAAGAATGGTTACGGAGATTATCTTATCGAGGAAGAAGAAGGTGTTAATGACCAGAGTGTTGTAGCTAAGTGTGCTGAGATTCAAACTGCCATCTCTGAAGGTAAGATCTCTTCATACTTTACTCAGATCTCAATCTCCTTTCATTAGATCTGGCTCTGTTTTTCTGATTAGAATGTTTTGGAATGTTAGAATCTGTTAGAATAATATTGGGATCTGTTTGGGAACAGGTGCAACTTCGTTCTTGTTCACGGAGTACAAGTATGTTGGTGTCTTTATGGTTTTCTTTGCTGGTATTATCTTTGTTTTCCTCGGCTCTGTTGAGGGATTCAGCACTGAGAGCAAGCCTTGTACTTACGATAAGGAGAGAACTTGCAAGCCTGCATTGGCTACTGCTGCTTTCAGTACTATTGCTTTCGTGCTTGGTGCTGTCACCTCTGTTCTCTCTGGTTTTCTTGGGATGAAGATTGCCACTTACGCTAATGCTAGGACTACTTTGGAAGCTAGGAAAGGTGTTGGAAAGGCTTTCATTGTTGCGTTCAGGTCTGGTGCTGTTATGGGATTCCTTCTTGCTGCGAGTGGTCTCTTGGTGCTTTACATTACTATCAATGTTTTCAAGATCTATTATGGTGATGACTGGGAAGGTCTTTTTGAGGCTATTACTGGTTATGGTCTTGGTGGTTCTTCCATGGCTCTCTTTGGTCGTGTTGGTGGTGGTATCTACACTAAGGCAGCTGATGTCGGTGCTGATCTTGTCGGTAAAATTGAAAGGAATATTCCTGAAGATGATCCCAGGAACCCAGCTGTAAGTACACCATTTCACTGTTTATGACAACACAGTGATTTAGTTTCTGTTTGGTTTTAATACTTTTTTTTTGGACTGTATTACAGGTCATTGCTGATAATGTTGGTGACAATGTTGGTGACATTGCTGGTATGGGATCTGATCTTTTTGGATCATATGCTGAAGCATCATGTGCTGCTCTTGTTGTTGCTTCGATCTCTTCTTTTGGAATCAACCATGATTTCACTGCCATGTGCTACCCATTGCTCATCAGTTCAATGGGAATCTTGGTTTGTTTGATTACAACTCTCTTTGCCACTGATTTCTTTGAGATTAAGGTTGTTAAGGAGATTGAACCAGCATTGAAGAACCAGCTCATCATCTCTACTGTTATTATGACTGTTGGAATTGCTGTTGTGTCATGGGTTGGCTTGCCTACCTCCTTTACCATCTTCAACTTTGGAACACAAAAAGTTGTCAAGAACTGGTAAGATCTTGATTGCTTTTGTCTTTTAACTCTTTTGTTCGCTATTTCTCTGTACTCTGTTTTAAAAGAGTGGCATTATTTTGGATTACAGGCAGCTATTCCTATGTGTTTGTGTTGGTCTTTGGGCTGGACTCATTATTGGTTTCGTCACTGAATACTACACTAGCAACGCCTACAGGTAAGAAAATACTTTCACTGTATTTGTTTACCAACTTTTCACCTGTTATTATGACGAACACTAATCTCCCAATGTTCTTGCAGCCCTGTACAAGATGTTGCAGATTCATGCAGAACTGGTGCAGCCACCAATGTTATCTTCGGACTTGCTCTTGGATACAAATCCGTCATTATACCAATCTTTGCCATTGCTATCAGTATATTCGTCAGCTTCAGCTTTGCTGCTATGTATGGTGTTGCTGTTGCTGCTCTCGGTATGCTTAGTACCATTGCCACTGGTTTGGCAATTGATGCTTACGGTCCCATCAGTGACAATGCTGGTGGTATTGCTGAAATGGCTGGAATGAGCCACCGCATCCGTGAAAGAACTGATGCTCTTGATGCCGCTGGAAACACCACTGCTGCTATTGGAAAGGTATCGACCGCTTTCTGCATTTCCTCCTCAGGTTGCGTTTACTTGTGATGTATTATTGACATGTAATTTCGGTATTTGTGCACAGGGATTTGCTATTGGCTCTGCTGCCCTTGTCTCCTTGGCTCTGTTTGGTGCCTTTGTCAGCCGTGCAGGAGTCCACACTGTGGATGTTTTGACCCCTAAGGTTATCATTGGGCTGCTTGTTGGTGCCATGCTTCCTTACTGGTTCTCTGCTATGACAATGAAGAGTGTGGGAAGTGCAGCTCTTAAGATGGTTGAAGAAGTTCGCAGGCAGTTCAACACCATCCCTGGACTCATGGAAGGTACTGCAAAACCTGACTACGCCACATGTGTCAAGATCTCCACCGATGCTTCCATCAAGGAAATGATTCCTCCTGGTTGCCTTGTCATGCTCACACCTCTCATCGTTGGATTCTTCTTTGGAGTTGAGACTCTCTCTGGTGTTCTCGCCGGTTCTCTTGTCTCTGGTGTTCAGGTAAAATATTATCTTAGTTCTCTTGTGAATAACTAACTGTATGTCTAAATTTAAAACTTTTGTTTATCGGTGCTCTTGTTTATTTCTAAACAGATTGCCATATCAGCATCTAACACTGGTGGAGCCTGGGACAACGCCAAGAAGTACATTGAGGTAATGGAATTTTTTTACTTGAGCTTAAATCAAATCGATTTGAAGAGATGAAATCAAATACTTAAGCATTGAGAGTTATTTGCAGGCTGGTGTATCAGAGCACGCGAAGAGCCTTGGGCCAAAGGGTTCAGAGCCACACAAGGCAGCTGTGATTGGAGACACAATAGGAGACCCATTGAAGGATACTTCAGGACCTTCGTTGAACATTCTCATCAAGCTCATGGCTGTTGAGTCGCTTGTCTTTGCTCCTTTCTTTGCCACTCACGGTGGTATCCTTTTCAAGTACCTCTAAATTCAACCCGAGTGAAGAGGACGATGATGATGAAGATCGATTCAAAACTCTCTTTTTTTTACCATTCTTATTTTCGTTTTGCGGTAGGTGGTTAAAAAAAAAAACATGTTTTTGTTGATGGGGATCATTTATTGAACCAACCATATGATGATGTTTCTCTCTTTCTCAATCTGTTTTTGTACTGTCTAGAATTTAGAAATCCACCTAGTATTTGAGACTTGTTTTAGCCGTTACTTCTGCTGCTTTTTGTCTTCTTCGAGTCAATTGCGGAATTTATAACTATTTCACAAAAAGTTAAATCCTTTCATGAAATTATTACACAAACAAGCAAATGGTTAAAACACAGACTTAAAGTTTTCTAACTAAGATTCTCGAAGAGCCTCAGCTCCAGCCACAATCTCCAACAACTCCCCAGTGATCTTAGCCTGTCTCGCTCGATTATAAGCCACCGTCAGATTCTTCTTCAGCTCAACCGCATTATCAGTCGCATTACTCATCGCACTCATCCTCGACGCAAGCTCACTCGCTAAAGACTCCTGCAATGCTCTTAGAATCTGACTGTTCAAATACAAAGGCATCATTGCATCAAGAATCTGAACAGGGTCTTGCTCAAACTGCATCAACGGTGAGATCTCAGGTTTCTCAACTTCAAGCTTAGTCCTTTCCACAGCTAACTTCCCATCTTTGCTCGTTAGCCTAAACATCTCATCCTCCATTGCGTCAACACACTCTCCTTTCGCGTCACAAGACTCTCCTTTCATCGACAACGGCAAGAGAGTATGGATCACAGGATCAGATTTCACTAAAGACACAAACTTTGTGTAAACAAGCTCAACTTTATCAACTTCTTCACTCACAAACAACGAAAACACATCATCCGCTATAACTTGAGCTTCTTTCGTCGTTGGGAAAACTCCTCCTCCTTGAATACATTTATCAACTTCGATTTCGTCTCTCCGACTAAAATACGTATTCCCTTTCTTACCTACGCTTATCACAACACAGTCTATTCCTCTTTGCTTCAACTCTTGAATCCGTAAATTAGCTTTCTTGATCACAGCATTGTTGAAACTACCACACAATCCTTTATCACCAGTTACAACAACCAAAGCTACTCTCTTTACGGGTCTAATGATACTCAAAGGGAAATCAATGTCTTCCAATTGAGCACATCGGTTGATTGAGTAGAGAATCCCGACTAGTGTTTCGGTGAAAGGTCTACACTTGATGACTGCTTCTTGAGCTCGACGAACCCTAGCTGCCGCCACGAGTTTCATTGCCTCTGTTATCTTCTGTGTGTTCTTCACAGAGTCGATTCGTTCTCGTAACTCACGGATTCCAGATCGAATTAGAGTTGAAGGTGACGGAGATCTCGACGTAATCCGATATGGGGTCTGTGATTGAAATGGATAATAACGAAATGGTTTAAGTGTGGCCAGGAAAGAGAAGGAGTCTGAGCCTGATACTGATTTCGAATTCGAAGAAGACGGCAATAGCCACGAGGTCGAGATCGAACCTGTCATTTTTGTTTTGGGGAAGAAGAGTTAAAGCTCAGAACTTGAGAGGTTTAAGATTTCTTTCTCCGGAGAGTAAAAGAGTATAGAATAATAATTTAAAGGGGGTTTTCTCCAATTATAAAGTTTGTTAGGGGTAATTATATAAATTACTTTATAAGAAACTAAATGTTACTACACTAGTCAATTTCCGGAAATTCACATAAAAGTTATTTTTAATTTTGACCTCAATCTTTTATTTCCTTTATAGTCCTTGTGGTTGTGGTGTATTTAGCATCGCCAACTATTTCGATGGAATTTATCAGATTCTGATCTTATATTTGGTAGGCTTTGCATCTCCTTTCTTCTTCCTCTTCCTCTTCCACAATCACAAATTCCCAGCTCCGAAATCTCGGGGCTTTACTCTCTAATAAACACAAATCTCTCACCACCACAATGCTACTCCATTTCTCTCCCGCGAAACCTCTCCTCTTTGCTCCACCCAATCTCCGCCGCAATTCTCCGGCATTCCTCATTTCTCCGCCGAGATCCCTTCAAATTCGAGCCATCGACGCCGCCCAAATCTTCGATTACGAAACCCAACTCAAATCCGAATACCGTAAATCCTCTGCTCTCAAAGTCGCCGTCTTGGGTTTCGGCAATTTCGGTCAATTCCTCTCCAAAACCCTAATTCGACAAGGCCACGACCTAATCACTCACTCTCGCTCCGATTACTCCGAAGCCGCTTCCTCAATCGGAGCTCGTTTCTTCCACAACCCTCACGATCTCTGCGAACAACATCCCGACGTCGTCCTCCTCTGTACCTCAATCCTCTCCACAGAATCAGTCCTCAGATCATTCCCTTTCCAACGTCTCCGTCGTAGCACACTCTTCGTCGACGTTCTCTCCGTTAAAGAATTCCCAAAAGCTCTCTTCCTCAAATACCTCCCCAAAGAATTCGACATTCTCTGTACTCACCCAATGTTTGGACCCGAGAGCGGGAAAAATTCTTGGTCTAACTTGCCATTTGTCTACGATAAGGTGAGAATCGGAGACGAGGCTTCAAGACACGAAAGATGTGAGAAGTTTCTAAGAGTTTTCGAAGGTGAAGGTTGTAGAATGGTGGAGATGAGCTGTGAGCAACACGATAAGTACGCAGCTGGATCTCAATTCGTGACGCATACGATGGGAAGGGTTTTGGAGAAATTTGGAGTTGAGTCTTCGCCGATTAATACTAAAGGTTATGAGACGTTGCTTGATTTGGTGGAGAATACATCGAGTGATAGCTTTGAGCTTTTCTACGGTTTGTTTATGTATAATCAGAATGCTCTTGAGCAGTTAGAGAGATTAGATATGGCGTTTGAGTCTGTGAAGAAGGAGCTGTTTGGGAGAATGCATCGTGGTTATAGGAAGCAAATGTTTGGTGGTGAGGTTTCTACGGAGGAGAGACCGAAGAAAACAGAGCAGAAATTGATTAGCGATGGTGGTGTTCCGATGAAAGAGATATCATCATCATCAACATCGTAAATCAGAATTTGTAGAGGTTTGGTGAATTTTGTGTTAGATTCGGAATAAAAAGTCATGTCTTTTGGGAGATAGATATATAAAAAAGTGATTTTGGTGTGTTCATGTCGGTATGTTGCCTCTTTTGGACAAACTAATGTATCAATAATCAATTCATGAAATTATCTATCTATTTTGAGATACTGTCGGAATTGAAACATGCGAATCAATTGCTCTAATGTGTTGCTCAAAAGCCATAAATTTCCTTTTTCTCATTTGAACTATTTACTGAAACACCTTAATCAGTTAATCTTGTTTATTTCCTCAAGTGGGTGTTCAATTCGATTCGCGACAATACCGTTTTGGCCCAATAATTTAATGGGCCGCTTGAATGTCTCGTAGTACTATTTAGTCATGAAGCAAACAAAACTTAAATTTGAAATCAAAAGCAATAATAAGTTCGCACGTGTGGCCACTATCACTGGTCGGAGCTTTTCGTCTTCCCCAAATTGTAGCCCTAAACCCAACACCGACGACGAAAACTAAACAGAAGATTAACTTTGATTCCGGATTCTGCGTCTTTTAGCATCAAAGCTTCGAAATTGGAAGTTATGGACAATTGGGTAGCCGAATTTGTCCTCCGTCGCCAGCAAAACCCGAGGATTTATGCGACTACACTGTTATCGGCTCTGAAACCGGTAGATTCCGACGACTGTGTAAAGCTCAAGATAACTGCCGTTTTACGAGACATCTCCAGTTCCTTGATTCGAGGTACGATTGACGAGGAAATGCTTGACCTTCTCGAGATTCTTGAGAAGCTTCTATTACAGGAAAATTCGATAATCATGGATTCTCTCAAATCTGCATATTGCTGGACTGCTGCGGAATGCACGCTTAGATTCATGTGGCCAGTGACTGCTTCGGATGGTTTCTTCAGCGACTCCCTTGAGAGGATTTGGAAGAAGCGGATTGGGATATTGAAGGAGAGGGAGAGCAATCTGGTGACTCATGAGTTGTTGAAGTGGGAGAGTGATCTAAACAAGGCGTTTGAGGAACCTGAGCTCTACCAGAAGATTCGTGAGACTAACATCAGGTACAATGCCATTTCTCATCTTACTCAGCTTCTCAAGGAGCAGTGGGCACTGCTTGGATGTTCCTCTCTTGAATCAGCAGCTCGAAAGAGGTTTCTCAAGCGCAAGGATCCACCAAATGTTTCCCGGAAAAGAGGTGATACCATTGATAACAGTAGAAAGAAGGCTAATGATGATGTAGAAGTGGAGAATACTGATGGTATTGATAAGGTGAATGAAGAAGAAGAGGTTCATGAGGCAAGTCTTAATAAAGGGGATATAACAGTAGCTCGAGAGCTTAAGGGTTATTTATTGGAGATTCAAAGACTGGTCGACCACCCTTCCACCAGCCAAGGGCAAGAACCTAACAATGCACCGGACCTGTCAGGTGATGTCACTCCACAGTCTAATAGGGCAAATAGGACTGAAAGTGAAGATAGCGAGGGAACATCGTCGTCTAGAAGAGTCCGGCCTCATCTACCAACACCGGAACCTCTGAATGTTTCACCCTTGAAGAGAGGAGGATGGGATACACCTCGTCCTAGAAGGCCAATGAAATTCTGGACGCCTGAAGAAGTGAATGCTCTCAAGGAAGGAGTGAAAGAGTATGGAAAATCATGGAAAGATATCAAAAACTCAAACCCTGTTGTCTTGGCTGATAGGAGTGAGGTGGATTTGAAGGATAAGTGGAGGAATTTAATTGGTCGGTAGTAGTAGGAATATTGCCTGGTCGCGTATGGGTGTTTCTGGACAGTTCGGTTTTCGTTTAATGATGAGCAAGTAGAATATGTATGTTCTTGATTCAGCCTTTTGTAGCTAGCGTCAACTTTAGAAGGTATTTCTTGTTCAAAAGTCTCTATTGACCAACTGATACAAAATGTAAGGATTTTAAATATTTGTTCTAGTTATCAAATCAAGCAAGCTCTGAATCCCATCTCTAACTCCTCCCGGTTCAAATCCTTGCCGATGAAAACTATCTTGTTGATTCTTGTTTCATCTTTTCTCCATAACCGGTCTGGTGATCCTTCAAATATTTCATGAACTCCCTGTCCCAACCATCAAAAACTCACAAAGTCAGACAGAATTATACATCAACAGACTCCAATGCTTTAAGATTCAGTGCAAGTAATATAATATCAAAACAATGATAAATGAAGGTCACCTGAAACACGAATCTCTCGTCCATGTCTTGGACAGAGATGATACCTTTCATTCTGTAAATATCCTCGCCACGTTGGTACAAAAGCGCCCCGAGCCACATGTTAGCCTGATGCATTGTCAAAACTAAGGTTAGCTAATGCAGGTAATCAAATCACTCATCTCATCAATTGTTAAAATTAAAAATGAGAGTTCCGGTGCTACAGTTTAATGCATCAAATGTTACACAACTTAAGCCATATTGGGTTATACCTTCTCAAGGTCCAAGTTTCCTTCGCAAACTATACTGACTGACGCAACATCCGGGTCATGGGTGTGATCATGAGAATGGTGATGCTCTGCAGTTTCAGAAGCAAACTAATTAGTGCATGTAGGCGATCAGTATTAAGTAATAAGGCCATTCTTTGGTAACTATATAACATACCGTGTTCATGATCATGGTCATTGTGGTGATCATGGTCATGACTGCCATGGTCATGGTGATGACCCTCGTGATCTTCCTTCTCTTCTTCATTTAGAGAGCTCTCAATTCTAGAAAGAAAAAACAGTTAGCCACCAGCAGTAAACCAAAATAACAAAATCAGGCTCCTTAAACCAGGACTTCCATGCATAGAACTACAATAAACCTTGGAAAAAGTTTATGGAATGACTACTACTAAGATATTAGTAAGATGTAGAATAAAACCAGACCTTTCTAGATCAAACCCTCCGATCCCAAGAACATAATCCAAGTCAACCTTCCCATACTTTGTCCGTTTCATGTGAGCCATGCTGTTTATGGTCTGAAAATAACCGTAGGCTAAATGTTAAACACAGAGCAAAGAGACTATATAGATGTTCAAAGAGAAAAACAAAAAAATCAGAAGAAGCAGAACCTACTTTTATCCTCTGCATCACTGAATCTAGCTCTGGCTCACTAACAAGATCAGTCTGCAACAAGGCACAACATTTCTCAGCTTGTTGATATGTCGAGAGTGAACAATACATAGCACAGACCATTGAGAAAGTTTAACTACAAACATCAATCGCAGTTCGTTTCAAATACAATTGTTACCTTGTTAACTATGATACGATCTGCATAAGCTATTTGTTCAACCGCCTCATTGACATAGCCTTCAGGTTTGACCTCGTCTAGATGCAAACGAGCATGTTTAGCATCAACAAGAGTTACAACCCCGTCCAGTTTGACATCATTGAAAATATCATCCTCAGCATAAAACGTTTGAATAATAGGAGCTGGATTTGCCAATCCTGAAAAGAAAATTACACATCATATTATTCATTATTCGATCCTCAAAGTCTTTAAGAAAATAGTAATTATGACATTTCAGCTGAAGCAAACCTGTAGTCTCAATTACTATATGATCAAACCTTCCTTTCTTCTTCTGAACCAATTCAGAAATCATCCTCACAAGATCACCTCTAACTGTACAACAAAGACAGCCATTGTTAAGCATTATTATATCCTCTGTTCCCGAAGTTTTAGCTGCCACAAGCGATCCATCAATGTCCACTTCACCAAACTGAGAATTCACATTTAACACGAATTAGAAATCATAAACTAAAAAAAACATCTCAATTCAACTTCATATACACAAAGATGAGCACAATACCTCATTTTCAATCACAGCTATGCGTTTCCCATGATCTCCCGTCAATATATGGTTTAGCAATGTCGTCTGTACACACTCATGAAAATTAGCATTTGCTCAAACTAAAACTGAAATTTTTTTCATACTTGAGCAGAAATTTCTGAATTATGAACCCAATATTTTGATATCAAACAACAAGCCTTACCTTCCCAGAGCCCAGGAAGCCTGTGATTATAGTGGCCGGAATTCGATTATCGGGAAGAATCTCATCGGAAACATCGGAGGAATCATCTGTCTCCAACACCGCCAGCGATGAAGCAGAGGTAACAGCGGAGTAGAATCCCCGACGGCTGTCAGAGTAAACCGCCGCGGAATAGAACGGCAATGGCTTCGTTCTGAGGGAAACTGTGGCTCTCCTACGATTAGCAAAAGCGAATCGATGGTTCAACGCCGTATTGAGTCGAGGAACGTTGAAATTAAGGGAGGTCATGGCTACGTCGAGTCTTAACAGCGTCGCCATTGTTATTAGGGTTTAAGGTATTCCGTGAAAGTTCGACAGTCACATAGATGACATTTGGTTTGTAGCTACTAGCTTCAGAATTTACGCGCTTTATTTTTCTACATTATTGATTTTTTTTTCCGCTTCGATCCAACGGTTGAGAGATTGACACGAAGTTTGTAAGTCATAAATTCAACGGATTTGACTCAGAGTTGAAACTTGAAACTACAAATAAATACTTATCACTTATCTCGAAAGCAAAAATTGGTAGAACATCAGACATCATTTTAACTGCAGCTCATTAAAATGGCAGCCCATGAAAATAAATAAATCATTTTTGTTAACGAAACACTTGCGTAATATTTAAATCATTTTTTAGTTCAGAATAGCTCCTTGCGTGCATCACTGTTAAGATACAAGACGTAAAGAAGAGCATAATCCTTAATTTAGTTATATAACAAGTACAAATAATTCTGGCGATAATTTCTGATATCACTTTTGAGAATTAGTTTGTTTACTAACTGAATCAATGGAAGATAAGTTGATTAAATTATTTATGCAGATTCAAAAGTACCTTTTGGTTTTCCAACTAATATTGTTTCTAAAACTGTCAATTCTGAGTAACTGTATCGATATTGGTGGTAGATAATTAAGATTTGTGTTATGATTTTCTTGTTTATGCAGATCCACATTTATGGAGTAGTAAATACTTCTTTTTTTTACAACAAAAACGGGGCAATTTTGAATTATAATATGAGGTTTTTACTTTTTATATATCTAAAACTAAAATAACGCTGGTTTCATGCAGAAAAGTCAAGTTTTTCCCAATGAAAAAATTCAAAGGTTAGAATCTATAGATTATAATTGAGGGGAAATACCATAGGGATTCGAAGTTTCGGTCTTTGTACAATGCAGGTTGAATTTGTTATATTTTTAGATGATTTGTTTTTTAATTTTAAAATGAAAAGAAACAAAGAACATCAATACAAAATAAATAAATCAGAGAAATCTCAACCGGGGTCCACATAATAGTGGGACCCGCGAGCTTCTTTATTCTTCCATCTTATCCCAAAAACGCATATAGATTGTTCCGAAGCTAACTCCGTACCAACCCTAAGGGTGATTCACCCTACACGTGTCAGATGACAGTAGGCTCAGAATCAGGCTCGGATCACGGCCACTTTGCACATTTCTATACTCTTCTTTCTTCCTTCCTTCACCGTCTCGTCAAAATCACAACAAAAAGCTTTGATCAAAAGAGATCACTGTTAAACCCCTCAGAAAATTTCATCAGCACAAATAATCTGAGATCGATCGCCGCGATGATTCGGTACGTATCGGTTTATTCTGTTGGTTTCGTCGGAGTTAAATCGATCAACTTAGTAACAACTGTTTGTTTCTGAATATTTCGTTTTTACAGTCCTTTTATTGTTTTTGATAATAAACTGCTAATCTATTTTTACTTTAATCCAATTGTGTTCGAATTAGGTTAACTATTAGTTTTAGTATTGATCATGAAGTGTTTGATCAACACTTATCTCTTCTGGGTTTTTAAAAGCTCAAGTTTTTTATGTGAGTGAGTGATTATGATCATGCTCTGTTTCAGTGATTGATGATTCTGGATTACATCATCATGGGAGGAGCTTGCTCAAGGAAAAGAGATCAACAAGTTGAGGATATTTTAAACAGAGGTGTTTCTGGAAAATATAGCAAGAGTTCAAGTTCGAAATGGTTAGCGACTTCGCTTTCTAGGTCCGGCTCTGATGTTAAACGGAATCATGGAGAAGCTCCATCGCTTATGGAGCTCTGTATCCGCAAGATACAGGAGGTATATATTGTTTCCATTCACAACAAGGCTGTGTGATTAAATGTATAAAAAGCTAACCAAAGCTTTGAACTTTGTCGCATTGCAGGACATAGATAGATATACCAAATTCTCTGACTTGCCTAGAGATATCAGTCAGCAGATTTTCGATGAATTGGTGTATTCCCAAAAGTTGAATTTAAAGTCTCTCGAGTCATTTCGGGACTGTGCGATCCAGGTAAAAGTCCTTGTTTTTTAATCCTCTTGGTGTACATGTCCTATTAGTGCAATGGATCTCACCATTTGTGAAAACAGGATCTTTACTTGGGAGAATACCCTGGAGTTAATGATGACTGGATGGATATCATCTCCTCGCAAAGTACATCGTTGCTTTCTGTTGATTTTTCGGGGTCTGATATCACAGACTCTGGTTTGGTATCTTTAAAAGGTTGCAAAAACCTGGAATCTTTGAACTTTAATTTCTGTGACCAGATATCAAACCGTGGGCTCGAGCATCTCAGTGGTAAAATTTTCTCATTTTCAGTCATTTCTTTTCGTTTTTCCTTGTACTTGTATGTGGATGTTTCCTAAGAATACCTGATGCACTTAGTTTCATTTGTTTTATGGATTTTATTCCACTTGAATGATAACTATCCACAAAATAATTTCAGGTCTCTCAAATTTGACAAGCCTGAGCTTCAGAAGGAATGCTGCAATCACTGCACAAGGGATGCGTGCCTTGTCCAACTTGGTTAACATGAAGAAACTAGATCTTGAGAAGTGTCCTGGGATTCACGGTGGGCTCGTTCACCTGCGAGGTACATTGCTTTGTGTTCTGTTGTGATAATTGTTTGTTTCTGGCATCTCTGTTACTTAGAGCTCTAAAATGATTTGTGCACACTGATGAATTGATCCAAAACCAAGAAGTGCCTTTACAAAACCAAGTAGCTCAATTCTGCATCCTATTTTCCACCTAATTAAGGCCAATTTCTTTCATTCATCCTATTTAGCTTCTCTACACTTTTCTGTCTTTTCCAGATTTAACCAAACTAGAGTCCTTGAATATAAAGTGGTGTAACTGCATAACAGATGCAGACATGGAGCCTCTCTCAGGTAGCAAAAACATGTGTCTCCTTCACATTTATTCTGGAATTTTCCAAAACTAGATTTGCTTACTCATTTTTTGCTTCAGCACTTACAAATCTAAGGAGCTTACAGATTTGCTGCAGTAAGATTACCGATTTTGGTATTAGCTACCTTAAAGGTACTTGAATTGGGGGTGTTGGTGGTTATTACTTCTTTTTGTTACCATTTGTCTCATATTTTCACGGTGTATTCTTAGTTGGATCATTTAAGTACCTCGTCCGTTTAGATTCATGTGTCCCACTTGCTTGCTTCAGGGCTAAACAAGCTTAATTTATTGAACTTGGAGGGGTGCCGTCATGTTACTGCTGCATGCTTGGACACACTCACAGGTTTGTATAGCCATCCTTTGTGGTTGTATGCAAGCATTTTAGTGTTTTTGGGATCATCCAGATGAACTCATACGAATCGTTTTTGTTTTGTTTATATAGCTCTTAAAGGCTTGATGTTTTTGAACCTCAGTAGATGCAATTTTTCAGACGGCGGGTGTGAAAAGTTTTCTGGTGAGTGTTAACCTGACTTCTTCGCAGTTGAAATTGTTTGTTGTTTTGCGTGTGGATGACTTTGTTTCACGCTCCTTTTTCAGATTTAATTAACTTGAAGATATTAAACTTGGGCATGAACAACATTACGAATTCATGCTTGGTCCACCTAAGAGGTTGTCTCACGCTACTATTTTGTTTGTTTGTTTCTTCTCTCTTCACCATGTCGTGTTGTCTAAGAAATAACTGCTAAATTGCTAATCGAGATAAAGTATCTTCTCAGGATTGACAAAGTTGGAGAGCTTGAACTTGGATTCTTGTAGAATTGGTGACGAAGGACTGGTACATTTATCAGGTGATTGCTACTTGACGTTTATTTTGCTCTTACCACAGATTATCCGATACTCAAATGTAGTCGTGTGGTTTATTAGGTATGCTTGGGCTGAAATCTCTGGAGTTGTCCGATACCGAAGTAGGAAGCCATGGGCTTCACCATCTTTCTGGTCAAACATTTTCCCTTCCTTTGTCCTTTCCGTTTTGTATCTTTAGTGTTCTTTGGTGTAATGCTCCCTAAAGATAACTAGATCTCTATTGATTAGCGCATTTATGTTACTACTATATATAGGCCTGACAAACCTAGAGAGCATAAACTTGTCATTCACGGTTGTGACCGATACCGGTTTAAAGAAATTATCTGGTTTGACATCTCTTCGAACACTGAATCTAGATGCTCGTCATGTTACTGATGCTGGTCTTTCCGCACTTACAAGTAAGTCATTCCAACGCGTCCATAAACTCTGATACTCCACAAAGCTATTTGCCTTTGTATGATGTGAATCCAAATTCTCCTGTCTGTTTTTGTTCTAGGCTTGACAGGGTTGACTCACCTCGATCTCTTTGGTGCTCGAATCACAGATTCTGGAACAAATCACCTACGAAGTGAGTTTGAAAGTGTTTAATATATATTCCTATCCATAGAGACCTGGTTCATATAGTGTTTTTCTGTTGGTTGACAGACCTGAAGAAACTGCAGTCACTTGAAATTTGTGGTGGTGGATTGACAGATGCTGGTGTCAAGAACATCAAAGATCTTTCATCCCTCACTCTCCTCAATCTATCACAAAACTCCAACCTCACAGACAAAACACTGGAGTTTATTTCCGGTAAAAATACAACAGTTTCTTGATAAGATCAGACAAATTTATATATGTACCTGAAACCTGAACCATAATCTCGTAAAAACCGCAGGATTGACCGGATTGGTCTCTCTAAACGTTTCAAACTCTCGAGTATCAAACTCAGGACTACGTCACTTGAAGCCATTGAAGAACCTGAGATCTCTGACGTTGGAGTCTTGCAAAGTCTCTGCTAACGACATCAGGAAGCTTCAGGCGACGGATCTGCCAAACCTAGTCAACTTCCGTCCTGAATAAATTATATGTCAAAGGCGCAGCAAATTTCACAAACTCTGTAAATAGATCGATCTCTTCTGGTGTTGGACAAATCCACTGTCTTCCTCAGATAATATAAAATATCGTCTAGCGATGATCTTCTTCGGATTATTTACTGAAGAAGATGTAAATAAAAGCTTTCAAAGCTAAGGTTGGGATCTGTTTGGTTTGTTTATATACTTAAGTAAACAAACAAAAAGTGTCAAAAGAAACAGATCATTCTTGTAAATATTATGTAAATGTAAATTTCTTATATCGATCTGTTTGGTTTGTTTATTTACTGAAGTAAACAAACAAAAAGTGTCAAAAGAAACAGATCACTCTTGTAAATGGTATGTAAATGTAAATTTTTTATATCGATCTGTTTGGTATGTATATTTAAGTAACAGATCACTATGTATATTTACTGACGTAAACCAACAAAATCTGTCAAAATAAACAGATCACTCATGTATTTTGTACGTAAAATTCCAAATATCGTTTGTATTATATAATTGAAAATCTTTTCTAGCACAAATGAAAAAAATCTATGTGAAGAGAGGAAAAGAGATGGGAACAACATCAGTAACTGTTTTAATCCAACTTCACTAGTGAATTACTGTAAATATATTTTACATCTAAACAAGTTAGAATCTCTCTGCGTCATAAATCTTTCTACCAAAAAAATAAAAAAGAAACTTAATAAAAAAGAAGGGAATCAGAGAGGTAGGTGACTCTCGGATAAGATCATCTCTGTGGCTGTTCAGAGGCAGATGCTCCCACAGAAGGTGCAGCCACTGCACCGCTAGCTGATCCGTTCTCAGCCGGTGGAGGGACTCCCCATTTACCTTCCGACTCGAGCGGTTCGAATATATGAACTCCTCCATCTGAGAGACCAACAGCAAACATGTTTGGTTCTTGCGGATGTGCTGCAATCACCAGTGGATGTACGTTCGAATTGCTGCACAAATAAGAATAGCTTTATGAAGAGATTCATGTGTTGAAACGGTTCTTTTTGAAATTTTTAAGATTCCTCTGTTCTTTTAGGGGTATGATTCCTTGTCAGTAATTGAATTTCTAACTAATGAAATCTGTTCTCAGTGAGCTTTGAATCTGAAAAACTCAAGAACTACTCTGTTTACCTGAGACTAGCTGGTAGATAAGCAGAAGGGTTGACACGGCAACGCAATCTTAGATTTGCAGAGCTAAACACACAAACAGTTGCATCCATAAAACTCGCATAGACCAATTGGCTATCGCATGAGAATGTGGCATGAGTGATCGGAGCTAATGATTCTCGCACTGTCCACTGAAAACAATGCAAATCATCAATCATCTTTCAAATGCAACAAATTGAACATCTTAAAATAGTAAGAGATAGACTATAACTAAAATACCTGTTTCATGCATTCGAGCTTGGTAGTTTCGTATATAGCAAGCTGTGTCTCGTGCACGACGAGGAAGTGAGCTTGATCTAGATGGAACTGAACACGTGTATCTGAGGGTGCAGTGTTTGGTCTTCCCTGTGGAAGTGGCAGAACCTTGCTTCTCTGCTTCTCCCATCCATCTGTGTTCCAAACACAAAGCTGCAACAAACAAACATTTTAAAAAATTGATCTTGTCTTCGTTGATTCTCAAAAACAAGATGGTTTAAGATGGGGAACCTGAGCATCTGCTCCAGACGAAACCAATACGTTTAATACATTGGAGAAGGCAAGACCAGTTATTCTCTTTGAATGACCTTTAAGCTTACTCTTCACCTGCACGAGCATTAACAAGGAACATGTTGACCATTATATCAACAAACAAAAACACTACTTGTTTCTACATTCTTCTCTGGAGATATAAGAATCATTACCTCATCAACACGGACGTTATAAATCTGGATCGTACTATCATCCATTCCGATAGCGATGATATTGTTGTCTTGAGGATGAAAAGCAAGAAAAGTTGCAGCAGGCGGTGGTGGCATGAAAGTAGCCATCGTCTGAAAATTATTATCCAATAACAATCAGTCAAAATTCATAAACAAAACATCAAATCGTAAGCATTTGATTGTCCTAATTACCTTAAATGTCATCATGTTAAATAAGGAGATCTTCCCTCCGGAGGCTGACATTACATATGAATCATTCTTGGATAAAGCAAAACAAGGAACAGCTTCCTCGGGAATGGTTTCAGCAACGTCGTTAGTCATGAGGATCCCACTTGCTGGTTGCCATTGCTGAGGCGGTAAAGTAGCTGTCGCCTACTCGAATAAATCGGGGAAAATCGAGATGCAGAGAGATCAGCGACACTTGTCATTATTTGATAAAGAAAAAGAGAGTTAATTTCACCTTTCCAGTTGCGTTGCGGTCATTCCGCTGCCATTTCCATAGAAGATGAATAGCGTTTGATGCCAAAGCCAAGATAGCGTTTCCCGAATTCGTGAAAATTAATCTTGATATCTGAACAAAGTCATTGGTTATATTGTTAGAAGAAAAAAACAAAATCTATATACATGGCTCAGAAATGTAGAGTTATATACCTTGGCGACTCTCAGATTCTCAGGGAGTCTCAGTGACCTGCATTGAGAAGGCTCGCTGACTTCAGTCAGCTTCCATATCTTAGACTTATCATTTGATTCTTCTGTAATCACTGGCTTCACATCCACCATATTCCGCGAATCTCCATTCTAATTAAAGACAAGTGATGATGAATAATGAAAAGATTAAACAAAAGTGACTGAAAGAACATTATAAAACGATAATTATTACCATTCCTTGGATGGAAACTACATTGGATGATCGATCTGCAAGTCCAGCACTTGTTGCAGCAGCTGCTGCTGCTGCGGCAGCTGCAATGCTGTTTATCGCAGGCTGCAAATGAAGAAATGAAGTATTGACGAAATCTTTCAACTGTGCATAAGTCATTTATAGCTTAGCTTAAAATCAAAGTACCTTGGAGGTTTCAGATGATATGTTCTCAAAAGTGTGCAATAGCCTTAGACCATCTGAGTTTGCCATGACCTTGATCACATTCTCATTTCCAGACACGGCCAAGAGAGAGCCTTCCTTGTTAAACCGGATACGCGGGCTTGCCTAGTTTAATATTAGAAGCGTAATTTAAGAAGAAACTCCAAAAGGATATCTGGAAACTTTTCAAACTAAGTTTTTTTTTATGTTCACGTACCTGGAGGCCTCCATCGCCATCAATAGCAGTTAAAAGCTGTACAGTATCCATATCCCAGAACTTAATGGAGAAATCATCACCAGCAGCTAAGTAACGGTTTTTAGTTGTATCAAACTGCACAACACCGAGAGAACGCTTGTGGAATCCTTGATAAGTTCTTTTAACAGCTCCTTCGCTTTCATTCCATTCAACTATGAAAGACTCTCCATCTTTACTCGTCCCACAAGAGAATAGCCTAGTTCCATCGGCACTATAAGCCATTGTAGTACACCAGCGACCAGGTGCATCATAGTCAACTCGAGAACCCATATTATCATACAACCATGCCTTAATTTTCCCATCGAGAGCAGTCGAAAATATGAACTTGAAGACGAGAAGAATAAAACAAATCAAAAAAATTAAAACATGTAATGGAAGGGATGGAGCGAGATCAATGGATAGCTAAGCTTACCTGAATGTTTTCCTTGTAGTGAGGACAGACTGAGTAAACAGGAGCTTCATGGCCTTCAAAAGTATGCCTTTTGACACCTGTTGCAGCGTCCCAGACCTTGATGGTTTTGTCATCACCACAGGTTATTACACATAGTTGCTTGTTTGGAGTCGAGAAGGCAATATCATTCACACCACCAACATGAGCATCAATCTGAAATAATCACAATGTTACAAGACAATCCCCCAAGGGAAAAAAAAAAGAAAAAAGAGTATCAAAAAGAGAGGATTGTGAATCTTATGAGACCTCAAGGTGTTGCCTCATGTCTTCACCTCCGTGATAAGAGTACAGTTGTACAATATGTCTCGAGTAAGCAACTCCTGCAATTGAGAACGTTGGGATGAGTTATAAAGTTGCATTCATGAGCAGATTTGAATTTTAAAGGCAGAGTTCTTTACCAAACAAAGAACCGTCAGGGCTCCATATCACACGGTTGACAGAAACGACAGGTTCTTTCACCAGAGCAGCCTGAAGATACAAATATTCAGTCACAATAATAGATTCATGACATATACCAATACTGATGTTATGTTGTTGCTATGCATAGGCACCTGCAAAGGCATTGAACATTTACTCAAGTCCCAGACTTTAAAAGTCTTCTGTACTAATCGTTCCCGAGAACCAACTTCCCACAGCCCAATATCCCCTACATTTGTACCAACTGGTACAAGTACAACAACACAATCAAGTTAGATGATTATTATTAATTACAAAAAAAACACATAAACACAGAGCAAGAAACAGACCTAGAAGCAGAGTCTGTTTAATTGGATGGAAGTCCATGCTCATGGGAGATGAGCCCTGAGTCAAAGTTCGAGCAACTGTCTTGGGCAAGTCATCAGGTGCTTTGAAAGACGGAGTATGACCATGAGCCTGCCCTGGAAATGACATGGGTAACATGTTCACACCTAGACTCACCTCATCAGAGATTCCCATAGGCCTTGTTCTTTTTGGGACATGTTCAGAATCCGCTGATGGGTAGTCTAAAGCAGCATTAGTTGGTGGAGTTCTCGGGTGCTTCAATGCCGCTAAACCAAAACGGGAAAGGAGTTTACATTGTAAGCATATTGCATAGATAACACAAAGTTTGTCTGAAGAAACCACACATTAGATAAGCAAGTAGTACCAGGGATCGATGGACCACCGAGAGCAATGGATCCTGCTGAGACAGCTGGATGTGGAACAGAGGATGGACTAGACATCCAACCAGCTAGAGGTGTTGGAACGGGTGAAGCCGTTGGTTGAAATGGCTGGAGACATAGAGATAATCAAACACTTGACCTTATGGGAAAAAAAAAAGAGTATAGAAATTAAATTACCCCATGTGCCCCTAAAGGAGGAAATCCTCCAGCTTTTGGTAATCCTCCGAGCAGTGGATTGTTAACAGGTGATGGAGCCCTTGCACCATTTGGAGGGCCACACGAGTGATCCACAAAAAGAGTCTTAATATCTGGATTTGGCCTTGGATTTTTACAAAGCTGATGTTGCCAATTTAAGCTGCGGGTCAAAAAACAGAATGAGTTAATATGCCAACAATAACTTGAAGTGAATAAGACAAAAGGGACAAAGCAACTAACCTCTGGTTGATCAAAGTCCTTAGCCTTGAGTTTCTAAGAGTAGGAAACTGCAATTTATCACGGAACAAAGGATTCGCTTCAATCAGCTTTTTAAGTTCCACCAACATGATAGCTCTTGCAGACTTGGTGTCCCCATACTTGGACAGCTGCTCATTCTCCCTATAAAAGTTCATCAAAACTCAAAACAATTAAATCCTCTGCATCATCATCTTTCTTTTGCACTACTTAACATTAGGCCACTATCACATTACCGGAAGTTTTCTAATGTCAAGAGCTGCGTAATTTCCTTGAAAAGCTCCTCGTTAAAAGTTGAAAACACTTTCAAATCCTTCACTAGTATATCCACAGCCTTAGGACGATCATGCCTAGCAAAAAAAAAGTCATCAGGTGAATCATTAATCAAACTCTGTTTCTATTGCTAATTTCAGTAAACGAAAAAAGACAAAAAATCCCTATAACTTACTTATCCAAAGCCTCGAGATACTTCTGCTTTCTTATCTCAAAGAATATCTTCATAGAGTATCTATTATCATCTACTTTAGTGAAACCAGAGAGATACTTCTCAACCTCATCCCAATTACCATTATGCACCTCATCCTCAAAATACTTCATATTGAAGAAAAACCCAGATTCTTGTTCAAGCCTGACGAGTGACGACGATACATGAGAACATTTTACACAAAATCAATGCATTAAACAACTAAGTTAGATCGGAGGAGGAGCGTGAAATCTTAGACTTACTTGTGAACAGTCTCTTTAAACTTCTCTTCATCGAGAAACTGTAAGATCAGGAAGACGAGCTCTCTACTAAGAGAAGACATAGGATTCTCTCTCACTTCCTTTAAGACTTTTTCAACTCAGATGCACAACACCTACCGATACTATCACCAGATCTGTAAATCAAACAATGGCGACGATAAACATAAATGGCTTAAATGAGTTTTAAAAATCTGGAAATGAATACTTTAGAAAACTATACAATTGAACCTAAATCATCCAGAAACTTCGCATCTCTGCAGATAAACGAAAAATCAGGAAATTTAGGTCTTCCTGGAATTGGAAGATACAATTAAATAGCTTAAAAAGAGAGAATCTTTTTTACTACCATGAAAAAAAAAAAAAAAAAAAGGCAAAATAATTATCAGAAAGCAAAAACCCAGAAAAGCTAAGGGCAAAAGGATTTGTTTTTTTTTTTAATCAGGAAAAAAAATAATTAAAAAAACTCGAAACAGCTAGATTCCATTGAACAGAGGCAAAGGTAGAAGCGTGAAGCTTACTAACCATGAAAGAAGAAATAGATCGATGAAGAAGAAGAAGACCAACTTCTTTCTCTCTCTCTCTCTCTCTCTTCCAGATGATGGATTGATTTTTTGGACTCTTTTTTTTTTTTTCTCTCTTCCGAAAAAAGCAAACTTGAAACAAAAAGAAATGAATCCTCTCTCTCTCTCTTGGAAATATATATACGGACATTAAAACTTGCAGAAATGGAGATTTTAATAAGAGAAGGTGACAGATAATTGGATGCTGATAAGTAGAGTTGGATATCACTCTAAGAAAAGCTAACTGCAATAAGCAGGAGTGATAAGTTGATACGCTTATCCCTACGACTAATCGGCTACATTTCTCGACGTTATCGGCTCGGAATATTAGTTGCCAGCTGTACTCCAAGGAGGTTTTATCCTCTACATCGCGATGAGGTTTACACCTATGTGGAGAGCCGTCGATTGTGGTTCGTTGGCGCGGAGGACGGTGATCTAACGGCTATAGTTTCATTCAATGTGTCAGACTTGTCTCAGATCCCTCGTGGCACGACAAAGCTTTTAATATTGAGTCATTGCCCCTCGAGTTTGACTAGTATTACGGATATGACATTGAACAAATTTGCTCTTGAGATGCGGTACTCATCGAACATCACGTGATTGAGAAATGTTCAACTCGTAAAGATGCTACGTCTTTCATCTCGCCGGGATACGAGAAACTAATTAATATAAATATTTTGCTGAGGTTCATATAAAAACGAGAAGAAAAATAGGGTCTAACAAAAATAAATAATAAATATGTGTAACTGTATACTCTTTTCTTTTTTGTCAATAAAATATTAATATTTTTAGTATTGTCGAGCAATTTTTTGTGTGCGACATACTACTGAATATTAATAATTATTTTTGATAAATGTATTGTTTTAACTTTTACAATACGGGTAACATTAGTAGTGTATGATTGGTTGTATGTAAAAAATATATAAAACGTAAGGATGTGGATTGTGGTTCACATTCTTGCATACAAACAAAAGCAACTACTTGCATTGACTATTATTGTTAAGATATCGAGAAAATTTATTACATATTTTAGAAATCGTTATCTATTTTTTGTTTGATAAATTTATTAGATCTTGATCGGAATGTTTATAAATTTCAGTTTTATTTTTTCAGATTGCTACTAGGAGCAGGTAGATAGGAATGAGCTGGATTATTTTGGTTAAAATAGTGGTGAGGAAGTACAAAAGAGCTTTAGAACTAGAAATCAAGTACCCAAATAACATAAAGATTAATTCTTTAAAAATATACTGAATGTGTTGAAAATATAAATAAAATAGTTTAAATAGATTAATATTAGGGGTAATTCTCTTAAACACCACTAAATTATATTTTTTTTCATAAATATTATTAATTTAAAATTTATATATATACCACAAAACTTCCATAAATACCACAAATTTTTAGGGTTTAGGATTTAGGGTTTAAATTTTTTACTTAAGTCCTAAACTCATAAACTATACCCTAAATTTAATATAGTGAATCTAAATTCAAAATATCATGGTTAAGTTTGAAATTTACAAGTAAAATTTGTTTTCTGGTAATTCTATGATGTAAGTTTGAAGATTAGTATGGGTTTCAATCCATGTTTGACTCTAGGTATAGAATTAAAACAAATTTAACAAATCAATAATCTAATTAAAGGGGAAAAAAAAATGGAGTAGTAAAGAAGAATAAAAAAGGGAGAAATGAGGGATGCTGGTTGCATCTATTCTTTATAATAAAAAGGCTCCGGCCAAAAGCAAAGCACGTGGGTCCCATACGGCGGATCCGTCCAAAAGTCTCACTCTCACGAGATAAGTGACGCTCTGATGAAGCTCAGCCCTAACTTCCCAATATATTTTATTGTTTTCCCATTTAATGAAAACGAGACGTTATTAATATCATTCACGATGTTACTCACTCGTACTCTATACCGGTAAACGTGCGATAATCCCCAATTTAATGATAAATCCAAACACAGATCTCTCCATTCATTTTTTCCAGATACCGATGTAACTAATAATACCGATATAACTATTAATATAGTAGTATTGAACTCAACTTTTAAAATTTTCATTTTGTTGCCAATTGTGCATGTATTGTCAAAAAAACAGTTACTGTTAGATTTTTTTTTTTTTGTCGTCAATAAAGTGCTCTTTTATTATGTAAGCCATTACTAGTTGTCAAAATAAAATGTGAAAAGGCATTATTATTTATTTATGGACTAGTAATAAATAGATATGGGAGATGAGGTGTTAGGGATTGGTCACTTTCCACTAATGTATGTGTCCCCTTCTCTTACACGTTCACATAAAAGTTTAATTGCTTTGCAATTTTCATATTCTTCATTTTCTCATTTCTCGTTCATTTGCCGATATATCGACTGCATTACGAGCCTACGAGGCATCACCCTTTAAAAAAAATAAAAATAAAATTTTTAACTTAATAAAAAAGATAAAAGCTAACAAATATTATTTGATTGTTGATTATTACTAACGTAGTTCATTTTAATTGATTGACATAATATGTTGTAGTCATTACACGCGAAATTAGCTTAAAGAAACTTTAATATTAAACCAAAATACATATATACTTTCACAAACAGATAAAAGTATAAATGTACATAGTAAAAAAAATGGAAGACAAAATGGAGCAGCTAATAAGCGGCCAACACCAAAAATGTTATCAGATATTGTACGATATGACAAGCAAATGGTGAGAACAAATGCGAATATCTTTTTTTTTTTTTTTTTTTTTTTGTGATAGCCATTTCATTATATTCCCTTTAATTATGCTTTGTTAACAATTATCACTCTACACATGCTGATCAAATTGTATACATAGAATTCAAACATATATAAAAGAGTATCGATTTATTGATACTATCCTATCTTTTATAGTCAAATATGAAAAGGACATAATCTTTTTTTTTTTAACAGTGGAGAAAATCCTAGGTTAATACAGAGTCAAAAGAAACGTAAAGAAAATATTTTCTTATACATATTTAGGGAATTTTGAAATAAAAGCTATCTTAATAGGGAATACCATACTTGGACTAATATCATATCTATCAGTCTTTGTGTAAATGACAAAGTCAGGAATCGCCTAAATTTCCAGAATTTTGGCGGCAACTAGTTCTCTTAAGAAAATGTATTATAAATCTTCACTTGATTCTTATTTTTCTAAGCGATTTTAAAATAATTTTAGTAAAAGCAAAGAGTACATGTTAACTTATAGTTTATAAACGACAATAGTAGAAAAAAAATACAAGAATGACCCATAAACAAAAAGGTAAGCTCCCACTAGGTGTTTGCTCCTTTTCCCACACCGTGATTGATGGTCACTCTCCATTGTCCACATTCTCACACATTTCCTCGATATTCTACAAACCACTCCCATCTTTTTTAATTTAATTCCAAAAATGACTCAACAAAACGTAATCCCCATTCCCTTCCTCCAATAAATTTTACAAAATTTCCCCCGAGTTATAAAATAAATACTTTGTCAGTGTATTGGTTAATTCGTGTTTCACTTTTGACCCTTATTTTTGTAACTTTCACTTTAATCAAATTTAGCCCTTCTTTACGCCTCAACTACCTTAACGACGAAGCCCGCTACTTTCAAAATATTTACAAAAAAGCCCTCCACTCACTTTCCTTTATATATATGTCTGTCTCCACGCGCACATAAACAGAAGCCAAACATAAACCTTTCAATGGAAGATTGGTGGTTTTCATGGCTTTCAAGAACAAACCTTGAACCAAGTCTAATCCACGAATACGGCCTTTCCTTCTCCCAGAACGAACTCGAACACGAAGACATTTCTTACTTCAACCACGAATTTCTCCAGAGCATGGGAATCTCCATCGCCAAACACCGTCTCGAGATTCTCAAACTCGCTCGCCGAGATCACAAGATTTCTCCTCCTCCTCTCGCCTCTCGATCCATCTCAAGAGTCGTCGTTGCCATTAAGAGAACCAGTAAATGTTTATCCGATCACCTACGCGCCTGGATCCGCCGCGAAGATTCGTCGTCGTCTTCTCGAGCTCTGGTTTTGGCGCCGAAGAGGACTAGCAGCAGCATAGGGAAGTGGAAAGGAGGTGGTTTTATGAAGAGGAACAAGAGATCTGTGATGCCAAGTGTTGACCTACGATTCGAGAAACAAGAGAGGTTGCTGTTGACCAACGGGACTCCTTGTAGTAGACTCGATAGCTTCTCAAGTACTCCTATGATGCTTTGCGATTACAGTTTCAAGGAAGACAAACTTCTTTGCCAAGATTCTTACTTGGAAGATATCAAATGGGATTCTATGTTTCAGAATCTGAAACCTACTTGAATTTTCCGAATCTGATTATTGATGGTGAGAGATGAGGTTTTATGTTTCTTCCACCACCGATTTTTCATTTTTTGTTTTTGCAACTGTTCTTGGAGTGTGTTGTTAGGCTAATTAGTGTTTTTTTTTGTTAATTAGTAACAATTAAACAGTTAAGAGTTGAGTGGAGGTGTCAGTCTCAGAAATGTGTGGGTCAGTGTAATGAGTTTGTCTTGGATCTTTGCTTTTTGCCTAAGTCTCTGTTCCAGTCAAAACTGCTTTACAGCCTTTTTTTGTTACTTACCACTTTTTTTACAGTTTAACACTTTTATCGTTCTTCTCAAAAAAGCTCTGTTTACTTACACACATAACCACGACACTAAGCCTGCCTAAAGTCATCTTACTCTTGAGGTTGCCGGAGAGCTCTTGGGCCGTATAGAGTCTGATAAACCGGTCTTATCCTATAAGTCAGAATCATGCTGAGTATCGTTGCAACTCCACAGATACAAGCCAGGATCACGAAAGTCAGCCAGAAACACTCTGGTCCATGACAAGTCGAGCTTCCTTGTTTTATAGCCTCAGCATCATATAAACGACCAGCTAGTAAACCAGAAAAGATAACTGCACCTATAGGGTTTCCTAGCACCATGAAACCGTATATGATGCCGAAATTTTCTAGTCCAAAGAGCTCCGATGCTGTAGGAACCATCAGAGAGTATTGAAATCCATAGCATATGCCTAGAAGCCCGGTTGCTAAATAGAGAGTGATGGTTGAAGAGTAAGCGTAGAGAATGAAAGCAACTACCATGAAAATCTGTGCCAATGTCATCCACACGGTTCTTGGCCATGCTCTTGACTTGACAAAGTGTTCTGAGATAGCTCCCGAGGTAAGCCGGCCAACAAAGTTAAAGAAACTAAAGATGCATAAGAGTACTGTTGTGTTATCAACTCCAATTGCAATCCCAATCTGAGCCAAGTTGTTTAAAACTGTGATACCAGAGCCAACACCTAGGAAGTAAAGAAACCACAGAAGCCAGAAATCAGCTCTGAGGAAAGCTTCTCTCAGTGTAAAATCTTCTCCTCTCCTCGGTCTTCTCTTCTGATCACATGATCCTCCTCCTTCAGCTAAAAGTGTCTGTACATCTGAAGAATCATCGTCCTCCATCTCATTCAAACTTCTACGAGATGAAGAGGGTTTCAGCAATGGTTTGGTTACATCAGTTTCTTCTTCCTCCTGATGTAAACCTTCCACAGGTTCAGCAAGAGGGTTCGGTTGGGAAAATGTCATCTTGACAGGAATTGCTAGAGGAGATACCAGAAGAACAACCACTAAACCAACCAGTGTATATGTAACGCTACTGCTTACTGAGGTAAAATGGCCAACCACAGTGATGAACAGAACAATGAAAGCAGCTAAAAAGGCCATGACTTGAGTGAAAACGAAATGGCCATGCTCAGATGAATCCTCTCCAGAAGCAGGAGCACATGGTCTAACGAAGAACATCAGAGCTAAACAGATAATTGGAATTCCGAGAGCAAGGAACAGAAGTAATTTCGCAGAAGATTTATCAAGAAACACATTGTATATCACAGTATAAATGGCGCCACCAATTGCAGCATAACCCTTGAGAATTCCTGCAACAGTGCCTCTACTGAGTGGGAAATTCTTCATGTTCGTCACTAAAACTGCTGTCCCAAACCACGCATTGCTATTAGTAGCCACAATTAGAGCGATCCACAACTGCAAATTCCCAATGAAACAAAAAAAGATAATCTTTTTTGGCATTTTAATGGTGTTCTTGAGTAGGTTGAAAGCATCACAAGAAACACATTTTCAATCGAATAACAAGGTAACACCAAAATCAAGCGATTCACAGACGCATCAAATCAGAAATCCAAGATTTTAAAAGGAAAAGGTGGAAACTTTGACTTACCAAGCTAAAGGGAAGAGGAAGAGTCTGAGTAACGGAAAGCCAAATGAGTCCATAGCCCAAGAAACAAGCACAAGCGCCGAGGACGATGAGCATCCATGGCTGGAGCTTGCTACATGCGTAACCGGGAAGCAAAGCGACGCTCTCTCCGACGTCATTGGCAACTCCAAGCATTAAGAGGTGTTGCTGATTGTAACCCAACACCGATTTCAGAGCATGAGAGTACAACGGGAAGTTGTAAGCGTTTCCGGCGGCGATTCGAGCCATACTGCCGCCGATAAACCAACCCACGGTCGTCGGCTTCCCGATTGGATTACTTGGTTCGACATTTTGGAAACCGTTGTAAAGCTTTTCTCTCTCGCTCTCTCTTGGGTTTTATAAAGTTCTTTCCTTTATTGAAGAGTAATTTTACTGTATATATAAAGAAAGTGAAATTTACGCAAGTTTTATTTATATCAAATTTGATGATTAATGTGAAGAAAATTATGAGAGGTTGTACACAATTCTTTTTGCCAAAGTAAAATTAGAGAAAAGTTATGGATTAATTTTCTGAATTTCAGTATGATCTTATCCTGTAAATTTATGTTGTTGAAAATGAAAAATCGAAAGTTTTCAATATACTTAAATTTGCGGTTCAAAATCATAACAAGATTCTGCTTGGTTTGACCATATACACGTGTACACATACATTTCACATGCACATGCATAAATTTACACAATCGAAAAATTGATATAAAACGAGGAAGGAAAGAGACTTCTACAAAAAATACGTACTATCAACATATCCCAATTTCAAGTTGTAACCAAAATATTAACTACTGTCATTAATTTCTATGCTATAGTAGCACACAATTGTACTGAGTTTCGTTTCCGGTTTGATAAGCATGGTGAAGTTGAGAGAGACATTTTCAAAATGTTAGGTACTACTAACTCTTGACGAATTCAAACTTATTAAACCAAGAGAGTTAAACAATGGCTCTGTTTCTCTCGGGCATTGCATCAAACAATACTAATCTATGGAATGTTGGTAAACCGGTGCGTTTTTATTTGTTTGATGTGTCTCAAAACTCAAAAAAATTCATTGACTAGTTAGAGCCAAATACGTTTTTAGTTTTCTATTTTACACCCTCTTATGCATAGCACACTAAGCTATACTACTACACACAAAAAGACTTATACTATACAACGAAATGTGGAAAAGAAGAAAAGCCTTTTTGCCTTTTTCGATAGTTTTGACATGAAACAGTAAAGATCACATAGCTACCATAAGGGACTAGATAGATCCATCAGATTCAGGAAGCAGCTACAAATTTCTCCCATGTGCCGTATTTTGAGTTGAAAGTTCTGTAGGAGCCAAAATAAGCAACACTACGTAAAGGAAATTGAAACTAGATAATCATAAACTCTAAGAAAAGAATGGAGTGGAGGCAAAACAATAGTCTCTTTCCTTAACTCTTTGAATCTCCCGCGGTGCAACGAGAATCAATGATCCAAAAGTCCCAAGATACAACCACTATCAACCGATTTGACAAGCACTACAAACTCGATTCTAAATGAACTTTTACTCTACTATACTCTCAAAATCAGACTTACTTTTAGAGAGAGATTGCTGGAAAATTTGTGTAAAATCGTCTAATCTAAACCAAGAGAAGACTTTTTCGTTTTATAGAAGTTTTCTGGAGTCCGATGATTTGAATCAAGTCCAACTGAAATCTAGGAGAGATGGGCGACCAGAGTTATGCAACGATCTCCACAATGCTGATTCTCAAGGATCGTTCTTTGACTTCTCATCCAACCCGACCCATTCTCCTCCGGAGCTCCAACATGAACCAACCATTATATTAGGCCCATTTCATATTCACACACACTAATTATATTAGGCCCACATAACTTAAGTAAAATCTGGTCCAACAAGTTCCACCACCAAATTGCTGTGCGTACTCACAGATCACAGTCCGAGCACAAGCGTCCCATGTCTTGGCTATGTCTTTCAGCGACATTGGCTGTGACAAACTTCTTAGTAATATGTTGAACCTCGCCATAGCTTTGGTCGACAGGTCCTCGTTCTCTTTGCTGTTCAAGAAACCAGACCGCATTATTGTAAGAAGATGATGCAAGTTCTTACAGAGAGTTTCTAGAGACATGATTCTGGAGAAGATTTTTAACTATATGGTAGAAGTTTGCTCGACTCGGTACAAAAGATTTATTTTTCTATTTACTTGATTGAGACTGAAGGATCTTTCTTGTACCTGGTTTCGAGTGGGAGCTTATCCAGAAGAGATGGAGAACCGTTGGGGTAGCTACAAGGAGCCAGCAGACGCAATGGTTGAATAGGAGACTGTAATTGAAGCACAAAACATATTTAACGAAAAGGATAAATGAAATGATCTTTTGACAAAACGTTAAGGAGATGATTTATGCTTACTGTTTGTGTCGATGAGAGATGAGCCTTCAAGGCTGGGCTGAGAGAAACAGCTATAAACGAAAATCTGACTGTTGTTCCTTCACACCCTTTGCTTGATGTTGCTCCTTCGCTAGGATCAGAAGCATCTTCATCATCACTTATCTCAACAACTGTATCTATTAGCCGCTGGTTTATTTCCTTGATTTCCTCCAAAAGAGCATGCTCGGTCTGCAGTCCAAGATTAAGTACAATAAGAAAATTGAAACCTTGTGCTTCCAAATGTTCTTAGTTGTGTGTGTGTGTGTCAATTTTCAGATATACTCTTAAGGGAAGTCTAACTGAAAACCATACCTCAGTTATTGCCTTCTTGCCATCGGAAGTCGTAGTAGATTCCAGATCTGATGTTTTTGAACCAGCAAACTGCTTGTAGTTATCACTAACGTTACCTCCTAATGAAGCAATGCTTAATGGCATTGAGGTTGTGTGGTGCTTCATTTTCTTGGTCGCCATCATTCCCTCTTGCGTCATGAAGTTTATTTATTGGAGACTGCACTTAGTCATTGCAGCCAAGTCCTCGCCAACTGAAGCTCTCGAACCGTTTCCTGGAGCTGAACCAGCAATCCTATCAACCATACTAACAACCGATCTGATGTCACTTACTGCAGAAGAAAGCGCTTGGGGTGAGATCGACTTCACCTGAAAACAACAGAAAGCACACATCATGACCAGAAAAATGTTTCTTCTCCAATAACCTTAAAAATCAGTAATGTTACTTACGGCTCTAATAAGGCGTTCAGTAGGCAGCTCATTAGCACTTGGTTTCCTGCTCTGTTGTGCCCTTGTCTCAGCAACCTGCATGCTCATTGATTGCATCTGCAGATTGGTTTGGTTATCATCAGATTGAACGGGCTGAGATTGTGGTTGCTGCATAGGCTGCATAAGAGACTGCAGAAGCTGCCCTAGCTGAACTGTAATCCTCGACCTGAGCACATTTATGTAACGTATAATCTGCATCTCTTTATGATCCACAGTCCTCGGCCTGCGCATGTTATTGCTCCATGAAACATTTAGGAACTCTATCATAGGTTCCAAACTCGTTTTTTTAAATTGTTTCAATTTCACAATCTGATTCTGATGTGTTCTTTGTTGCTGTGGAAGAGAAACCTGCTCGAGATAAAGGAACATAAGTATTACAAGGTTATATCTTTCTACTAGTCTCAAGAACTGATCTTGCATTGAAACCAAGAAAACTGTAACTTACGTGATGCAACTCAGCTAACACTCTCTGATAGATTTCATTCAGATACGGTGAGTAGGTCTCTTTCATTGATTTGAGCTACAAAGACGACAAGTACTATGATCATACACATACACTCATTAATCACTTAAAGAAAAAAAGAAGAGAGAAATACCTTTTGGAAATCCTCATCTTGCCAATCACGTCCATTTGCATTATCATCTGCTAAGTAAATCTCTTTCATGATCTGTAGAGACAATTGTACACCAAAGTGATCCCTCGTTGAAGATAAGCATCGAAATCAACAAGACTTGAGAAAATAGGATAGTTATATTACCTTTTGGAAATCCTTCTCTTGCCAATCACCTCCATTTGCATTATCATCTGCTAAATAAGTCTCTTTCATGGAATTGATCTGTATAGACAATTGCACACCAAAGTGATCAGATAAGCATCACAACCTAAACTAAGAACTAAGAAAAGGAGACTGTGAAATACTAAAAACCTAAACTAGAGGAGCAACTATCTATAATACTATCAACAAATGCAATTCAATGATTGAAAAAAAATCCTCACTACTCGAGCCCAAGGGTTTGCTGTTGTTAGTCTCCATAGCCTGAACTTGAGCGATCCGTGAAAAGCACGCAATGAGATAAGAAGACGAGACGAGTTCGATTCTGGCTATCACTAATCGTATAATCTCTCGTAAGAACCAAACGAAGGAAACTCAAAATGAAGAACCTGCGTCGCTTATGAATCTCTCATAAACAGAGAGAGACGATTGCTTTTTTCTTTTACAGGGAGCAAAGCGAAAGCGGATACGGCCAATAGAGAAGAGACACGTGTCCTCTGTATATATGATTGTATAACGGAACGGGCCCGCCAAGTTTTGGTAAATATTGCAGTGTTGAACAGATGACTCTGTTTCTCTCAGGCATTGTATCGAGCATTGTTGTGCATAATTTTCGCAACAGATAAAGATACATCTGTTTTCCAAACTCATTACTCAGCTTATAGATGAGAAAAGACAATATAGAATCAGCATTAGAGAATCAATTTGGATCATAATTTGACAGAATCCTGCTAGAAACAGAGAAATGGAAAGAGTCGAATCCTTGTAGAAACAGAGCAATGGAAAGAGTCAACAACAAAACATTAAGGAAGATAGTAGTTTAAGAAAAAACAGTGACAAAATGCTTATTTCGATTGCATTCCAAGGCTTTGATCTGGTGCTTCGTTTGGCCTGTGCACATTTAAGAAACTTATAATCTGGTTCTGGTAGTAATCCACCTTGTCCTTTAGTGCAGGCGTGATATTGCTCTTTGAAACATTTAGGAATTGTATCATTCGATCCATCATTGTCTTGAAATGTTTCAATTTCTCCAACTGCTCTGATCTTTGTTGCTGCTCAAGAGAATCCTGCTCGAGCGTTCATTAACAAAACAAACAAACACATAAAATGCAATTACTACCTCTATTCTAAGAATAAAATTTCTTTTTCTTTTTTGTTAAAAAATGGGTAACAAGATTCAAAAGTTATATGAGTTGCTTTTTCATTGAAATAGATAACTAAGAACTTACGGTCTGCAGCTTGGCTGAAACTGTCTGGTAAATTTCAGTCACATCTGATAAGTATACTTCTTTCATGGATTTGATCTGCAGAGACAAGAGGGCTCAATGGTCAGCAAAAGCGATACTGTATTGCTTACTTTATAAAGGGAAAATTACCTTTTCGAAAACCTTCTCTTGCCAATCATCTCCATTCTCATTTCCCCTTGAATCCAGTGATGCTAAGAGTTATAAAACCAAGGTTAGAGAAGGATTAAGGAAAACACTAGTACCTAAATATAGACAAGGATGCAAAAAAAACAAAAAAAAACATGTTTGATTGATCGGTTCTCTTCCTCAAGATCCACTACTCTCTTCCTCAACTCTAACTCCGACTGGTTTTGTGGATAAGTAGCCACAGGTACAGTTGTCTGCACAGTTTCCAAATGTCCAATCATCACATTACTCATAAACCTACAAAACTAAATCCAAGAAACTCTCACCTCAAAAATTTTCAGGGTAAACCGCTCTTTAGCACCTTCCTCTTCCCATTGAAGTTTCTGGATCCACTCTTCCTCTCCATTAATGACAAGGTCACAGCCGCTGGCGCTACAGGTATCAAGAGGAAGTTTCGAGAGATTCGGACAGTCGAATACACCAATTTCCTCTAGACACGGAAAAGACAGAGGACTCCAGTGGATGCTATCCAGTTCTTCCAGAGTATTTAATTCGAGGCGTCTCAACTTCAGAAAGGGCATTATCTCATATGGTTCACCACCATTCATAAAGCTGGCGGCTTTGTCTTTGCTAATTATTTCTTTTAACTGCGGTGACTCACTTACATATAGCCAAACAAGATTCGGAGCAAAGAGCAACCACGTCAAATCCCTCAGACCCTGGCATTCCCTTATTTCCACCTTGAAGAGGTGCAGGAAGTTCCACCTATTACTCAGAGACAGGGTATTTGGACTACTCTTGCTTTCATCATCGACTATCTGATTAATCTTTATCTCCTTTATGTTCGACTCTTATACTGTAAGGACTTTAAGCCTACTTGAAGTCGCGGCAATCGATATCCCACCTGTTCCTGCTTCACAGTCTGTAAGAAACACACTGCGAGTGCAACTGGCCAATCTGGGAATGCTCATGAACTGTTCCCAGACATAGGCATCACCCCCGGAGACGGTTAAAACTTTTAAATGCTCCAGGAGCTGTAACTCCTCCACCAGTTCGATATCTAACTCACAGGAGGAAGAATACAGTTTCAGAACTTGCAGATTTGACAAACTTGATATCCCAAATATTCTTTCAAGGGAGTCTGTATACTCCAAGTCCAGGTGTATAAGTTTCTTTAGCTCTTTTAAACCCCGAGGCAGTTCCTTTATCTGTGTGTGTGATAAGTTGAGAAACTGCAAAGACACCAGTCTCGAAATCTCTTCAGGCAACTCGAGGCCAAAATTTCCCATTAGATCCAAAACCACAAGATTGGGCATAAGCCTAAAGAATTCACTGGAGATCTTCTTCAGCCCAATCAACTGGAGGATCAGTGTTTTAAGCTTGGGACAATCTGGACTGCAACTTATATTCTTGATACGGGTACAGGACAGTGACATCCTACTCACACCTCTCCAATCCTTTACATTTGGAATATCATCAAGCTTTGCGTTGGCTTTCACAATGAAGTTTTCTTTCTCCTCCCCAAGATTTGATGCTACCCACAAGGCCATTTCACGAACCAGGGTAGGCATGGTCAGTATGTCCATATGCACATTTTCTATCAAAAGACAAGCATGAACAAGGTAACCAATTATTTCGTAACACTCCTCCTCTGCTCTATATCTATCTTCCTTTCCATCTATGATTCCTTCACCTATCCAATACTCTACCAAATCTTCTTTAAGTATTATGTCACCTTCTCTGAATAAAGCACAGTATTGGAAACACTGTTTCACCCTCTCATCCTTCAAATTATCGTAGCTAAACTTCAAAACCGGAAAGATCTCATCTTCCATATCTGAAAACTTATCTGCAGATAAAGTCAAAGCGTCGATTGCGTACCGCCATTCTTGCACCAAAGTCTTGCCAGCCATAGTCATGCCAATGACGCTAACTGCGAGCGGTGAGCCTCTGCATCTTTCAACAACTATTCTTGCAAGCTTAGGGATGTCCGGGTGACTCTTTAAAGTGACTTCTCCAATTCTCTCGCAGAACAAATCCCATGCTTCATCTGCTCCCAAAGATCTTACTTCCATCTCAACTGTAGCAAAAACAATGGTATGGTATAAGTTAAGTGTATGAAAATGGAAAATGATTTAGAGTGAAGGGAAGCTGATAAAGATGGGATCTTTTGGCTCAAATGGGTTAACTTTGAAGGTTTCTTACTTTTAGATCTTACTCTTTTCTTCGTTGACTCTCAAGTCTCACTCAAGTCGTCAACTGCAGTTATGAAAATACCGTCAAAGTCCTTTTGAATCTTCTAATTTTACAGTTGTAACCCATATTCTTTTTTTGTTTTTTTTTGCAGAATCTATGTTACGTTTCTTCGCAGACTGCGTTTCCTAACATAACAAAATCAAACACAATTTTGTGTCACATTGTTTTCCGAACCAAGTTAAAGATTATGCAAGAAGTAAAGACATTTATTTATATGGGTCAAATGATGAATATACCAAACGAGTTATTTTAGGATTTATATATAAGTTAGGTTATATCAGTGGAAAGTAACACGTGCAAGGATCATCTTACATTCTTACCTGTTACGTTTTTGCTGATTGTTGCATCAATGGCTCTGTTTCTTTCAGGCATTTCGTCGAACATTTGGTGGTCATCCACTGAAACCTTTTCTTTATGACATCGAAACCACCATGCTTTAGTAAGCCAGGTCAAAATCGAGCATTTTGAGAAGCTCCCAAAAAGTTCGTCACACGCTCCGGCTGACGCGGTAAAAGAGAGCTCGTTGCCCCAAAGAAGAGCTTCTAGGCTAACTATAAAAAAAAAGAGAAAGGCATCAACTTTAACCTTTTGGTCTTCCTTAAGCACCCAACCAAAGTCCCGCTTTGAGAATCCTCTGAGCTCATACATACACAACACATAGCTGAGAAATTGCAAAAAAAAAACCAAATAGAAACATTTAACAAAAAAAAGGGTCTTTGTTCATAATTTGACAGGACCCTGCTAGAAACAGAGCACCGAATATAAAGAGTCAACAACAATAAGAAAAACATATCACAATGACAATTTTTTGTTTTGTTTATAACCATTATTACATTAAAAATGATTTATGTTTGAGTTTTTTTCTTTCCATGAGACTGCTGTTGAATTTGTCTAAGTTTGCGGAAGCTGTCCTTGCCTCGCCGGCCTGTGACAAGGAGGATTTAAGTAAAGTTTGATCTGCGACTCAATATAATCCATCTGATCCTTTGATTCAGGAGAGATATATCTCTTTGAACCAGATAGGTATCGTATTAAATGCTCCAACACTCTCTTGAATTCTTTCTGTTTCTCATAGTGTTCTGATCTTTCTTGCGGCGGAAGAGGATCCTGCTACTCGACAGAAACAAAGTAACGTGTTCAATAAGTAAACTAACTAACACCATTGATGTAAGCTACAATCTCTCTAGGTTTTTAGGAAGATAAACTTACTTGCTGCACCGTCTTTACGACTCTATCGTAGAGCTCTTTCACATCAGCTAAGTAAGTCTCTTTCATGTAGTTGAACTACAAAGACAAACACTTTGGTCATCGTACGATTTACTCGCAAATGGTCATATCATCTTAGGTTACTCATCTTTTCACAAAATACTTGTGTCTTGTAAGACTTTGAAAAGAGGGAAGTACCTTTTGGATAATCTCCTCTTGCAAATCCCTCCCATTTGCATTGTTCAGTCCACTTCCTTGGCCTGGTTCTAGATTAGAAGCCGGTAGCATCTGAGGCTGTTGCTGCATCTGATGCTGTTGACGCTGCTGCTGCATCTGTTGCAGCATCTGTTGCTGTTGGCGCAGCTGCTGTGTCTGTTGCTGCATCTGATGCTGTTGGCGCTGCTGCTGCATCTGTTGCTGCTGCTGCATCCGAAGCTGAAGCTGCTGCTGCTGCATCTGATGATGCTGTTGGAGCTGCTGCCTCATTTGTTGGTCTTGCTGTCTTGCTAGCAAATGTTTCTGCAGCTTATTTACCTCCTGGAGTAGCTCCAGCTGCTGCATCTGGCGATATTCAAATTGCTGTTTGATCTGCTGAATCATTTGTTGAGGCATTTGCTGCTGCTGTTGTAGTAGCTGCACTAGCTCCTGCTGCTGCATCTGACGATGCTGAAATTTCTGTTGGAGCTGCATTAGTTGTTTGTCTTGCTGTCGCTCATGAAGCTGAATCAAAAAGGTCTGATTAACATTAGACTGCAGTGTCCGTAACCCATTTTGAGCAGAACCGTGATTAACTGGTTGAGAAGTATTCTGTTGCATAGATCCCATGGCCAACACCTGCTGACCTTGGCCTGATTCTAAGCTAGAAGAAGCCAATAAGAAACTGGGAATGTTCTGCTGTGGAGCTGAAACTCTACGAAGAGATGATACAACAACATTGTTCTGCATGCTCATCCGCGGATTTGTTTGATCTTGAATGGTCTGAGATTGCGGAAGCTGTACTGTATTTCTCACCCTATGCTTATTTAAGAAAGCTAAAATCCAATTCTCCAAAACATCCGTCTTATCCTTTAAATTAGGCATGATTTGGGTCTTTGGAACAGATAGGTATTGCATAATTCGCTCCACCAATGTCTTCAATCTTATCATTTTCTCAAGCTCAACTGATCTTTGTTGCTGTGGAATAGAAGAATCCGGCTACAGAGAACAAAAAAAAAAAAGGGAACCTATTCAATAAGATAAGAAACAAACACATAGATGCATTGAGTAACAAGTTAACTTTCTAGTGAACAAACAGTCTCAAGAGCTTCTTTTTTGTTAAATAGGTAACAAGACTCCAAAGTTGAAGACTTTCTCCAATTGAGTAATCATCACGTTATATAGCAAAAGTATTCTCCTAGTTTAAGAAATTGTAAAACTTACGTGCTGTTGCACCTTCATTGCAAATCTCTGGTAAATTTCATGCAGTTCTGCTGAGTGCATCGCTTTCAGAGATTGGAGCTGCAGAGACAAAGGTATAAGTTCATTACATACTACAACTATACTCACCACAGATTCACAGTGTTGCATCAATCATTACCTTTTGGTAAGCCTGCTCTTTCCAATCATCTCCATTTCCATTGTTCTGTCCACTTCCTTGGCCAAGTTCTAGCCTCGTACCTGGTTTGGAACTGGAAGTGTTCTGCTGCATACCTGAAACTCCAAGGACTAGATAATATAATAAAACATTGTTCTGCAAATTTATCAGACTACTACTCTGTGGTGTCCTATGTGCAAAAATAATTTTTTGATTATCATAATGAGACGACTGACCATCAATGGTCTGAGATTGTGGAAGCTGCCTTAGTCCGTGCATCATCAAAAGATCCATAATCTGTTTCTCGCAATCAGCTATATTATCCTTTAAGTTAGGCATGATTTTGCTCTTTGGTAAAGATAAAAAAGATATCATTCGCTCCAAAGTTCTCTTGAGTCGTTTCAGTTTCTCAAACTCATCATCTGATCTTTTTTGTGGCAGAAGAGATTCTTGCTGAAAAGACCCGGAAATAAAGGAAGAATAATCAAAGGCATATATATATGTATATATATATACGTAGAGATTCTTGCTGAAAAGATCCAAACTACATATATTGTACAAATTAAAGGTATATGAGTGTTAATTTCTTACATGTTGCAGCTTGTCTTCAGTTGTCTTGTAAAGTTCATTAAGATGTGGTAAACACATCTCTTTGAGGGATCTTACCTACACAGAGAATTACATGAAGATTTCATACATAATAGATATAATCATCACAATCAACAAGATTTAATAAATTATATTTCTATTACCTTCCGGTAAAGCTCATCTCTCCAATCATCTCCATTTGCATTCTCCATGAGATCTAGTGTTCCTAAAAACAACAAAAGCGAGATTGGGTCATCATCATCTAAGGAAGTCAATGATAAAAAAGGTTTTTCTAGGGCTCAATTGAATCCTAGGGGTTTTCTATTGTTAGTCTCCATAAGCTGAAAAAAAGCATACAAAGAGAAAGGATTTGCTTCGGATCATAAACCTTACCGCGGATTTGTCTCGGTGCCGAGGAATAAGCTTTGGGGTTGGTGGAATGGTTCTTAGGGATGCGCATGGTTACTTAGCTTATTATCCGGCTTACATAAATATTACTCGGCTCGTCCGTGGCTTGAAAAATTAAATTTATGCTTTAATCAAGTCGGTTTAGTAATTTTACTACTAGTCAAATATAATTACGTGTCAAATCAAGTATATTACCTATCAAATCAGGATTGTATTGCAACTACGTGTCAAATCAAGTATCTACCATAATCTTAATCGAGATAACAATGTAACTACGAGTCAAATATAATTACGGATAAAATCAAGTAAATTCCATAATCATTAAGAAGGGATAGCATTGAACCAACGGGTCAAAATACAAATCGGGTCGAATAATTTGCTGGTATTAAAATTTTTGAAGGATGTTTGACATATAAACAAAGTATAAGTTTTAGACTGAACAAGTACAAGTAATTAAGTAACTCGCCAAACATAGCAAGTATCTGGTAGTTAACGGTAGTTGCCACGTGTCGCTCTACGTTTGGATCTGTTTGGATTTGCCTCCAAACGTACGTTTCAAACCCCCAAATGATTTTTTTTTAGTTTTCTAATTTACAGTCAGAGCCTGATATTTTTTCGAGGTTTCTATTTTACACCCACTTATTACTACGCTCCATAATTTTATATTCTGATTGTGACAACTAAGCAGAGAAAAAGTGTAAGTTTCATTACGTTGTTGCTCTTCTAAATGATCTCAAAATACATTCGTAAACATTCTGAATGACCCAAAAAGGAGTTAATTTCACTAACGAGATGAAGAAAATGACGAATAATACTAACGAGATTCACAAATTAAATTATACATGCACAAAGTTTAGAGGAATATAATTGGAAAAATGTTCAATAATACAGCATAAGCTTTGGCTAATAGATAGATAAAGCCCAATCAAATGGGCAAGAAAAAACTTATACTATACAGCAAAATATGGTAGGGGTGTGGGTGGGGTGGGGGGGGGGGGGGTGTGGAAGAAGAAGCCTTTTTAGCTTTAACGTGAAACGGTAAGTAAGGGAATCACAAGATTTACCATTTAACTATCCATCAGATTAAGGAAGCAGCTACAAATTTCTCCCATGTGCCGTATTTTGAGCTGAAAGTTCCACCACCAAACTGCTGTGCGTACTCACAGATCACAGTCCGAGCACAAGCGTCCCATGTCTTGGCTATGTCTTTCAGCGACATTGGCTGTGACAAACTTCTTAGCAATATGTTGAACCTTGCCATAGCTTTGGTCGACAGGTCCTCGTTCTCTTTGCTGTTCAAGAAACCAGACCGTATTAAGGTAAGAAGATAAGTTCTTATAGAGAGTTTCGAGAGACATGATATTGGACAAGATATTAACTATATGGTAGAAGTTTGCTCGACTCGGTACAAAAGATTTATTTTTATATTTACTTGATTGAGACTGAAGGATCTTTCTTGTACCTGGTTTCGAGTGGGACCTTATCCAGGAGAGATGGAGAACCGTTGGGGTAGCTACAAGGAACCAGCAGACGCAATGGTTGAATAGGAGACTGTAATTAAAGCACAAAATATATTTAACGAAAAGGATAAATGAAATGATCTTTTCACAAAACGTTCATGAGATGACCATGCTTACTGTTTGTGTCGATGAGAGATGAGCCTTCAAGGCTGGGCTGAGAGAAACAGCTATAAACGAGAATCTTACTGTTGTTCCTTCACACCCTTTGCTTGATGTTGCTCCTTCACTAGGATCAGAAGCATCTTCATCATCACTAATCTCAACAACTGTATCTATCAGCCGCTGGTTTATTTCCTTGATTTCCTCCAAAAGGGCATGCTCGGTCTGCAGTCCAAGATTGAGTCTTCAAAATAAGAATATTGAAACCTTGTGCTTCTAAATGTTCTTAGTTGTGTGTGTGTCAATTTGAAGGGAAGTCTAACTGAAAACCATACCTCAGTTCTTGCCTTCTTGCCATCGGAAGTCGCAGTAGATTCCAGATCTGATGTTTCTGAACCAGCAAACTGCTTGTAGTTGTCACCAACACTTCCACCCAGTGAAGCAATGCTTAGTGGTATTGCGGTTGTGTGACGCTTCATTTTCTTGGTTGCCATCATTCCCTCTTGCGTCATGAAGTTTCTAGCTTGGAGACGACACTTGGTCATTGCAACCAAGTCCTCGCCAACTGAAGCTCTCGAACCGTTTCCTGGGGCTGAACCAGCTATCCTATCAACCATACTTACAACCGATCCAATGTCACTTACTGCAGAAGAAAGCGCTTGGGGTGAGATCGACTTCACCTGAAAACAACAGAAAGTATACATCATGATCAAAACAATGTTTCTTCTACAAAAGAGGGATGTCAGCAATAACACCGTCTTGTAGCAATATACTCTTTCAAATTAGGAATGTTACTTACGGCTCTAATAAGGCGATCAATAGGCAGCTCAGTAGCACTCGGTTTTCCAGATGTACTTGTCAAAGGATTTAAATTATTTCCATCAGGACTAGTAAACTCCTGAAGTAGAGGAGAGGCAGAGATTCCTGGAGTGCCAATTGCAAGGGATTGAACTACACCTTGCATGCTAGTTGCTTGTTGACGTGCAATATTTCCCATTGTCAACGAAGAACCAGAAGGTTTCTCAGAATCAACTTGCATGGGGGACGGAGCCAAGGGGGTTGAAGGAGATGGGACAACAAAAGGGGAGTTTGCAGGTTGCAATGGAGTCCCCATCTTGTTGACAGATGACAGATTTTTCTGGTCAACTTGAGGAGACAAATGTGGCTGTGACATTTGAGGAGATGCACCTTGCAGAAGTTGAGGCGACGAAACAGAAAGCTGGGATCCTGATTTTAACTGTTGAAGCGGATACGTAGCACGCTGACCCTGCAGAGAATGTTGCTGAAACATCCCACGACTGACATTCATTCCCTGCCTCGCGGTCAAATCATTCATATCATTCATCTGCTGTAATTGTGCCGCTTGCTGTCTTGCTTGCAACTGTTGCTGTTGCTGTTGTTGCTGCTGATGAATTACTTGCTGCTTCTGTAGTAGCTGCTGCTGCTGCATCTGGCGCTGTTGAAATTGCTGTTTCACCTGCTGCGTCATTTGTTGGTCTTGCTGTTGCTTCAGCTGCTGATGCTGAAGCAAACTGGAACCTAACTGGGGTTGATTAACATTAGACTGCAGCGTGCTTAACCCACTTTGAGCCGAGGCAGAACTATTATTTGCTTGTTGAGAATTATTTTGTTGCATGGATCCCATGGCAACCTGCTGGCCATTATTCAATGCATTTCCTTGGCCTGGTTCTAAACTAGATGCCGGAATGGGACTGGGAATGTTCTGCTGTTGAGCTGAAACTCCAGGACGAGATGATAGAACATTGTTCTGCATATTTGGCAGACTGCTTTGTTGAGCCCTTGGCCCAGCGCCCTGCATGCTCATTGACTGCATCTGCGGATTTACTTGATTATCATGAGATTGATCTTGAACGGTCTGAGATTGCGGTTGCTGCATAGGCTGCATCTGAGATTGCGGAAGCTGTCCTTGCTGTACTGTCTTCCTGGGCCTGTGCATATTTAAGAAACCTATAATCTGCTTCTCATAATAAGCCACCTTATCCTTTAATGCGGGCATGATATTGCTCTTTGAAACAGAGAGGAATTGTATCATTCGCTCCAACATTGTCTTGAATTGTTTCAATTTCTCAAACTGATCTGATCTTTGTTGCTGTGGAATAGAATCCTGCTTGAGAGAAATGGGATAATGTCAATAAGATGCAAGCTACAACTTCTGTAAGTTTGGGAAGGAACAAAAATATCAGAGGGTTGATTTTCTAGGGAACAGTCTGTAAGAATACGAGTCTGAAGTGCCTTTTCCGTAAAATGGATATCAAGCCTCAAAAGTTGTATGACGTTCTTTTGCAATAGAATTATCTTGCATTGAATCCATAACACTTATCAAAACGTACTTACTACTGTTCCAGAGGACACACGTGTAAACTGTTTTCCTAGTTAAAAAAAAAAAGAAATTGTAACTTACTTGCTGCAACTTGGCTGCAACTCTCTGGTAGATTTCGTTCAGATCTGGTAAGTACGTCTCTTTCATGGATTTGATCTACAAAGGTAAGCACTATGGTCATACAATTACTCATCATGGTGATATCAATGTAAGATCGCAGCGTTGTTGCATCTATCACTTGAAGATTAACAAGTGTGGCCAGAATTGATAAAGATGTAGCAAACAGAGATAAGTACCTTTTGAAAAACCTCCTCTTGCCAATCACTTCCATTTCCACTTTCGGTCTGTGCTGTCGAATCCAGCGATGCTAAGAATTATAAAAAGGGGTTTGTTCAACATCAGATCTAGCTTAGAGATTAGGTAAAATATCAGAACCTCAAGTATTCAAAAGGATACAAAAACATACATGAAGGCATCTCTGGAAGGGCTCTTTGGGATTGATATAACTGTCTCTGTTGGTCCACTACATTTTGAGGTGGAAGCAGGGAACCTGTGACTTGGCCTGAAGCTTGTAGCCTTTGTTGCACATCCTGTTGTAGCAGATTAGATTGTTGTTGCAAACCTAGCTGCTGATGATGCGATTGAAGCTGGGGAATCATCTGCTGTTGGGATGACTGATTTTGTGACTGTTGACCCTGAGAAGAAAACAAGCCATGGCTAGCCTGATGTGTTCGCTGCAGCCCAACCGTTGACTGTGATAACATGTGCTGGTTAGTCTGCAAGCTTGAATTGCCAACCTGGGAACTGAGTAACTGTTGTTGTGGTTGCTGCAATCCTGCAACATTGCTTTGAGTCCCCAGTGGTTGCTGATGCGTTGCCTGAAGGCTGTTTTGCTGAGACATCAACTGCTGTTGGGCCGGTGGCTGCTGTTTATGCTGCTGTTGTGGCTGCTGCAGTGGTTGCTGCTGCGACTGCTGCTGCGACTGCTGCTGTTGAATGTTCATAATACTATTTTGTTGGTTCAGTAACCTCTGCTGATGTTGCTGCTGCATATCCCCAACAACATGCTGCCCCATCATCTGCTTTTGCTGGATGCCTGAGCTATTTGCAGCTTGTTGCCGCAACATTTGTGTTTGCTGCTGTTGTAGAGAAGAAATTGATTGCTGCGGCAATGAAGTTTGCTGCTGATGGATGCCAGAGGCTTGTTGTGATTGCTGATGTGGCCTTAGCAGCGATTGATGCTGGCGAAGTATAGATTGTGTCGTCTGCTGAGCAGACAATTGCGGACTTGATTGCTGATTCGTGTGTAGACCTTGGAGAGGAGCTGAGTTCACAGTGGAAGGTTGAGTAGCAGATGTTGGAACACCAGGCTGTTGAGAGGAATGCAGTTGATTAGGCTGCAGCACATTCTGTTGCTGTTGTTGCATGTGTGATGGCAAAAGCGAATTGGGATTGGAGACATTCCCCGACTGAAAATTCTGAGTGAGAAGTTGCTGCTGTAGCTTCTGCTGATAAAGATATTGTGCACTCTGAGGCTGCTGTTGCTGCTGTGAAGACATAGCATGTGGCCTGCCCAGCATCTGCCTTTGGGATCCTGAAAACATGTTTGATGAAAGGCCATGCTGCCCAGATGAATCTTGCAACATTCCAGCTACATTTTGCATATTGGAGTTCTGGTTTACAACGCTTGTGACGTTATTATTGGTTATGGAAGAAACAGGCGGCATGGAAGATGGTAAAGCAGTAGAACCCGTCATTCCAGAGGCTGTATTATTCTGCATGGTTTGGGACAGTAACGGCTGAGGTGCTTGAGATTGGTTGGTTGGTAAAGCTCCTGGAAGAAGGTGCCCTTGATTGGTGGGTACTATTCAAGGAAACGTAAAACAGCAGCAAATTAGATGAACAATCATCCATTAAACAAAATAATCAGACTTAAGCAGTACATGCTTGAGAATCGTGATTACTCGAATCCATGGATGTGCCATTATTAGCAGCAGGGATCGATGAGGAAGAACCAGCTGCATTTTGGGATTTAGTCTCCATAGTCAGCATCTTCATGGATATTTTCCGAAGGTAATCCGTCTGAAAGTCAGATATAAAAAGATCAGAAATGTATACATGGATTACATACATACCCCACATATTAGGCTAAAGCTATACGGGGTACAAAAACTCGGTTCTTTTCCTTGTAGTGGAGTCCATTGCCTCAGAAATCTTAATATTTTCCACACTAACGAAACAAAAATATAAGTTCAGTGGACGGTTAGTAACCTGGTTAACAGCACCGCTGAAAATTTTTTCCTCAAATCTGGCAGCAATTCTCCTGAGCTCGTTGATCCCCTCAGGACCAGAAAATGGAAGGTGCTTCTTTAGTGTTTCCATTCTGTGCAATTGGCAAGTAAATAATTAACAAAAAACACAAGTGTTGGTCAAGGAACTATGACACCATGATAAATAACCTTCTATAATTCTATTCCTACAGATTTAGCTGGCATATAAAAATCGCGGTACGAGTGGGAAAGATGGGAACTTTGTAGAGATTAGAGATGTAAGAGCACGTAAATAAAAAAACTTACATCTTGTTGACAATCTTCTGGCGAGAATCAGGTGGCAATTGAGTTCTCCAGTCAGCAGTGTCCATGGCAGGTTCTCCATTAGGAAGAGAAGGCCTCCAGTTGTTATTATTATCCATCAAGTGTCCTGTGTTTACAAGCCATCAAGAACCAAGTATCTATAGTAAGTAGACTATAGATCAGATTATCCCAAATCAACAGGAACCAAAACATGAAACTAAAATCAGACCAAATCAACAGGAATCAAAAGATGGATTAGATTGACACTCAGAATTTCTTGTTGATCAGCTAAAGTTTCAATTTTAACCTGTAAACACTTTTTTTTTTCTGTTCGTAGCACAAAGAGATAAACTAAACCTCAAATAGCGTATCCCAAAACGAGAATCCAGGAAAACAATTAAGCATACTCTATTACATCAACAAAGTTCTAATTGTAATAACCGAGACCCAAATCCAGCTACATAGGGCGATAGTGTAAATCTTCTATGGAATCCCGATCACAAGAGAAATTTCTAAAAAAGCAAGGCTTAAGCACACCAAAAGTATATAAAAAATTTGAGATTCGAATATTTCACCTCAAATTGAGAGACTAATGATGAGATTTGGCGTTTGACGGTCAAGGTTTCAGCAGCGATTAGGGTTTGATTTTAGGAAATGAGGTGAGAAAAGGGGAAACTGGAGATAGATTAGGGTTTAGGTAGATCGAGAAACGAATGAACAAAATAGGATCTTTTCGGCAAAAGACAGAGGAAACTTCTTTCTCATATATCAATCACCTGACAAAATGTGTCCGAGCAGTTTCGCTTATAACAAGTTTGTTTTTTTAATCTTTTCTGCAATAAAATTTCCATTCGCACCAATGGTATATATAGTTTTCAAGTTTGTACCCTTTTTTTTGGGGGTCAAATAGAAATTTGTACATTATAAATTAACTAATCTACTCAAGTTTAGGATACTCATGACACATAGAAGCCACATTAATTTGTCGATCGTCTGAGGCAATTAAGTTTTTTTTTTATAATTCATTATCCATCAAATAAATTCTTACTTATCAAATTTATAATAACCCATGTTTACATGCAATCTAAAACTTTAGTTTAAGTTATTCCAATGTTTCTCGCATATATAAGGAAATCAATCGTCTCGCAGATGAATTGACAAACTATGCATTTATATTACTGTTAAGCTTTCATTTATATAATATTAAACCAGATTTTTTTAATTCAATTTTGTTAAAGAATACTGCGGGATTTGCGTATCCTCGACAGATTCATATAAACATTGGTTAATTTTTTTTCACTTTTGTCAAATCTAAACATATGTAAATTTTACTATCACTAACTAAAAAAAGGCAATTAAAACATGACTTTGGATATTACAAAATATTAAAACCTTTAATCTACAGTTTTGCAATGTGCTAGGCTGGTTTTGTAATAGTATGATTATCTCAAGAGTCAAAGCCTTCTTTGAAAACTTAATTTTAAAAAGGTTAATTAGTTATTTGGAAATTTAGAAAGTAAAGTTACAATTTTTTAGTCATTAAGTATTAAAATTTTCTTTTAGCCGGTTAATATTTTTTAAATGTTATATTATACGATAATTGTTTGGACTAAATTCGTTGAATCGGCTAATATGTGAAGCACTATGAAGAGCATCCAACAATTACACACACCACATGTATCATCATCATCATCTGGAATCATTCTACTCGATGGATGCGGAAGAGTCTAACGTTGAGCGCTGTTAACAACATTGAACGATTCTCTATGGTTTTGTAATCTGTACATAAGAATTTTTCATCAATAAATTTCACCTTAAGCCAAAAACAACAACATTGAAATGTATAACAGACTGCGACTTGTATATGTTCTTAAACATTCACTCTAACTCGTCGAACTTGGCAAATAAATTGTATGTCCAAAAGTCAAAAGATAAAACTTTTCTTGTGTGTGTGTCCCAATGGTCAAAAGATAAAACTTTTCTAGTCACAGAGTTGGATTAGGTAACATGTGTTTATTGCTTCAACTATTAAATTCAATAATAAACATGTCAATTAATAATTGTGTGATGCATCTTTAGCTCCCAACTGCTACAAAATTGAATATTAGAGTAAAATGTAGTTGAGATGAACTTTTGAAAGAGAAAAAACAACTAATTTATAATTTTCATCAAAAAAATGTTTTTTTCCTTGTTGATATTGGAGAAACGAGAAATGGTGTTTGATAAATCACTTCAATGGATACATTTTGACATATTCATGCCTTAAACCTTACAGGTTTCTCAAGGCCTTCAAGGTCTGTTCTTTATATACATTTGCAACTGCTCTCAAGTTTAAACGCCACTTGAACGATAATTGAATTAGTTTCCCTCTTCCACGGCCATCATCTTTAACGATATTTTGCTAAAGTAATCGACCTGAAACTCGAAATAGATCAGAATATCAAAAAACAAGATGATGATATCAAGAAGGTATATATATAATTGGGGCTCATACAATAATAAGGTTCATAGCTACCAAAAGTCAGATCTTTTTTTCCACTGCCTTAGAAGACAGAACTATCTATTTTATCACACCACAAACGGTTGAATTGATTTTTCTACTATTAGTCTATTACCATGTAAACAATGTGGAGCCAAAAATGAAATGATCAAAGAGGAAAGTGAAACCTGAGTTAGAGCAGTGTTGAAAATCAGTTCCTCGAAGCTGACAGCAATTCTCATGAGCTCGTCAATTCCTTCTTGCCCAGAATGTGGAACATGTTTCTTTAGTGTTTCCACTCTGCTCAAAAATGACAAAGTACTTTACTTATTTCTCTCTCAAGGCAATATGACAAAACGTTGTAACCTTCTATTTCTACAGAGCTTTAGCATTAAACTGGCTTTGTAGGAAGTAAATGACTAGCGAGTGAGAAAATATGACAACTTTGGAGAGAAAAAAACAAACTCACAACTTGTTGATATTCTTCTGGCGTGACTCTGGTGGATGTTGAGTTCTCCAATCACCTGTGTTTATGGTAAGATGACCAATGTTCACAAAGCATCAAGAACAAATAGATGAAGTGGGAAAATGGATGCAACTGATCTCGAAACTTCTATCTCCATTATCTTTTATTTTATATTATTGAGTAAATAGACAAAAATTCAATGCAAAAAATTGATGTACAAATGTTATCTTCAAGTAAAAAGAACAAAACAATCTTCTAAAGCAAGATGAAGGAATCCAGTACGAGCACGAGTGTTAGTACCGGAATTCAAGGGTTTGGTATCATAAGCATCAGGGATACATGTTGAAGAATCAGCTGCATTTCTAACCGTGGTTTCTATCGACAGCATCTCTAACGATATTCTGCGAAGATAATCAGTCTGAGACTCAAAACATAAAAAGGAACATTAGACCAAAAACGCAAAATCTGTGGAAATTGCTATGCTTACAACACAACAGAAACAAAGAAAAAAACAAAGAAGAAAAGATGTTGAGAGGAGATTTGACAAACCAGGTTAGGAGCGTTGTTGAAAACTTTCTCCTCAAATCTGGAGGCAATTTTCATGTGCTCGTTAATTCCCTTTGGTCCAGAAAACGGAAGGTGTTGTTTCTTTAGTGTTTCAACTCTAACGCAAACAGTAATTGGTAAAGTAACAAACAAGATCATAGGTTAGTGAACTGTGAAACCATAAAAATGATACAAAGCAAGATGTAATAGTAAACTAACATCATGTTGACCATCCTCTCACGTTCAACAGAGTGAAATTTAGTTCTCCAGTTCATAGCAGGTTCTCCATTCGGAAGAGAAGGCCCCATCAACTGTATTCTATTTACAAACATGGAAGAACAAAGCATTAAGACTATACTTCTAACTCAATTGAAACAGACCAAACTAAATGCATAACAAATGGTAAAAAAAATTATTATATATTTAAAGCGCACAATGAGATTGAAAAAAAAAATCAGAACTTTGATCCATCAGAAGATAGATTGTAATGGTGGCATCACCAATCCAATAGAGAATTAAGCAGAAGACAACAGATTATTATTGAGTTGGAGTTAAATCAGAACAAAACCGGTTTCGTTCACTGATCAGACCAAAAAGAAAACTTCATCTATGATACTAATTGTAAGAAAACAAGACCGCAAGAGATAAAATCACACAAGCAAATCCTTGATTGAACAAAGGCAAAAACCAAAGATAATCGCAATTCGAAAGTTTCACCTCAAAATCGACGAGATTTCGCACTTTCTGAGGTCAAAGAGCGGAAGACCAAACGGGAAATGGGAAATTGAAGTCAGAAATTAGGGCTTTTATAGTCTGGCCCATTTTAATAGAAATATGTATAAGCATAATTAGGCCCAAATAAACGAAAACTCCTTTTATACATTCTCATTAGAAAAGAAACTGAAAGATCATTTTGTTTATAGAGTTTTGGAAACAATAGTAACTTTATAGATCTGTTTGTTTATAGTTCTGTTGATGATCATGTGTATATATGGTTCTTCCAAAACAGTTGTAGTTTAATATAATATATAAACGATCATTTTGGGAAAGAAGATAACTAGAGAAACGAAAATTTGACATTTTTATGCATGCCTTGAAACATTTTGCAGGTTTTTCAAGGCTTCACAAGCTGTGTTCTTTATTATATACATGGAATGGCCCTGAAAGTTTTAAACGCAATTGACCGCTTAGAACGCTCCTTATTGCTTTTAGTTTTACTCGTCCTTACACATAGTCTGCATCTTTAAGGATATTTTGCCAAGGTAATCCGCCTGAAACTCAGAGATAAAACAGAATATACATAAACGGGATTGAGTATATCAAGAAAAGGTTCACATGCAATTTAATCAAAATGTATTGATTTGAGGCTCATACAAATAAGAAGGTTCATAGGTACCAATATTCACATATAATCAAACCAATCAAAAGTTTTGATTGGTAATCCAAGGACAGTAGTGTTGCATTACCTAGCAGTAAAAAAAAAGGCTATTCCATGGGAAAACATTTGGAAAAATACATTTTCACTTCAATTACTATATAAACAAAAAGAGTTTCAGCTGAATGAATTACGTTCCACCAATATTTAACTCTTTCACTATGTTAGCCAAAACTAAAATGATGAAGATGAAAGTTGAAACCTGGTTTATAGCAGTGTTGAAAATCATTTCCTCGAAGCTGACAGCAATTCTCATGAGCTCCTCAATTCCTTCTTGCCCGGAATGTGGAACTTGTTTTTTGAGTGTTTCCATTCTGCTCAAATCAAATGACAAGTAATTCATTTATCTACAAACATATTTATAGCTCAAGACAGTATGACAAAACGTTATAAGCTTCTATTTCTACAGAACTTTATCATTAAACTGGCTTTTGTAGAAACAAAATGAAAAAAAATGACTAATGAACTTACAACTGGTTAATATTCTTCTGGCGTGAATCCGGTAGCAACTGAGATCTCCAATCACATGAGTTCATGGGAGGTTCTCCGTTCATAAGAGAAGGCTCTGAATTTTTATTTTCCATATCTGTGTTCACAAAGCATCAAGAATAGAATTAACAAAAACTGAAAAAACAAAACGCATAGCATCAAGAATAGGGCATATGCATAGCTTACACCAAGAGAAAGCTTTAAAATCAATAACACCTAAACAAGCTTCTGCTACTACATGAAGGACTTTAACTTGGGAGAAAGGAAAAGCCTTTATTTACCTAGAACCAAGGGTAGGCTGTTATTACTAGCAGCAATGAAAGATGCGGAAGAAGCAGCTGCATTTTGCGACTTAGTCTCCAGAATCAGCATCTTCCCAGATATTTGACGAAGGTAATCACTCTAAGAAAAGGAAGATGAGGTCAAATAAACACATGATACGTATTCAGCCAAAGCAATAATCTTAAGGGTTACCAAAACTCAAATATTGGTGAATCAACCTGGTTAACAGCACTTCTGAATACTTTATCCTCAAATCTGGCAGCAATTTTTTTGAGCTCGTTAACTCCCTCTGGTTCAGAAACTGGAAGGTGCCTATTCAGTGTATCGAATCTGCAAAACAAGTAAGACAACAAAAAAACTGTCTATTCCGAAATGTGGAAACTTTACAGTTTACAGAAACAAAAATCCAAGCTTTAACAAACGTACATCTTGTTGGTAATCTTCTGGCGTGAAGTAGATGACAATCGAGTTCTCCAATCAACTATGTCCATGGCGGATATGCAACCCTTTCAAGTATACTAGATTTCTATAAAAAAAAGAGATCAATATGTGAATACCTCTAATGCCTTATAACACATACGATTCTTGAAAAAAAGTAGATTGTGTACACTAGAAAGCACATGCAATGAAACTATTGAGATGGAAACTGAAATCGATCAACACCACCAAGACTGATTGTAGAAAACAAAATTAATCTATTTTCCTAATTGTGGGAAAAAAAGACATAAGGAAGAATCCTAAAATCAAAGCCTAGTATAAAAGGGAAAGAAAATCAAAAACTTAAACCTCAAATCCAGAAGAGCCTGTCGACGAGACTTGGGGTTTCGGAGTTTGGGACGACAGCGAAGAGACAGAGACGAAGCGTTACATCAAATGAGAAAACTTAACTAAAAAGTTAACTTGATATCTTGGCCCAAGAAAAGTAGAAAACATTAAAGAGGCCCAAATATTTTAAACAGCAAAAACAAGACAAGTCTTACATTTGTCATGTGTGTAGCTCAAGTTTTTTTTTTTTTTTGTTGTAAAAAGCGTGTGTAGCTAAAGCTGAATGCAGTTACTTTTGGAATTTGCTAATACATTACATACATGGAGGCATGGAGCTCAAGGAGTTATCGCAGGAATGTTTTATGAGCTATAATTTTGTCCTAGGCAAACAAAAGACTATACAGTTGTATCAACTGCTATATATAAAAAATCCATTAACGTAGTTAAAATCTTGATAAACTATTTTTTTCTTGTAGAGGGTTTATGTTCATTGTAAAGAAAGGATAAAAGACAAGTTGGAGAAACGGGAGTGGTGTTCTTGTTCATGCCTCGAGCTTTGGAGTTGTGTTCTTTACTTGTATGAACTTCCCCTAAAAAGCTGCAAACACAAACTTCTTTGGACGCTTACTTAGTTGCCCCCTGTCACAGACAGTAACTTGAAAGATATTTTGCGAAAGTAATCCACCTGAAACTCACAAATAAACAAAATATATCAAGAAGGTAGAAATAGAGCTTAATCAAAATATAAAGTTCTGGAATAACCAAAAGTCAGAGCTGTATTCCCATTTGCCTCAGAATTACCTGATTAATAGCAGTGTTGAAAATCAAGTCCTCGAAGCTGACAGCAATTCTCATGAGCTCGTTATATACTTGTTGATCAGAAGTTGGAACATGTTTCATTAGTGCTTCCATTCTGCCAGATGACAAGTAATTTTTAGTTGTATGGTCAGATATCATTGTAACCTTGTCTTTCTACAGAACAAAATCTGTAATGAATAATTTAATTACTTACATCTTGGTGGCATTCTTCTGGCGTGAATCTGGTGGCAGTTGAGTTCTCCAGTAACATGCGTTCACGGACGGCTCTCCTTTCGTAAGACACGGATTTCAATAGTCAATGTCCATAAGATAACCAATATACATATACGTTCACAAAGCATCCAAGAATAGATTTCCAGTTCCATTGAAAAACTGACAAAACAAATTGATATCTTACATATATATGGAAGTGACGCCCAGAAGTTTCATACAATATAGGGTATGGAAGTTTCATATATATACCAAAACAACATGAAAGACTTTATTGGCGGAAAAAGAAAGTGGTTAATAAATTATTCACCCGAGTTCAATGGTAGACTGTAATTAGCGGCAGGGATAGATGAGGAAGAACCAGCTTCATTTTGGGATTTAGTTTCCATAGTCATCATCTTCATGGATATTATCCGAAGGTAATCAGTCTGAAAGTCAGATATAATAAAGGAATATCAGAAATGTATACATGGATTACATACATACACATTATTGAGGCTAAACCTATATGGGTTACAAAAACTCGGTTCTTTCCATTGCCTCAGAAATCTTATTATTTACCAAACTAACGAAGCAAATATATATATGTTCAGCGGACGGTTAGTAACCTGGTTAACAGCATCACTGAAAGTCTTCTCCTCGAAATTGACAGCCATTCTCCTTAGCTCGTTAGTTCCCTCAGGACTAGAAAATGGAAAGTGCTTCTTTAGTGTTTCCGTTCTGCACAAGTGGCAAGTAAATAAGGTAAAAACTAAAAAAAGAAAGCAGAACTATGACACCATAATAAATAAAACCTTGTATCTATGCATATAAAAAACACGGCTATAGTGGGAAAGATGGAAACTTTATAGGTATATGATAAAACTTACATCTTGTTGACAATCTTCTGGCGAGAATCAGGTGGCAATTGAGTTCTCCATTCAGAAGGTTCTCCGTTTGGTAGATTGAAATCCATGGATGTGCCATTATTAGGAGCAGCAGGGATAGGTGATGAAGAAGAAGAAGCAGCTGCTGCATTTTGCGGTCCAGAAATTATAGTAAGCATCTTCTTGGATATGCTCCGAAGGTACTCAGTCTGAAATTCAATATAAAAAAGAGAATATATCAGCATATGGATTTATCATCTTTTTCCATGTTTGATGAGTCCTCCATTGCCTCATAAAACAAAGTCACCTGGGTAAGAGCAACCGTGAACATTCTCTCCTCGAATCTGGCAGCATTTCTCCTCATGTCGTTAATTTCCTCTGGACCAGAATGTGTAAAGTGCTTCTTCAACGTTTCCATCCTGCACACAAGTTACAGTAACAACAATATTTATCATAAGACTTATTCATCAACATAGTTGTAGAGGGTATAAAGAAACATACATCTTGTCGACAAGCATCTGGCGTTGATTAGGTGTTACCTGACTTCTCCATTCACCCGTCTCAATGGCTTCTTCTTCTTCTTCTTTCTTAATAAGACGCCCCATCAAGTACTTATATGTAGTAACCAGAACCTTTCTCTGTATAACACAAGATCAATCGGTGAAATTAATACCCCAAATGTCTTAATTATTATATGTCTCTATAAAGAAAGAAACCAAGCTATTGAGCTGGGACTATTAGAACGATCACTACTAGTTTTGTTCACTGATCGGTTCCTATTTAAAAAAAAAAAAAAAAAACTAGATCCTCCATTTTGCCGGAGTAACAGTACTTGTCTTGTATCACAGCCACAATTTTAAAAACCTAAAAATGTTAAACTTGCATACTAAAATTACGAAATTCAGAATTTGCACCTCCCAAATCCAGAGCCTATCGACGACGAGCGACGAAGATGTGAAGTCGTCAAATTGGGAAACGTGAGACTGAACTATTCCTTTATAATCAACATATACCCGAATAAACAATTAATACGGCCCACTGAGCCCAAATATATACAGGCCTTTATAATTATTAATTATCATGAATTTACGAATATATTTTTAAGATTTCACAATTTAACAGAAGAACATAGTGTACCAACATTGTCTATACCAAGGAACCGAGGAAGAAGACACCAGTGACCAATAAAAACATTTATTAAAACATTTAGTTCGTCCCTACACTTTTAAATCCTTTGTATAGATCACATCTTCTTTTGTCGGACGGTGTTGTACCTCTACGTGAGAATACAATAAAATGGAAAGTCTGTGAACTACTTCGTCAGTATTAGAAAAAAAGGGGTCACATTACAAAACATGGAAAGTCAATGTAAAACAAAACATGGAAAGTCAATGTAACCACGAAAATAAATAAAAACCCCAATCAAAGAAGAAGAATGCACCTAAGTGTAGTAGACTAATTAGTAATTATTAATTACATCTCATCTTATGAAAAACATACAAGATTGGGAAAAGGAGCAAGAGAGAAATCAACTAAACGAGTGTAAGAACAAAAAAAAAACTTGCTACAATAGGAAAAATACCAAAAACTCATAAACATTAAAGTCGTCTCATGTGTCATTAGAATCTCTTTATCCTTCTGCAAAGCCAAAGGAAGGGGACAACGATTATCTATCTATATTCTTATCCATATCATATAGTTACAGTTATGCGTAGTCTAGAACGTGTCTCTGACAAAAGAATATTGATGTTTTGATGGTTGTGACCTAGTTATATTATATCAGCTGGTTCCATTGAGACTTTCAGGGCTCGGATTGTTATCTAGCGGTATGTTAAGATCAGGGAGAAAGAAGGACGATTCATCATTCTTTTCTGATTCAGCCTGCAGAGAGAAATGATCGGTTAAAGACTTTTTATGTTCTATGTACCCAAAAGATTGATCATGTTTTGTAGAGCAAATCGGAAAAATGGATTTTAACCTGCATTTTCTTTAAAGACACGTTTCTTGCTCTTTGTTGCTCAAGCAGATCCCGCATACTTGCGAGTTCCTGATTTACACAACAAGTAAAATAATTGAAGATTTGGATTTTGGAGTTGATATTAAAACAAGATGGGAAAAAGATTTTTACATTTTTCAAGCCTTCTCTTTCCTTTAAGAGCAAACTCTCCTCTTCTTTAAGTTGAGTAAGCGTCTGTAGAGAGACACGTACGGTGATTAAACTAAGACATAATATGATTCATATAGCCATCTGATTCTACAAGAATACGAACTTAATTTAAAAAAAAAACTTGTTTACCTTTTTCTTTCTTGATCTCTTGAAAGGGGTTCTTGTTACACTCGTTTGAGATAGCTGTATCAAACCCACAAAACTTGTTCAGATACTCAATTATCACAGCATATATAATAAGATAAAATCAGGTCAGCCTCAAATTAAACCATTTCGTTATGGCTTTGGGAATTTACGAGACACTAATAATACACATGTAATATGTTTGTATAGACCATAATCTTAAATTTGTTTCCATAATTTCAGGTTCTAAACTAGAGGACGATAAACATGAAGTAGATAGACGGTGATAGAAGAATCTCTACGAAAAATACAGGATCACAAGCATGAAGTGATCAATCAATTACAACATATTCCTACATATTTAAATACTTTTATATAAAGGGAACGCCAAATCTTAGATAGTTAAATAACCAAAAACATTCAAAAGAAGAATCTTCTTTCTGTTTGACCAGAAAAAACAAGTAGAAGAATCTTCTTTCTCGGTCAAATACTTAGAAGTTAGACCCCAAAAAGAAAGCAATATGAAGAGAAGTGCCTCTTTTTCCCCTACATCGAGACACAAACAAAATTCGAAAGAATAGAATCACGTGACTGGAGCGTGACTTAGAAGACTTTACGTGTGTGTGTCTGTCACCCCATGGCCATGACCCCACACCTCTTTTGTCACGAATTATCCACATAACCACCCACTTGTCCTCGTCACATTCTTTTAATTACTAACCAAACAATGCGACTTTGTGGGTTCTATTATCTACTTTGGTAAGATAGATAATTCAGCTTAAACCATAGAGAAAAAAAGCTAAGTACACAGGCCTGTCATATGAAATGAGTTAGTGATTTTGACCAAATATGCTTTGGTTTAAAGTCAAACTGCCGCGTGGACAGATTTTGACTTTCTTTATTTTCCACGCAAAGCCATGAGAGACTTACTATAATCCACGCCGCATCTGATTACACCACAGACGCACCAAACCCCCCCCCCCCCCAAACCTAATCCGCCACGAAAACGCCTCTCGACCCATAAAAGAGGCAACCCTCATAATAAGCAATTATGAATAACGCCACCCATTACTGTCTAATTGACCCAACTACCCTGACCACACTCTAATTACAGGGGTATTCTCGTCATTGAATTGGTGATGACGTGCTAAATCTTGCTTAGATTCAGCGAACAGTTTCAGGAACGAAGCATCGTGACATGAAACTAGGTCATCAGTACCAAGTACCATCCTATCGATGTAAGGACACCTAATTGCAGAAATGGAAATAGCAGAGAAGATAGATTTTTGAGTTTCTAAGAAGGTGTTAGTTAAAAGTCAAAAGTGACAGAGTGATGTTTTGGTCAACGCGAAGTCGGAGAATAGATCGAAAGGCCAAGGCTGCGTGACCGGCGAAGAAGCCGATCCGAAACAAAAAGGCATAGAGAGGCAAATTTGGAAGTAGTTGCGGAAACAAGGAAAGAGTGAGATTACGTGAAATTGGAATATTAAAAAAAAAAAACGATTAGGCTACGGTATGCCACGGTGGCTAGTCGCCGTCTATTGACGAAAAAACGCCCCATCCCAAGGGGTATATTCGTAAACACACAAAGAAAGAGTAACGTAGAGTTGATGAACGAACGAACCTTAGATCTAACGGCCTCAGACAGTTTCACGGCGCCGCTTGACTCCTCAAATCCATCAACGGCAGCTACACCGCTGCCTCCGCCTCCACCACCGCTAAAAGAGGTGGCGCCACTCCAGGAAAGCGGCGTCGTTGGACTACCACGCGTACTATCTCCTTTTTTCCTCACTACCGCCGGTTTGGTCCTCCGCTGACGCACGCTCCACTTTAGCTTGAGATCCGACGCGCCGCCGCTCTTCTCGGGAGGTGGCGGCTCCGCATGATGGAGAGAGATCAGAGCCTCGGCCACCAATGAATCATCGGACATAGCCTCTCGAATCCAGTCACCGCCGGTCATGGCCTAACACCTTCCACCGATTCGAGAGAGAGAAACTTGGGAGAGAAGATGAGAAATGGTGGCGAAAAGTGTAGAAGAAGAAAAATCTGCGTGGCACATTTAATGGGTCGAATTTTAATATATATACATTGGGAACGTTTTCAACTTCTCACACAAAGAGTTAGATTAGAATTATTTGTAAATCTGTCTTTATTTTCTTTCTTCATCTAAGTGGGACCCATGAGAATACATACGTGGCATAGTTTATTTGTGCTCAACTCCAATAGTTTGATTGTTTTGCCTCAAAATGATCTAATTCACTATAAGTTTTTTTTCAATGATTTACGCCAAATTATCCTTAAACAAATATTCTGAAAAATATTCTTATTAGTGATCCCATTTTTTAAAGAAAAACATTAAAAAATGAGAGAAATAGTTCTCCAACAGCATAAAAAGAAAATGAGTTTTGTGAATTAGTATTTCCTCAATAAGAGAAATAATGTTTATACCCTCATTTATCTTTTTTTTAAAACACCATTGAAAACTATTTCCTCCATTTTCCTTTATATTTTCCCTTCAAATGAAGAACTATTGGATATATAGTCTAAATAGTGTTGCGTCTGGTATACACACATAGGTGACAGAGCTTTTTTAGCTCCCATAACAGTTCGGTTACATTACATCCATTACTATATGCAGTTTCAGATAATTTTGTGGACGTGTGGTCGTTCTTTCTCCAAACACTTTCATTTTTAGTTAGGAAATTTTGTAATTAGGATCATTATTTTACCCTTTTTTTTTGTTTTGGTAGGATATTTTACTTTTTTTTTTGTATGTTCATATTTGATTTACCTATTTAAATTTATTTTCTATGTCCATTCATATTTATTCTATTTAATATTTAAAAGTGAAAAAAATAAATTATCAAATTAGATTCCTATTAAATGGTGGGTGAATAAAAGAAAATTTACTCCATTGAAGAAAGGGCTTTGTTGTGATCTCATGGTTTAAATAAAAAGACTAATTGGGCCTTTTCACATTAAGCATTATGACGTTTATCGGACCATACATGAGTTCTCGACCTGTCAACGTGCTCAGATTTTATATCCGGTTTATCAGACTTTTTACCTGACCAGTTCTGATTCATGCTGAACCGAAAAAGTCAACATTTCAATTCAACTAAACCGCAGTTACTGTGTAATCTGTTATCGTCACCATTACACACACACACTCACAAAGCCCTAACTCCTTAGGAGCAGCGGAAACCATGGCGCTTCGTCTTGCCAGACGCCAACAAAGGTTGCCATCAAACCCATCTTTGATTCGCTTTCTCTCTAATTCCTCATCGGACTCACCTCCCAAAGTCGTGAACGCATCGGATGAAAAACCCTCCCAGTCACCGTCTTCTCCGTCTCCGCCAGACTTCTCATACTCTTCTCCTTTCAGTGACATCAAGACCACTCTGAGACAGAAATTACAGAATCAGCAGGAGCAAGCGAGAAACCAATCCGCCAGATCCGATGCCCAACCTCAGAATCGCGTGTCTTTACAGGATTTGGGGAAGAATCTCGCCAAGTTTCAGCGGAGATCCACCGTTCCACCACCACAGTCTCAATCGCCGATTTCTTTAGAGGCGCTCTATAAGCAGAACGTTGCACAAAACTCAGCGGATCCTAGGAATCAAAAGGGAAAGGCTTCCAATTCGAATAACGTATGGGAAAATTTAAAGAAATTGAGGCCGCAGACTAACACTTTGAAGAATCTATCCAAAGAAAACGTCAGTTCGAATGTGTTTGAAGGATCATTCCCTATGTCCAATTTCGGTAATGAAAGGAAGGGAAGAGAAGGTGAAACAGAGGGGATGGTGACGGAGTTCCTAACGTCATATAACGAAGAAGTGTTAGGTGAGAAACTAAAGATGCTTAGGCCAGTGGGAGAGAAAGAAGAAGGGTGGTTCTCGTTGCAGGAGTTGAATCAGAGGTTGGTTAAGCTGAGACAAGTGGAAGAGAAAGAAGCCCAATCTCCGACTAATAATTTTGCTGCACTCAGAAATGTTATATCATCATTTAAGAATGATACACACAAAAATGAAGATATTTCTCGTACGTTTCCGAGCCTCTGATGACTCTCTCTCTCTGTCTTTTATTTTCGAATGTTTCATAGAATTCTCTTTGGCGCTAGGATTGTTGGTTTTTTGCTTAGAGAGGTCTGGATTGTGTGTAGTTATGTTTTACTGTCGAAGTGACATTTATGTATGTCATCATATAAGGAGGTTCCTTTGTTTGCAGAGCAGAATATCTCCATTCTGGGCCATTTGGGTGGTATCCCTGAATACAAGCAATATCCTCCAAAAGATGAACTTGTTGATACTGTAAGTTTTTTTTTCGCTCTTGGACCTTGAAGCTTGTTGTTGAGTCTATGATATGTTTGTACAACTCTCTGTTGTGACCATTAAAAGAAACTGTGGGTATTGATCTGTTTTATGTGACTGCATCAATAAAGTATGTCCACCCAGATAACATGTCCTCTGCGGAGAAGATGAAAATTGAGCTTACGAAAGTCAGGGATGAGTTCAAGATGTCGGAGTCAGATTGTGGTTCTGCACGTGTGCAAGGTAATTTCTACTCTGATCAATGTTGGCTTTAAAAAGGATAACATGTTCTGAGAAAGGTCTTGGTTTGTCTCTGGTCTCTCTTTGCAGTGGCACAACTCACTACTAAGATCAAGCATTTATCCTCCACTCTACACAAAAAGGTAAAACTTCATTTGTTTCCTTATTTCTGTGAAGCTGTCCCACCTTATTTCACACCTGTTGCCTGTTGGTGGTTTTGTAACTCTAGGACAAGCATTCGCGGAAGGGACTTTTAGGAATGGTGCAGAAACGGAAGAAACTGTTGAAATATCTTAGACGAACTGATTGGGATTCATACTGCCTTGTCCTGTCAAAACTCAGCCTTCGTGACAACCCGGATTACAAGTTCTAAGCTTGATGGTGCTAGAGACCCCACGGTTCTATCTTGGCACTCTTTTGGTTCAGGCAATGCGCTGTTGTGAGTGAGCCTTAGTTGTTCTAACTCTGTTAGGCATTTTACTCTCTAGGGAAGAAACTCGCTCTACTCTATTTTGTTCTCTTGAGTTTTGTTCGCTTTGAGGTCTTTAATCGTGCATTTGCGGTAAAGAAATGAAGTGGTGGATCTCTTTCATTGATGTTTAGTGTATTCTCTTTCACATTTGGATTATGATAATAAAGTTATTTACCAACAAGCCTCATGACCTTATTTTACATTTATAGCAAGCTAAGCTCATAACATGGTGCCATTTTAAAAGCAATGATTTGATCGTTTCCGAAATGTCACATTGTAGAAGAGGAACATTAAGTTTTTGGAGGAGAAATTATATCTACAGACTCAAAAACATCATGCCGTTTTGCTCACAAACCAAGAGCGCCAAGAGGCGTCTTTCCCTGCCCGGCCTCAAAGTAAAAGATCAACATGGCAACCATTGCGAGCCTCGAATGCTTAATCTCGGCCACTTTCAACCGCTCTAACGCCTCTCTGTCCGGCTCGTAAACGCCGTTGCTATTCTTCCCGGCGAGCCCCAACGGATCGAAGAATCTTCCACCAGGATAACCCTGATCGCCGGTGTAATTTGCGAAGTTCTCTGCGGTCCTCGACCACGGCGTCGCCCACTCAACTGATTGAGAATCCGGGTTGAAGAAATCTACCCATCTTTTGCTCTCCACCCAACCCATGAGAAGCAATTGGGTCCCGAGAAGTGACCCGAAGGAGAAAGGCGCGATCGCACTTGGATCAGCTCCAGCTTCGAACCATGGCACGCCGCTCCAGGCCTGGCCCACGAAGATTCCAAGAACTGCAGCCATCGCCCATCTCCCGTGGATCAGCTCTGCCTCTCTGTACCATTTCAGAAAAGCCGGGTCCTTTCCTAAACCCAACGGGTCAAACCCGAAATCTCCAGGTAGCCTACGAAAACCATACACATAAAACTCAGAGATTGGCTAAAAATTCAGGCTTATCATAACTCTATTGAGATCCGATCTACAAACTAGAATTATCTTAATATATTTGTTCATGCTAGTATATGAGAGATTTGAATGAAAATTCAGCATTGTTCATTCAAGTAACAGAGAGATTTAAGAGAATAGACTTACGAGCCATCAAGCCATTCAGGGTCAAGGAAGTTGCCGCCACCTTTAACGGCAGGGATCCACGATTTCTTGGACTGAGCAGCAGCAGCAGCTACAATCATATTTTTCCGGCCAACTCTCGGAGATCCAGCGCCTACACCGTTTCCCAATGCGGCGGCACTCCTCTTGCCTCCGGCGAGGAACGAAGAACCAAGTCCACTGAGCACAGCTCCGGAGACCGCCATCGCCATTAGATCTCTGATATCACTCTCTCTGTTTTTTCCTCTGAAGAAGGTGGAGAAATGAGTGTTTTGGTCTCTCTGTTTCGGAGCAAAAAGAAAACAAAGAGAGGAGATTTAGAGGGACAATGTGAGATAATGAGAATCTATAGACGATATCTCAGAGGCTGGCGTGGATAGATTTCTGACCAATTAGGAGTCAGAAACTACTTCACCATATCCACATCACCCACACTCTCTACTTCCAACTCAATATTTATTTATTTTAATATTTTTCTTGTCTAATTCTAATTTATGAGGGGGAAGATAAAATGACAGGTGGGATACACGAAGAATTATAAACTTGATTTTCATTTTTTCTGATTTTTTTTATTGAAATGCAAATGGCAGCCACAAATTTGTACAGAGTGGCATTGCGGTTTATTACGTTTAGATTACATTAGAACAGATTAAACCGAACGAAAATTTGAAAATATAGAAAATTAACGATTAAATGGTGGTGAATCCCACGAGGGCGAAGGAAGCTGAACCAACGGCTGATTAGAACCCGGATCCGGGATTGGTGTAACCGGTAATGGATTATCCGGTATCGTTGGGATTGACTCGATTGGTGGTGCAAATGACGTCACCACCGGTTGCTCTGGAGGTAGCCATGGATTTGTGACCTCTGGCGGCACGGTAAAGACTGGAGTTTGCGGTGGGATATCTCCGAGGACTGGTGGTGTGGAGAATACTGGAACTGTTGGTGGGTCTTGTACGGTCGGTGGTAATGTGAATATTGGCGGCAACTCTTGAACTGGTGGGGGTAGAATCGGAGGTAAGTCTTGAACGGGTGGAGGCAAAAGTGGCGGGAAGTCTTCAACCGGTGGAGGTAAAATTGGCGGGAATTCTTCAACCGGTGGAGGTATGATCGAAGGTAGGTCTTCAATCGGTGGGGGTAGAATCGGCGGGAAATCTTCAACCGGTGGAGGCAAACTTGGCGGGAACTCTTGAATCGGTGGTGGTAAAATCGAAGGGAGATCTTGAACCGGTGGAGGCAGAATCGGCGGGAAGTCTTCAACCGGTGGAGGTAGAATTGGCGGGAAATCTGTAACTGGTGGAGGCGAAAGTGTTGGCTGGTCAGTTGGTGGTTCGATGGTTACATCAGGTGGTGGTTCGAAGGATACGTCGGGTGGTGGAAGCTCCGGTGTAGTTTGCTCAGGCGGCGAGGGAATCAGCGGTTGTCCGATGACTATGTCCGGTGGGAAGTTATCTACCGGTGGAGGGAGTAATGAAGGGATAACTGGCGCGGGTGGTGGACTTTCGGGTGTTGTAACCGGCGGTGTTAATGTAGACCTGTCTACTGGCGGAGGAAGGAGGAAAATTGGAGATGGTGGAGGTGATCCAGTGGTTATATCAGGAGGCGAAAACCATGATATTGGTGGTAAAGGCGGTACGTCGGCCACCAGCGGTGGAGGTGTAGCGGCTGTTCTTGGGGATCCACCACCTAATACAGGAGGAGGAGGTGAATCAGTGATTCCCGGAGCTCCACCACCTAATAGAGGAGGAGGAGGTGCTCCGGTGATTCCCGGAGCTCCACCACCTAACAGAGGAGGAGGAGGTGAACTGGTGATTCCCGGGTCTCCACCACCTAACAGAGGAGGAGGAGGTGAACCAATGATTCCCGGAGCTCCACCACCTAATAGAGGAGGAGGAGGTGAACCGGTGATTCCCGGAGCTCCACCACCTAACAGAGGAGGAGGTGAACCGGTGATTCCCGGAGCTCCACCACCTAACAGAGGAGGAGGAGGTGAACCGGTGATTCCCGGAGCTCCACCACCTAACAGAGGAGGAGGAGGTGAAACGGTGGTTCCCGGAGCACCACCTAAAAGAGAAGGCGGAGGAGGGGAGTCGATAATTCCTGGAATTCCACCACCTAAAAGAGGAGGAGGTGGTGAGTCGATCGTTCCCGGAGTGCCACCGCCTAAAAGAGGTGGCGATGAAACCGAGCCACCAAGTAGTGGAGGTGGTGGCGATAAAACTAAAGGAAGGGATGGTGAGGGAAGAGAGGAAGCTAGTGGTGGAGGAAGGGGTAACACTGGAGTAGGAGGAGATATGTTCGGAATAGGAGAAGGAGGTGGCAAGACGGGGAATATAGGTGGTAATGGAGGAAGAACAATTGGTGTAGGGACAAATGGGACAACCGGAGGTGATGGCGGCGGTGCAGCTGGTACACAAACAATACAAGGCTGAGGAGGAGGAGGTTCAGGGGCTGCCACACAAGTAATGCAAGGGTTGGGAGGAGGTGGTGCGGGGGCTGAGACACAAGTAATGCAAGGCGTTGGTGGTGGTGGAGATGGGCAAGGAATTGGCGGTGGTGTTGGTGGTGGTGGTGGTGGTGAGCAAGGAACCGGAATGGGCGGTGGGGGTGATGCTTGTACACAAGTAACACAAGGTGGTGGTGGTGTACCGTTGACTATGCTTGGTGGCGGTGGTAAAGCCAGCGGAGGAGGCATGAAAGGGTTTTGAGGACAAGGGACAATTGGGAAAATCCATTGACCGCAAGTGTCGAAAATGCACCGGAAAAACACATCACATTTGGATGAGAAGTCTCCTCCGTTTCTATTTCGGCTTCTTCTTCTGCTGTTGGCTCTTCTGTTTCTTCTAACCAAACCTTTATTGTCTTCGTCTCTGTGTCTGTTGTGTGGATTCTCTATTGCTTCTGTTATTGAAACACTGATCAAAAGCAGTGTTACTACACATCTTATTACAATTTTCTTCATCTTTTCTGTTTCTTAAGGCATGCAAGAAATAAACTACGCATGTGTATGTATTTATAGTGGAATCATTGATGGTCGACTATGTTGGATTTTTGGCAATTCTTATGTTTGTTTGTCACTACTTAAGACCTTGGTTTCGTAAGGATTCAATGAATATTTATGGTAATAAAGGAGAATATTTATTTGGTTACACAATCCAATGTAAAGAGGCAATAACTAAAACTGACTCGGAATTTAGAGCTCTTAGGTAAGTGTAAGTGTTAGCCAGCCCACAGCCTCTCTGCTCAAAGAATATTGAAGTGAATATCACACAACTATTTTGTTTGTGTTGTAGCTTGTACCAATCTCTAAAATCTGATTCCGGTTAAGATTAACAGTTGGGTCAATGTGGAAACACATACGCCATTCTAGTTGGTTGGATTTAGCCATAATCACAGAAACTGAATATGCCCACTTTTGACTTTTTATCAGATGTGAAGACACTGTAACCGATTTAAAACGGCTCTGTTTAATATCGGATTGGATTTGATCAAGCATAAGTATTTGCAAACAAGCCAAGTCATGGTATATAGGACCGGTTTTATAATATCCAAGCATGTGCAACACGTCACAACATCTAAAACAAAAAGAATTGAATGTGAAGATAAAATAGTGAAGAGTAATTGTTATACGTTAAGAACAAACAAAAAGGTAAGGAAAGGAGTAGAATGATAACGTGTCGTCGATTCTTCTATAGAATGCTCTGCTCGAAGAAACCGCATTGAATTAGAATCGAGTCTTCACTTTGAGACTTGTGTTATCTTACCCACGGGCCACGCCGTTGCTTCAGCTGCTCTTTGTTTACCTCATTAAAAACAACCTGACCCCATCCACTCTTAGTTAAACATACCCTTAAATAACTCATAGTCCTGACTAGGTTTTGGGCCTGGTTTTTCTTAACTGTCACTAAGACCGGCCCATTATTACATAACGATATCAAAGCTTTATAACTTGTTTTTTTCCGAGACAAAAATAAATAAATTTCGATTTCTATATTCATAAACTAAAAATCCAAGAGACTGATGGGTAAAAACCACTAACCAGTAACGAATTGATTATGTGATTTTATTTAAAGAAAATATGAACACAGAAAATGTTGCGTTGCATCTACGTAGTTTAGTAATCGATTACACCAGCTAGATAGAAAGAAAAAAAAGAGAGATTTCAGAAAATGATGTGAGTTTGAACGTAGGAGATTCCATTAACTATGGAGGAACCTGATCAAAGGCCTCCGCCACCACTGGCGAGAACTGGGCGGGAACATCCGGAGGAGGCAGCCAAACTATTGGTGGCATAGGTGGGAAATCATCCTCTGGTGGTGGAAACAAGAAAACCGGCGGCGTTACGTCTTGAGGTGGTGGAAGCATGAAAATTGGCGGCGTTAAGTCTTGAGGTGGTGGAAGCATGAAAACCGGCGGCGTTAAGTCTTGAGGTGGTGGAAGCATGAAAATCGGCGGCGTTAAGTCTTCAGGTGGTGGCAGCCATAACGGTGGTGGTTGTATCGTCGGATCGCCACCTGGCAGCGGCGGCGGAGGAGACGGCACCAAAGGCGGAGCAAACACTATCACTGGCGGTGGAGGTGAAGGGAAAAAAAAAGAGGGTGACGGAGGAGGAGGTGAAGGAACAAGCGGCGGAGGCAGAGGTAGTGGTGGTGACGGAAACAAAGGAGAGGGAAATGGCACAAGCGGTGGTAGCCCTGGGGGCGGTCTCGGAGTCGGACCCGGTAGAAAAGGATTATCCGGCGAAGGTGAAGTAGGAAAAGGCCATCGGCCACAACTTCCGAATAAGTATCGGTACAGAGGATCGCAGTTTCTGCGTCTACTATTCTGACCACTACCGTTGCGCCTTCCTCTGTTTACTTGCTTTTTCTCCTTTATAGTTACAGCTGCGTTTGCGTTTGCGTTGTCTTCATGATATGATATGGACTCTGTTGTTGTGTGAACGATTAAAAGGAGTAGTGAAAACAAAAATCCAACCACAAATCGTTTTTTTATAAGCATAATTTCTTTGTGTTCACTCTTTTTTTTTCCTTCTCTCGTTCTTTGATGAGAACTTCTACGTTAAGGCTAGAAGACAATTATATAGGTATAAGAGTAATAGATCGTAGTCCATATTCATTAATGGTGTGAATACATATCTCATTGGAACATTAGGTGTAGTAAATGCTCTGACAGAAAGATAAAGAATCATCCCGATTAGCTATTTGATTTATCAAACATAAATTAGATGACGATTTCTTCATAACCCTTTTGGGTGATTATCTTTTTTTCTTTTTGGTTATAAAGAGAATTTTTTTTTCCCAGCAGAAAAAGTTTCTACTTGTAAATGGTAGAAGAAAAATAATACCTACCAGTTCCACTTCCACCTACATAATTCGATAGTGTAATTGCAGGTCACAAAAGTTAAAAAAGAGATGTTTAATAACCTCATTTATGTCACCTTACCATCCACACGGCAAAGTAAACAAGAAATAAGAATCTGAATACGAGAAATATTATAGGGACAACACTATAGATTATATTTTCCTAAAAAAAATCTTTTTATAGTTTAAAGTTTCACCAAAAGTAAATTATTTCCATTTTGTTTTTGTTTTTAAAATAGATTATTATGTTTTTTTTGCGGTACATTTGTTCTTAAACTATTTTAAGGATAAATTTTGGATATGTGTATTGAAAATTCGTAGTTGTTTAGAATGATGTGCCACCGTTGTAATTGAATGCTTTGCCCATTCACTTCGTGCTTATCTGCATCCTCTGCACACGATCGTTTCTTCCAAAACTTTGACTTCAGTTTAGAGGGTTTTAGTCGAAGCTATTTTCTTTACATAATTTTAGTCACGAATGCTAATCAAATTTTACTTCTAAGTTGCAAAAAGTTTTTTTTTAAAATATAATATATATATATATATTGAAAAGATGAAATTCTTATAGTTTACGTGGAAGGAAAATAAATCGATAATATGGGCCTTTATATGTACGAAATGAAAACAGGCCCATTGTAATAAGTGTCAAGTACACATGGCAAAACTGATTCCACGCAAAAGGACGAACTTCTGGAAGCGCAAAGTAAATCCGAAAGAGGTTAGATACTCAGTCAATCTACTTAGAAAAAAAAAAACAAAAAAAATTATATCTTAGGAGTCTCAACGATGTATCTTCCTCCTCTAGACCCTTCATCAAATCCCACCTCTTCCTCTGTGGTAAGATTTCCCGACTTAAAATAGATTAATTATCTTCTCTTTCGCGCTGAAATCACTGAATTGAGCAGTAAATTAAACCAATTTTTTGATATTTCGTTGGTAATTTTTCTTTGTTTCAAAAGAGCATCATAAGCCCAAATGTCAAAAAGGAGGAAAAACCCTAACTTGAGTGAACATTGTTTTGCTTCTGTTTGATTAGTTCATTTTAGTAAAAAAATTTGTTATTTGACCAACAAAGTAAAAAAAGTAAAAACAATTTGTTGTTTTGTTTAATTATGATCAGTCACCAAAGTCGAAGATGATGGCACAGAGATGCGATAACGGATTTAAGCTAAGGAAGTTGAATGATGCTGTTGAAGAAAACAATGTAATGCAGATCCAGTCAAACATCACACATGAGAAGAATCTTTTGTCGGAACCAGAAGCAGGTTTGGGAACTCAGACAACGGAGCCCACAACTGAAGGTACTCTTTTGTTTCACCTTTTTCCTAATATTGGTGTTATCACTTATCTGTTTGTCATTTTGTTGTTTAGAAGATACTCAAAGATTGCCAGCGAAATCAGAGTTGTATAACTTATGTTGTCTGAAGCATTGGGTAGCACCAAAGTATGAGTGTTCCGCCGAGGGTCCTAGCCATAAGAGATTGTAAGAGGACATTATTTTCTGCACTCTCTTTTACATTTTTTACGTTATATAATTCTCTAATCGTGATCATCATGTTTTTTTTTCTTTTATTTTGTTCAAGATTTACAGTCAAAGTTACGGTTCAAATTAAGGAGGATTCTCGGATGACGGTTTTGGAGTGTTGCGGGAATCCGCAGCACAAGAAGAAAATCGCAGCTGAACAGGCAGCAGAAGCAGCGCTTTGGTATCTTAAGAAAGTGGGTCATACCCTAAAATGATGGTAACATGTGTAATGATGATCTTTGTCAGTTAGAATCTGTTAGCATGATCAAATAGTCTAGTTTTGTTCATGTTTTATTGGCCTTGTGGATTATTTAGCTTTTGTTATAAACCTCTACCTAGGGAGCTCAAAAAGGGAACCTCTATTACAAAATGCTCATCTCTTATGAAATTATGTTTGATGTGTAATCAATCAGCATTTGTGTACAAGGATCATCTTTTTTGTAACATTAGTTCTAAGTAAACAAGTAAGGTTTTGTTATCATTTGCTCTCTTTGGTTTCTTACTGTAACCGTCACTAGATGAGTGGATCCAAATGAAATGATATAGGCATATCCAGAAGAGAGTTAGTAGATATCAGCGTGTTAAGGTGAATCTGCCCTATTTGATCTGTTAAGACGCGACATTGCGACAATCTTCTAATGCAGTCTGATGTAGACTATATGGTAATGACTAATGAGAGACATACCTCTGGCTGGTGCAAGAATATACTGGTCTTGGCAGCATCAGGTTTATGATTCTCCGCACCTTTGCTCCAGTCATAACAAACCTATTATAAACGTTTAAAGCAAGCGTTACACAAATAATCTACAAACTCAACAAGAGTTTAGTGCTTCTGTGGTGGTAAGGAAGAGATGCATACCGCATAAGCAAATATTGAACCATTGTGATTGAACGTACTGCAAGGAATTGGCTGATCCATACTTTGACATGACCTGAGACATTTGTTGAGGAATACTATGCAACTGTTAGTTAAAAATGACATAGGGCAAATTGAAGAAAAACCACATATGCAACAAAGATGCTTTTGAAAATACCTTGAGCCTTAATTTACTATCCTTGTCCCAGAGCCAGTGCTCGCAAACGTGCCTTGTATCTGTAATTCACAACACATGATGAAGTTAATTGCTAACCAATCTAGAACATGTGAATGTCGAGTCATAGGGCTTACCGGGTGGAAATTCAGAGAGTTGACTGGGAAAATAGTATTGCCTACTCTTGTGGCATTTGAAAGTGTAGTTTTTGCTCTCTTGTGCATCATCAAGATGATGAACACCAACGTCTACCTCAACTGAACCAACCTATAGCAAAACATTGGATCTAGGTATCATAACTATTATATTACTCGTTGTGATTGAATAGGTTTATAGTGATCATTTTGATTATTTGAGAGAATTGAAATGTGTAAGCATCAGAGAAGGAGAAAAGTGATAAGAGTAGGTAGGGGTGGGCAAATGGAAATTCCGGACGAGATTTTACAAAAATGATAAAGCAACAAGAATTTAGGAAATAAAAGAATTAGTTTCATTTACGTTCCATATAAAATATAAAATGGGATCGGGGGATGAGAATTCGCAAAAAATAAATATGATAAAAAAATTAAAAAATAATAAATTATTACAAATGTATTCGTTTAATAATTAAAAAAAATTAAAATTTAGAAATAAACCAACATACACAAAGTATAAACACAAAACTCAACAATTAGAAGTCAAACAAACAATAGCTAATAGTATATTACATATTTACCATTATAGGAGAAACAAGAAATTAAAGTAAAATAATAGTGGAGATGTGGAATCGTGGATGAAACTGGTGGAGTCGCAGAGAAAAAAATATACTTTTTAGGTTATAAGATATCAAAATTTTTTAATTTATATTTATCCATTTATTAGACAATATCACAAAATTATAAAAATATAATAATAAGGAAATTTGTTTTAAACATATTAAATTTTTTGAAAATTTAAGATTCAATATTTTATAATTTTCTTTTATTATTATATATAATTTATCCTAAATGAGATTTCGGAAATTCTCTTTTCCATTCCATTCCCAAATAGGAATATCTTTATAAATGAGACGGAAATTTTCCATGCGGAAAGAGAATGAGATAAGATGATAATTGTGCCCACCCCTAAGAGTAGGTACCAAAGACCCTTTTTTTTAGTCAGGAAATGCAGCAAGACACCTTGTATGTTGGATCAACGAAGATTCAATTCTCTTTAACTCCATCTACAATATTAGAAGAGACAAGTGTTGATTCAACTATGATATCAGGTCCAGTGTAAAGGTGCATATGTTTACCTACATGATGTTTTTGTAAGTCGAAAACTAGTATTTTCATGTCCCCAGTCTTAACAACCATGAGAAAAATGCGACAAAATGAACAAACTCAAAATTATTGGTTTTGGTAATTTTGGTTTTGTCCATTCTGTGTGTATTTTACATTTTTTTTGTCGGTTCATGTTGAATCTGAGAGTTTTATTAAGTTAACTGATAATGGTGAAATTTTGTAACATGTACTGGCCTCACTCCTATTGCCTTCTCAAAATCTTATCTCAAAGAAATCATCATCAAATCAAAATTTCAAAAGATCCAAACTTTTCATAATTATAGAGTGGAGCTATTCTAAACCTCACCGTTGCTATTGAAATGTTTAAAATGTTTTATCGTTAAAAGATTAGATGGTAAGGTGGGATGTTGGTGGCTGTAATTTTTTTTTTATTAGTTGCCGATTTTTCAAAATATATAAGTATTTCTATAATATTTTCTTAAATAAAAGAAAAACTTAGAATAATGTCATCACTTTTAAACCTTTTAAATCTTATGTGTTTTGAAAATATTTTTAAAATTACTCATCATTTTGTAAAAGATTAACTTGTAATTTCATAGTTAATCTTGTAATTTCATAGTTATCATTATCTTGTAATTTCTAAAGCAATCTTTTAGAAAGATAGTAGAATCAAATATAGTTCCCTTATTTCATTCAAAATATTTTTTGTTCAAAGTTTAATGTATAATTATGTTAAAGAAAAAAATCAACAGTAATTCTAAGAATTTAATTTATAGAGAGTGAATTTAATTTATACAGAGAGTGAAGTAAGGAATAAAACATAGAAAATCTTTGAAAAAAATAAGAGTTAATATCATGGATTAAAAAATAAAAAATTCCTGTAAAAAAAGATTGACAAGGGAGTGCAATTGGAGAATTTGTACTTAGTTAGACACATTCATTCAAATTGAATGTCTAACTATATACAAGTACATGTTGTAAAAAAAAAAGACTATAATAAGTAGATAAATGGAATTTACAAAAATTAAAAATATCATAAATATAAAGAAAATAATTTATATATAGAGAGAAAACATAATATCTTCACACAAATTTATTTTATTTTCTGCCCTATTTTCTTAGACACCTTGATTATGGACAAGATTTTAGATTAGTCTTTTCATTACGAAAGAACCAAGTGGGAAACTCTTTTAAAAAAGTAAAAAGTAAAAAAGAGAGAGTAAAAATTATGTACACTTACTTGTGTATACATGGAATAAAAAAAACAGATACATATAAAAAGGGTGTATCGAAATCTAGAATGATAAAAAAGAGAAATCGTATCTCTCTTCCAATCAGGTGCTTCGTCTCTCAGATTTTCCCCATCTAGAAGCTTTCGTGTGTTTTCTCTTTCGTGGTGCCTCTTCTCTTCTCTTTCCTTTTCTGTGTTTTGTTAATTTTACTATTTCTTTCCTCTTTTTCTATTTATCCTTTTGCTTATTTAATACTTTTTGTTCCCCCAAAATTTTTCTATCTCTAATTCTGTGAGAGTCTTCTAATCAAATCTATACAGATGCGTCGCTCTTCATCAAAGAAGAAATCAGGTCAATCAGTTGAATCAGTCACCACGGATCTCTTTCGCTCAGGTTTTATTATCTTCTCCGATTCCAATCAATTCCGTCTAGGGTTTATGATGTTATGCTCAAAGTCGAACTCTTTATTTTGTGTTCTTGGTTCGGATTTTGTAAATTTCTTGTGATTGTCATCTTTTAATTCAAAACTGGATTATAATCTCATTAACTCTTGATGGGTTTTGTGTTGATGCTCACAAATTTGGATAATCATGGATTTTGAAGAATTGAACTCAGATAAAGCTATCAAAATCACTACTTGACGACTTAAATATTCAGTCTAATCAAGAATTTACTTTGTTTTATCTTTGTGTAAACGTTTTCTACTTTGTTCTGACTTATGTGTGGTTTTTGTTCAGCTTCGAGCAGGGCCTCGACTAAAGAGATGGATCGAATAGATCAATTATTTTATCAGTACGCCAATAAATCTTCCAATCTGATTGAGTAAGTATCTGTTTATGCATGAATCATATTTCTCTGTTATATCAGTTCAGGCCATGATATTATGATACTAATACTTTTGGTATTACTACTACCTGAACAGCCCTGAAGGGATAGAGGAACTATGCTCCAATTTGGAAGTGTCTCATACTGATATCAGAATCTTGATGCTTGCCTGGTAATTACCAATCCATCGAAAACTTTATTAACTTCTTCTTTACCACAATTGCATATGCTTATCATTTAAATTCTCGCAATCGCAGGAAAATGAAAGCTGAGAAACAAGGTTACTTTACAAATGTAAGGGAAGCACACAAATTTGCAGAATAAATCTGAGCTAGAGATCCTTTTTACTTTGAATCTCGAATTAAGTTTGTGATTTTTTTTTTATGAGCTTAACTTATTGTGCATCTGTAGGAGGAGTGGAGAAGAGGCGTCAAGGCTTTAAGAGCTGATACGATCAATAAGTTGAAGAAAGCCCTTCCGGAGCTGGAGAAAGAGGTTCAAAGTTTTATCCTTTTAAATTTTATTTTCATATTGGTTGACATCTTTCAAGTATCCTAAATCTTTTCTTCCTTACTTTTTTTTTTGTATCTTTAAGGTTAGGAGGCCAACAAATTTTGCAGATTTCTATGCTTATGCCTTCCGCTATTGTTTAACAGGTATAAATTAAATTCTGCTTCTGTATGAGATATTTGTATTTGGTGGTTTCTTTTTCTCCTTTATGTTTATGTGACCTTTGTTTTACTATTCTTCAATACAGAGGAAAAACAGAAGAGCATAGACATAGAGACTATATGCCAACTCCTAGATATTGTCATGGGATCTACATTTCGAGCTCAAGTTGACTACTTTGTTGAGTATTTAAAGGTTTGCATCACTCAAAAGTCTCACTTTTTTTGGTTAACTCGCAATTTCATCATCACATGATTGTTTCTTTCGTATGACAGATTCAAAATGACTACAAAGTCATAAACATGGACCAATGGATGGGATTATACCGGTTCTGCAATGAGGTATGTTTCCTAATTCTTTTAGTTACTGGCTTGGCAGTGGCAGCTCAACTAATTCGAATTTGTTTGTGACATTAACAGATAAGTTTCCCAGACATGGGGAACTACAATCCAGAGCTTGCATGGCCATTGATTCTTGACAATTTTGTTGAGTGGATTCTCGAAAAACAAGCCTGAAAGGTCGTTATTGAGTCGTCTCCTCAAGTCTCAGCTTGAAAGCATCAAATCTTTTTACTAGAGAGTAATGAGGCCATTCATCAAACAGACTCAGCAAAATTTTATTTCAGTTTTCTCATCCTTGAAACATTAAAAAAAAAAACACACATTATATGATTCTTGTTACATGTGATTAACTTCAATAGAGGGAACACATTATGTTTTGATTTATTTTTATTAAGTTTTCTATTGGTTTTACCAAACCGATATCAATTACAAAACGATTTTGAATCTGCTTGAAACCAATGTCTCTCTGCCACACTTTATACATTAGATTCATCTTGAAATGGACGGTGTGGATTAGCTTATACCATTGCTAAATAATTCTTAAACCCGCAAAAGAAAACTCCTTGAATTTCATATGTTCTCTTAAACCCTAGAAAAAACTTGTTCCTGGTCCTCTGTTATTCATCTGTCTGATAATGGCTCGTCTCCTCAGATGTCTGAGAAGAACAGTGATATGTAGTTCATCGTCGCCTTCAATTTCGTATGGAAATCCTAGAACATGTGTTCAGTCAAATCAAAAACCTAGTTTCTTAATCAGCCGCAAGTTTCTTAGCTCCGGGAGTTACGTGTCGGAAATGCGGAAATCAGCTTTTGAGGGAAACATTCTCCGGTTAATTCGTTCTGAGATTCAGTCTGAGCTCGATCACTCACCTCCTCTTCAGGTATTCTATATGCTTGTTCGACATTAGGTAATCTGATACTAGAAAAGTCGAGACACTTCGAACACTGAAATCTAAGATTTGAATCATCTCATACGCAAAAATACAAAATGATTATCCAGAGTTCAGACTATGTTTCTTGCTCGCTGAATTGAGTTTGTGTTTTGAGAATCATAAATCGCCATTTCTAGGAAGAAACGCTCTGACTGAATCTACATTATTGCATAGTCCTACAAAATTTGTTTACTATGTCTCTCCGCTTTCTGATATGAATATTTTGTTTGTACACAAAATTTCAGCCAGAGGAGAGGTTTGGTCCATTCACGGTGAATGAGCGGCCAAGTGAGCAGTGGATTAGCTTGAGAAGAAAATTTGGGGACAAGGAAGATATTAAGATTGAAGCAACAATGTTTGATGGATCAGTTCCATCATCAAAATCTGCAAGCAGTGACCCTGAAGATGTTCAGCTTCACATTACCTTCATTGTCACCATCACTAAGGGTGATGGTGAGACCTTCGAGATCATGTGTTCTGCTTGGCCTGATACCATTCAGATCTCCAGGTTCTTCGTTCGTAAATGCAGCATAAACTCACCAAATGCCTATACCGGACCAGAATTTCAGTACTGTGATTTTGATCCCTTCTTTTTTTCTTTCGGATATGAATCATATGATCAAACTTAACTTTGTCTTTGATTGTTTATTTCTACAGGGAAATGGAAGATGAACTTCAAGATTCGCTTTATCGATTTTTGGAGGAAAGAGGTATAAGTGATGAACTTGCTGAGTTCTTGCATCGTTACATGAAGAACAAAGATAAAGCTGAGTATATTAGATGGATGGAGACTGTTAAATCTTATGTTGAGCAGAAATAAAATCTTATGCTTACCACATTCTTAATATGCATCCAATGAATGTTCCCTTGGATATGGTTTAACTAGAATTTTATTGGCATGGTTATTTTCTTATCTTCCAGATGTATGGATATAAATATGGATTAAGTGAGTACATAGTTATGAATGATTAAGATTTTTATTTGATTTCGAACCCTTCTCAATGTAGTACATACAACACCAGCTAAAAAATCCAGTAAAAGATGAGAGTAGATTGTTGTATTGTATCTCAACAATAACTGAACATCCTAATAAGTCCATCTAAACTGCAAAGACAGGAATGAAATTTGCTGTACACAAAATATTTATGTTTTTGATCTTTAGATTCTTTACTAGAACACCGATGATTGCAGAACAAATTAACATCATGTGAAAACCAGACGTGGCCCAACAGAGAGATGAATTGGAAAAAAATGGGCAAATTTTACTTGGTTAACCAGTAGATGAATATGAGAAATGTGCATACAGCAGCTACAAGTGAAAGAATGATTGTATCCATCGACTTTTTCCTCTTTATTGCTGACAGAATAGTGTTCACCTGCAGTGGTTCAAACCATAGAAATGCTGAGTAAATAACACAGGCCATACCCAAACATAAAGAAAGCAAAGAGCAGAAAAAAAACAGCTTGTAAATACGAGACAGGAAAGCTCATTGTACCGTGGGTAGACGACTGGTTACATTGCTAATCTTTGAGTTGATGCCTCCAAAAGTTGAACGTTGAAACACAAGTGTACCAAGTGTCGCCTGAGCTTGTGAAATGACACCATCCATCTGCATTCGTCATGGGGCATTGAGTTAACTTGAGGAAGCCCTGTATAATTATACAGCTGAAGAGTCTAACAAAGCTGACTGGGGAAGGAGTTTATTTACCTGCACTGTATTGCGGTTGATTCCCACATGTTCCTTGAGCAGGGCTTGTTCGCCATCCCCATCTTCTAAGTCTAATCTAGTCCGATCAAATTCTCTAAAGTCCTCAAGAAGTGAAGCATGCTCTTGTTTTGCTCTAAGACTGGACCGGTGTCGATAAAATTCCTGCATTTTGAATGAGTCATACATACAGGAACCAGAAGGTGGAGTCATAAACTAGTACATACTCTAAAGAATTATGAAATGATATTGACTAGTAAAGGAAAAGTACCTGTGTGAGATCTTGAAGGATCTCTTGATGTCGAGTTAAAGTATGAGAGACCATTTCTGATCCACCAGAAGATACCCATGCTTGCATCTGGGCATTAACTTGTTGAAGTTGCCTTAGCAATAAGTCAATCCCAGCTTCAAGATCAGTCTCTGTACCATCTAACTTTGTTAACGCCTTTGTGGAAACAAGTCTACGATATGAATGCATCTGCTCGTCAAGCTGAGCTTCAATCTTTCTAGCCTGTGGGATTCAACACAAAAAGCATATATTCCTTTAACATTACAGTTGGATCCAATAGAAAGATTAATTGATCCTTGAGATGCCGCCAAGCAGAAATGACCAAACAATTTCCCCAATTCGAATGATATCAATTCAGATATCCCAAAACGAATTCCAATACAGAATTCAAATAATATCAGACGCTACAAGCTTAGCAAATGAGCTGCATAGAATTAGACAGTAGTTTCTAATCAAATCACAGAAGAATTTAAACCTGTTTTCGTAAAGCATCCCAAGAGCTAGGCACATCCATGGTGTCTGTCAAAATCTCCAGCGGATCGTCTCTTTACTCGATATAAATCAGATGCGAAATCAAAGAGTCTCCTTCCTCCTCCTCGCCACCAAAGGAAGATACGATCCAATTGGTTCGAAATTGATAGAAGTGAAAAAATCCGGATCGGATCGGATCGAGAGTCGTTCGGAGACGCAGACAGAATTTCTGCGTGCCCCTTGAACGGATTTTGCTTAATCAGTAAATTAATCCATTCAATAACTCAGATTCCGGGGTTATGATCTGGTGTTTCTCACCTTACAATAAGCGTGTATACATGTTGACCCATCTATTCTAGTCAAACTTCCAGCTGACGTGGTTGGTTACCGGGTTCTCTAATCAAACCGCTACGTTCCACTATCACAATTCGAATTCAACCGATAAATGGAGACGCTATTTCAAGGCGGCGGAGGAGAAGACGAAGACCCTTGGCTGGCGCCAGACAAACTCTACCACGTTATATTCTGTTTCTCCATCTCTCTTCTCTTCTCTAATCTCGCTTCCTTCTCCCGCTACTCCTTTCTACGTCGTCACTCCATCTGGATCGGATCTGCGTTCTCACTCGCCGCTGGTGCAGCTAAAGAAGCTGCCGATCAATTTGGTATATTCCCTTCCGCAGGTGCCTCCGCTAGAGACGCCGTCGCGGACGCAGTTGGAGTTGTGATTGCTGCTTTGCTTCTCTTCCTTTGGAAATCTCGCAGATCACGTTCTGAATCGAGTCAAAACAGACCGATCCTGCCGATTTGAATCCCGGTTCAGTGTCTGGTTCTCAGATATAATCTCTAGTGTCCTCCGAGAATCTTGCAGTATTATTACTAAATGATTTATCGATTTAATCATCACAATTTTGGTAATCTCTTGGATTGCAATGTTATATAAACTCTGGCATTTTACATTTGATGATCAATGTCTGAACATTTTCAGAGTTGTTGGCTTTGTTTTCATTTTTCTATATGGAAACCTGGAAATGTGTTTATGCGTGTGATAATTCAAGCGAATGGGTTCACTCAATAAACTATACTCAGATTGTTGATATATTGCTAGTGCTAAGTATGTATGAGTCACGAAATCTGAATTTGGAATTAGTTCAGTGTTGGGCTCAATATAAAATTTTCGTTCACCATTTTGCTCGTAATGAAGATCACTGAGAGAGTTATTAAAAAAAAAAAAGAGCATAGAAACGATTTATTTGAAAATATTATGAAATGAGTATGAAAAAAGCTTATACATATAGTTAAACATTACACTATATTAAATTTTATTATGAATAACATAAATTCAATACATTATATTTATATATAATTAAATATCAAATGTATTAAAATTTCTATGATTAACATATACCTAGTATCTCAATTTTACATAATTCAATTTAAAATAATTTAAAAAATTTATAAATCCTCATACTCATTGCAATTCAATAAAAGCCAGTTTGAAATTCTATGTTATAAAAAAAATCATTCGGCTCAAAATTTTCGAAATAGCCAACCCAATTATTAAAAATAAATCAGATTCTCTTAATTTTGTTTATATTATTCAGCTTTTTTAGCTTCTTTTATTTTTTGGTCAACAGTGCTGATCCCTAACTTTACCTATTGGTGCTAGAACTTTCATCAGACCTCAGTCCTCACTCACTCAGCTTTCTTTTCTCTTCTCCGTGTTTCCCTTACCCCTCCTTCCCCGTCTAACGTGAGCTCCAGATATCTTCTAGTCTCTGATTACACACTGGATTTTGCGTACCGTGTTTCTTCTGGGCATCTAGTCCTTTAACGCTTTACTTACTTTTTCTCATTTTCTGTAGAATTTTTGGATTTCGTTCGGTTTCTTGTCATGCATGTGTCAATCTCGTTATAGATTATGTAAATGCTGTATCAGTTTCATCTATTATGCTTCCTCCAGTGTTAAAAATTTTGGGGGTTTTTAGTCCAGTTCTTGTCTAGGGTTTCTCTTGCTCTTAAATTTTGATATTATCGACTAATTTTGCTACAAATTGAGTCTCTTTTTGGGATTTTCCCATAAATTTATCTTCAGTACCAGCAGCAAACTCTGCTGCATGAGCTATCTGGTGGAGTTTTGCTCTCTGATGTGATATACTCATTTAAAGTCAAAAAGTATATCGATTTCTTAGAGATTTTTCTTTAGCATTTTTTGGTGAACGATTCATCATCTTTATTGCTATCTCAAGGAATGTGTCAATTGCGTTTCAGGTGAAGCAAGGTAAGATGGATATCTCATCTGTTGAAGAGGAGGAGATCAGCGAGTCAGAGATTGATGACTATTCTGAAACACCCTACCTGCTCTTGCAGAGCGGCAAATACAAGGTTATGGTGAATGGAATGCTGAGATGCCCTTTTTGCGCAGGCAAGAAAAAGCAAGATTACAAGTACAAGGAGTTGATTGCACATGCTTCTGGGGTTTCCAAAGGATCTGCCACTAGAAGTGCTCTACAGAAGGCTAAACATCTCGCCTTGGCTAAGTTTTTAGAGAATGAGCTTGCTGATTATGCAGAACCTGTTTCACGCCCTCCAGTTCCTCAGTTGGACGAGTCAGAACCAAAACCTGGTGAAGTCTTTGTCTTTCCGTGGATGGGGATTGTCGTTAATCCTTTGAAAGATTCTGATGACAAGGAAGTTCTACTCGATTCAGCTTATTGGTTGAACAGGCTTTCTAGATTTAAGCCTGTTGAGGTGAATGCCTTTTGGGTCGAACAAGATTCTATTGTTGGGGTTATTGCTACGTTTGATAGCGACTGGGGTGGTTTTGCGAGTGCCACAGAACTTGAAAAAGAATTTGAGAATGAAGGGTGCAGCAAAAAAGAGTGGACAGAGAGGAGCGAAGATTCAGAGGCAAAGGCCTATGGTTGGTGTGCACGTGCAGAAGACTATAACTCTGCAGGTCCAATAGGTCAGTACCTCTCCGACGTGGGAAAGCTAAGAACAGTTTCGGATATTTCGCAAGAAAAAGAGCAGAATAGAAACGTTGTCCTGGACAAACTTTCAAATATAATCGCTTTGTCAAACGAGGGTCTGAGCAAGGTCCAGTACAGTTACAACAAGACGGCAATGTCACTGCAGAGGGTCTTAGAAGAGAAAAAAAACTTGCATGAAGCTTATGCAGACGGTATTTACTGAGACACTAACATGTTTATGACTCATATAGCATGTGTAAGGTATCTGACTATTTTTTTAAAAATTTCTCTCCTCAGAAACAAAGAAGATGCAGCAGCTGTCGCTTCAGAATATCCATAAGGTCCTAACTGATAAAGAGAGGCTAAGCGACGAGCTGGATTTTAAAATGCGAAAACTGCAGGCTTGGGCCAAAGATTTGGACAAAAAGGAAGCACTAACTGAACTGGAGAGACAAAAGCTTGATGAAGACAAGAAAAAGGTAATATCCATAGTCAGTATAATACATAGAAAACTATCAGTCTGTGCAGATGTATGCATTTATCTTTTCCGAGGTACCAATGATCATTTTATATTTTCTTGCTTTTGCAGAGTGATGCTATGAACAAATCCCTACAGTTAGCCTCCCGTGAGCAGAAAAAGGCTGACGAAAGCGTCTTGAGTCTTGTAGAAGAGCATAAGGTATATTTCATTGTCTATATTAAGTTAATCCCAAAGTTGAGGGATTAATTGTTCCTTCCCTTATTTATGTCTGAGTTTGAAACTATCTCCTTCATTCCCCAGAGGCAAAATGAAGAGGCTTTGAACACGATCCTTCATCTTGAGAAGCAGCTAGACACAAAACAGACACTGGAGATGGAGATTCAAGAGCTAAAAGGCAAATTGCAAGTGATGAAACATTTAGGGGATGATGATGATGAGGCGGTCAAGGAGAAAATGAAGGAGATGAATGAAGAGCTGGAGGAAAAGAAAGCTGAGTTAGAAGGGGTAGAGCAGATGAACTCAGCCCTGATGACAAAAGAACGTCAAAGCAACGATGAGATACAAGCAGCGCGGAAAAAATTGATTGCGGTACAGGTTTCTAATGCTTTAGTTTTTTGGGTACTGACACACTTGCATTTTGCCATTACGCAGCATTTTATAACAATGTTCCTGAGAAATTTATCTCTTTTTTCGTGTCTGAAAATGCTGCAAACATGGTCAAACACTCTAGTTTGTGGAATATCTTGAGCTGACAATTGAACTTACAAATTATGTACTGATTGTTCAATAAACCTATTTGATGGGGATGGAGTGAAGATGAACTCTCATTTGATAAGATTATGGTCTATGACTACTCTAGGACTCTGATAAAATTCACAAAAATATACCACAATATCTTGTCTGGAAAATGCATACTGCCTGTAGCAACAACCAAAGTTGGAATAATCTATGTGTTGTTAATTTTGGCCTTTGTTGTTTGTGGTTTTAATACTCAAAGGAAAGCTCTTTTTTCAGGGGTTGACAGGATTGTTGGGGGCCCAAACTGATATCGGGGTTAAAAGGATGGGAGAACTTGATGATAAACCCTTCCTGAATGTTTGCAAGCGGAGATATTCTGCAGATGAAGCTACGGTTCAAGCTGGCATCCTTTGCTCTAGATGGCAGGAGAATCTCTCGATGCCATCGTGGCATCCGTTCAAACGTGAAGGAACCGGTGACAACGCAAAGGTATGTTCTTTCCTACTGTCTCATCCCATTTTACGAGAGTGTATCTCACTGAATTATGATTTAGGTTGACGCCATTATGACTTTTGAAAAGTGTCTGGTCTTTCTTACCCTTTCTGGGCCACTGTTTTAGTTAAAATACTGTATGTAGGAGTAACCTCTGATTCTGTGAATGTTGATACTTGTATCCATCTGTTGGTGCAACTGTATGTTGAGTTAGCAGTAATGGTGTTAGATGTTTATGGTAACAGGAAGTGGTAGACGAAGAGGATGAGCAGCTGAAGAAGCTTAAAGGAGAGTGGGGATTAGAGGTGCATAACGCTGTTAAAACAGCTCTCGAGGAAATGAATGAGTATAATGGAAGTGGTCGGTACACAATTTCAGAACTGTGGAACTTCAAAGAAGGAAGGAAAGCAACATTAAAGGAAGTGATTACATTCATTTCGAACGACATCAAGATTCTGAAACGCAAAAGAACCTGAAGGTATGACACAGGTCTCCTTATTCAGCTTACATATGTAATGTGCTATAGTTTAAACCTACATACACTCCAGTACCTGAGAAGTGTGTAAAAGGCTTTATAAGGTTCTTCATCAAAACTGCATAGGCAGGTTCTCGTTTGTTAATTCAGTTAAAGAACTTCATTTCGGATGTGGTCTGGTTTTGGTCTTGTGCCATTTTGATTTGAACTGAAGAATCCAATGATCTTCTACTTTGGTTGCAGGATGTGGAGGAGGAAGAAAAAGAAGAAATGGTTAAGCTTTATATATCTATTAAATAACTGAGAATTGAGAAGCCTACATGATGTAAAACAATTAGGATACTCATATACTCTCTCTATCGAGGCTTAGCCATTCAATTTGTCTTTTTGAATCCTGAAATGTGAGAGATTTGGAACAGCTAATTAACCAGTGCTTTGATTATTTATGTTGCTTCTGAATTGTGATTTGTTTCAACTTTAAAGTTAAACAATAGCTACCCCATGCATGTTTATATTTAATAATTAATAATACAATATAAATCTAATTTTGATTTATAAAGTTGACAAGGAGGGCCAAAAAATGGTTTATATCAGTAATTATTATTTGGGGTTGGCAGTTTTTTTTGTCTGAATAGGTTAAGATTGTTTTGGTATATTAACAAATGAATATTCTGGTAACAAACGAGTTTTTTTTTTGTTTGGATTTCTTTTTAGAAAAGAAAACGAGAGTCTTAAGAAATTTAATAAATACAACCAATATTAAGACCAATTAAATTTTATTTTCGTCTGGATTATACAAGAAATTTGTGGCAAAGAGAAAACAAACAGATTCAGAGGTGAGACAGAGACGGGAAAAAAAAAAAGAAAACAGAGCTTTAAATCAAAAAGCCTGAAAAGTTAAAAAAACGATTTAAGGGAAAAAAAAAATTCAGCAGAGTTGAGAAAATTCGATTTATTAATATCCCCTCTCCTTCCTCTCCCAGTTTCTACATCATACCTTCGATAAACCACCGCCTTCCTCCGAAACCCTAACCTGGAGAATCGCCGCCTTCTCCAGAAAAATCTATCTATTAATCTTCTTCGTTTGATTTTCCAGGTTCGAATAGCCGACTTGATCGCTTCCTCATTTCTTCTATATCATACATCTCTCAATCTCTGTGTGTTTGTATCTTGGTTTGCGTTTGAATCTTTGCGCGAGATTTCGTCTTCATTGGGATTGATTGTTCTCTTGTTCTATTGGAATTTGATTGCAGATTCTGAAGAAACCGGATCGGATCTTTCTCTAGATCCGTTCTAGGTTTTTTTATCGATTTCTTCTATCATCTCTCGCATCCAGATGCAAGTTTTCTCAAGGTCTGATTCATCATAATCGACATAGAAATGTCGCAGCAGGTTTCGAATCCGAAAGACGAAGATGATGCGATTGAAATCCGCGAGGTCTGGAACGATAATCTTGAGGAAGAGATGGCTCTGATTGAAGAAGCCATAGACGATTTCCCTTACGTCGCCATGGACACAGAGTTCCCAGGAGTCGTGTGCAAGACAGTAACGGCAACGCCAAACCCAAAGCACTATGATTTCAACTACGAAACGCTGAAGACGAACGTGAACATGCTCAAGTTGATTCAGCTCGGCCTCACCTTATCCGACGAGCAAGGAAACCTCCCAACCTGTGGAACTAACAACAAGCAATGCCTTTGGCAATTCAACTTCAGAGAATTCGATCTCACATCCGACATGTTCGCCATTGATTCCATCACCCTCCTCCGTAACTCTGGCATCGATTTCGAGAAGTACAACGAATCCGGCATCGATTCGAAACGATTTGCGGAGCGTCTAATGGGATCAGGAATAGTGCTTAACGAGAAGATTCAGTGGGTAACATTCCATTGCGGATACGATTTTGGATATTTGCTGAGAGTCTTGCTCGCGAGAGATCTACCGGATGAGCAATATGAATTCTTGGGTAGGGTGAAGGTCTGTTTCCCGGTAGTGTACGACATCAAACACTTGATGAACTTCTGCACCGGTATCTATGGAGGTCTAGACAGTGTCGCGGTCTTGCTTGGTGTTAAACGAGTCGGGACATCTCACCAGGCTGGATCAGATAGCTTGCTAACGTTGCGTGTATTCAACAAGATGAAAGAGATCTACTTCGCTGCTTCTATGGACAAATATTGTGGTGTTTTGTTTGGGTTAGGAAGTGTTCATGATCCCAAGGTTCTCACTGCAACCAAAAATTCAAAATAAAAAGGAAAAAAAAATTAAAACTGTTTCTGGTCTTTTTTCTGTTGATTTGTTTACTTATACATTTTAGATGATTAGGCAGCTTACAAATAGGTGTTTGAAGCGAATATGATGGGCAAGAGTTTTTAGACTATAATCACTAGAAACAAGTATCCATAATCTTATTAGGTGAAGTATATCGTCTAATCATGTTTTAGGGAGTTAAGTTTGATTGATAATTGGTGAATAGTTCTGCAGTTTTCTTATCAACGTCACTATTTTGTGGATTTGCGTTTTAGAAAAAAAATTAAACTGTTTCTGGTCTTTTCTGTTTTTTGTTTGTTTGTTTACTTTAACATTTTAGATAATTAGGCAGCTTAAAGCGAATATGATGGGCTAGAGTTTTAGAGTATTATCATTTGAAAAAGGTATCCATAGAGCATATCGGCAAAATCATTCTTTTAGGGAGTTTGATTGATAATCGGCATAATTCGGCAGTTTTCTTATCAACAACTCCATTTGTGGGGGGTTGTACGAAAAAACAAAATAGTACCATTTTGTGGAATTGCGTTTTAGATTCATCATCAAAACAATGACAATAAGTAACATTGTTTATTTTCCAATAAAAGGATTTTTAACCATGCCATTCTACAAAAAAAAGTTCGTTTTCAATGATTCAGCTACGTGTGTTGCGAAGACTTTATAAGTAATCCATTTTGGAAGAAAATAAATTCAGGAAATAAACATGTACTTTAATACGACGTCGTCAATCAAGCTCTTTCAGTAGGCCTAGTAAAGCCCAAAAATGAAAATATGTGGCCTGGATCCGTCAAAATGTAATTTGGGTGAAATTAGGGTTTTAGTAAAAGTGAACTATCCCCATATAAGTTTGTGTCACATTTTCTGTTTCGTCCTTTCCGCTGCCGTCTTCTTCTCTGAGGTTAGTCTTTCAGTTCCTCGAACGTTGTACGATCTTACCGATTTCTCACGATTGCAATATCGGCTATGTATATGCGATTCTCGAATTTTGTTCTTCCGTCGCCGATTTTGCTGCGTTACAGTTTCACATTGATTTTTAAGGTGTTTGTTGAGAGACTGATTTGATTGATTTGTATTGGCAGATTACAAGGACTTCTGTATCTTTTTTCGGTCGTTAAAGCATTCAAAGAGACAATATGTCAGGGTAAGCTTAGTTATTCTTGGTGTTTATTTATCATTTTTGAATCTGCGTAATCAGTGTTAACTACTGACTTCTATGATTATCAATCCTCATTTCCTAAACTCGGATCATTCTCTCTTCTATTATTAAGGTGTCTTATCCCTAATTTTATGGCATATATTGTTGCATTGTTGATGTTGCTGTCTGTGTCCGTCGATTGCTGATATTTCTAAGGCTCTCTTTTGCGGGGATTAATGTTTTGTTGGTATTGGAGAAGATTTTTTATTTCTTTTAAACCTTCTTTATGATTATAGCTCGTTCTATGCTTGAATTTAATCTTTGGTGTTTCTAGTTTGTACATGATTAAAAACAATGCATTGTGTTGTGTTTTATTTTTGTCTGAATTTTGATTTGGTTATTTTCTCAGTGATGAGGCTGCCCCTGCCCCAGTTGTTCCTCCAGTTGCTGAGCCAGCAGCCATCCCAGAGGACATGGACTTAATGACTGCATTGGAGTTGACTCTTAGGAAAGCTCGTGCTTATGGTGGTGTTGTTCGTGGTCTCCATGAGTGTGCTAAGCTTATTGAGAAGCGTGTCGCTCAGCTCTGTGTCTTGGCTGAGGATTGCAACCAGCCTGATTACGTCAAGCTTGTTAAAGCTCTCTGCGCTGATCACAACATTAACCTACTTACAGTTCCAAGTGCCAAGACCCTTGGCGAATGGGCCGGTGTAAGTCCTTGTTTTTTCACTTTAATACCGACCCTGCACCCTTATTATCAACAAAAGTTTGAATCTTTGATGTTTTTGCAGCTCTGTAAGATTGATTCTGAGGGTAATGCCAGGAAGGTTGTTGGATGCTCTTGCCTCGTAGTGAAGGTATATATATATTAAGTCTTTATTCCTCAATCCTCTAATTTATAAATTGCATTGATTTATTTGTTTCTGTTCATTTACTTAAATGCGCTTCTGTATTTTCTTGCTTTGTTGTTTCAGGACTACGGTGAGGAGACAACTGCACTCAATATCGTCAAGAAGCATATTGAATCTCACTAAGTTTTTAGAAGCATTTCGAATTTCAGAGATGTTTTTTCTTCCCAATCCTGTTTCTCTTGGCTTTGATATTTAATATTTAGCAGACAGCTCTTGAGATTTGTTTGGAACATGATCAAATTTTGTTGTTATGCTAGGCTCTACTCTTCAATGGCCAAATTTACTTTGAGGTTTTCATGGCATTCTTATTTTTCATTATATAATTCTTAAAGAAATTACACCGATTTAACCTGGATGCTTTAAATACTTCACCTAATTCACTGGATATACATTTGATGAATATTTCACTAATCTCCATGAATTGCATTAAAGCATAGTTTCATGTTATTCTACTCATTCCACCCTTTATTTTTACACGAATCCAAATTACTTTCAATTTTCAATTTTTTTTAAGTGAAAAGCTTGGAAGAAGGGCGGGAAAAGTTGAAAACATTCTTGGCACAGAATAATAATTCTGGTATGATTGAAAAATCACTAAATTACTTTATAATCAGATGACAAAAACACATGTTTCATAATCTGTCCTCACATAATTGATTTTTTTTTTCTCGTCAACTCACTTTGATAATAGAGTTTTAAAGATTAGCGGGGTTTTTTTTGTTTAATTGAGAGTTATTTTCTCTTACTCCGATACGAAGAGCGGTTCTTGCATGTTCAACACCGTATTTAAAAGGGCGCAAAGTTGTCATTTTTATTTTTTTGTCTTGCTCCAACCATTTGGATTTGAGGCAACGGGGACAGGGTTTTTTTCCGTTCAGGGAATGTTCTTTGTTTTCTAGGGTTTTGAATCTTTAAGCAAGCTCAAAACAAAATGGGTCCTCTTCTCGGAGCGACGGAACTTTCGAAAGCACTCGTCGAGGCCGGAAATAATCTCCTCAAGCCTCATTCTTCAACTGATGCGACTCTTACTCTTCTCGATGTACGAATCCTTCTCCCCCTCTCTCTGATTTCGCAACATTTCTAACGAAAATAGGGTTTTTGTTGCTTTTGCTCATGGGTTTTGTGAAATTCCTCTGTCGAAGGGGTTGGATTACAGGAAACAATTAGGGTTTCTCATTTCTTGACGATAAGTAATTTTCCGTTTCTGATTTTTGTGCTCAATGTTTGATTTCCCGTTCGTTAGTGAATTGGTAGGGTTTCCTGGAAAATTTGGGGATATTGAACTCGTTTCTCTGTGAGGATTATGTTCAGTCATCTGAATTCAAAGCTTTCATGTGTAGGAAATCGAGTCTCTGCTCATCACTGTTGAGCAAGATCCAATTGAACCAGTACAAAAGTCCCTAATGTCACCAATGGCTGCTTTGGTGTCCGCTGAGCTCTTAAGAAACCCTGATTCTGATGTTAGGGTTTCAGTCATCTCCTGCTTAACCGAGATTATGAGGATAACTGCTCCAGAGGCCCCTTATAACGACAACCATATGAAGGTTGATACACCACTTACTCCAGAACTTGTCTCTTCTTCTTCTTGCAGTGCTTTCATCAACTTTTCTCTCATAAAAACATTTGCTTTGGCTTAATAGGATATCTTCCAGGTGACAGTAGAAGTATTTGGACTACTAGCTGATACTTCCTGTCGCAGTTACAAGAAAGTTGAGAACGTTCTTGAGACTGTTTCAAAGGTCAGATCATCCTTGGTTATGCTGGACTTGGAGTGTGATGACCTTGTTCTTGAAATGTTTCGAGAGTTCTTGAAAATCATAAGGTAGATACAGAACTTGTTTTAACAATGCGCAGTTAACTCTTAGATACTTATATGTGGTATTGATGGTTTTTCTTCTGTGTATCTATCTAGACCGGATCATCCTGAAACTGTGCTTCTTTCAATGGAATCGATAATGATTACAGTTATAGATGAAAGTGAAGAAGTACCCATGGATTTACTCGAGGTTCTGTTGACTGCTGTCAAGAAGGAAAATCAGGTAAGGCTTTTTCCCAAGCTTGTCTTTTTGACTTGAGCTTTTATTTGTCTGGATTGAGCTTTTATTCGTCTGGATTCTTTTGCTTAGGATGTCTCACCAGCGGCTTTGACGCTTGTGGAGAAAGTTCTCAGTAGTTGTACATGTAACCTTCAACCAAGCATCATGGAAGTTTTGAAGTCCTCAGGGACCAGCTTGGACATGTATTCTCCAGTAGTTTCATCAATATGCCAAAGCGAATCTGCCACTACTCAAGAACACAATGATGTTAAGGCCAAAGAAAATGAGGTATTCTTAGTGCTTGAGCTGTTGGTTTGATTGGTAATATGTTAGTTGCGTGGTGGAATCATGAAGTTGCATCTGCCAATAGTTTATATTTAGCTTCTTCTATCTTTTTCAATTTTTCAGGCAGATGAAAAGGTACCAGAAGAACAAGTAGTTCTAAGTGATTCATTGGAGGTACTGTATCTGAAAGGCTTTTTTTCATTGCAAGTTTTCAGTTCTTTTCATGTTGATTGTTGCTTAACCAATATCTCCAAAATCTGTTGAATTAGGACAAGCTGAATTTGGGCCTTTCTCGCAAGGGAAACAGATCCAAGAGAATTGCTAGAAGTGGAACTCGTCCAATCAATGGAGATGAAAAAGTAAAAACTGGAAGGGATTTGAATCAAGGACAGGCTGAAAGTACAGATGGAGAGACTGAATCAGGGTCTTCAAGGAAGAGAGGGCGGAAACCTAATTCTCTGATGAATCCCGAGGAAGGCTATTCGTTTAAGACGTCTTCAAGCAAGAAGGTGCAAGAAAAAGAAACTGGGGATGCATCATTACTTGGAAAGGGGGCTGCCAAGAAAGGAGCTCTGCCTTCTAAAGTTGGTCAAACGAATCAGTCTGTTGTTATTTCTCTCTCGCCCTCTGGTAAGGCTAGAACGGGGTCACATAAACGAAGCCGGACTAAGATGGAAGAAAAGAATCATGACGAACCAAAATCAAAGAAACAGATTGTGAAGAAAAGTAAACCTGAAGTAAATGATTTGATGGAATCTAGTCTGGAGAAAACTGAAGACAACATTAAGACTGCCAAGTCAAGTAAAAAGGAGAAACCACAGAATGGTTTAAGAAAAACATCTGCAAAGAAGCCACTGGCAGAAACTAAGATGGTAAAGGCTAGTGGAAAAAAATTAGTCCACTCAGATGAGAAGAAAACGAAGTCAGCAGCTGCAAGCAACAGTACGCCTACTTCCAAAACATCAAAGACCAAGGTAAATAAGTCTTATGAACCATAATTTCTCTTGTCAGTTTATGATATACTAGAAATTCTTTGAACTGATAATTGGATAACTGTGCAGAAGATAAATTCTCTTGCCACAACGTCGGCAACCAAGAAATCTGAACAAACTCCTAAAAGCCAACCCAAAAAGAAACGGACAGCAGAAGAGGAAGGGGTATGTTTTTTGTTGCTTTCTCTGTCCATGTTATGAGCATTGACTAGTCACTTGTATTCATATGGTATATTTTACTCTTTTCAGAAGTCGAATACGAAAAAGTATGGTGAGGAAATGGTTGGTAAGAGGGTGAAGATCTGGTGGCCACTTGACAAGAAGTAAGTTTATAGCGAAACCTGCAAACTTCATTTTTGATTTGGATGATGAATTTGTAGCAATCTTACCATTTATATTTTGCACAGATTTTACGAAGGCGTCATAGAGTCCTACAGTAGTAGTCGTAAGAAGAAACAGCACGGAGTGAGTTAATTTCTATTTGCTATTTTAAAAAGCTTCTGTTTGTTGCATAATTGATTCATATATAATATTCCCCACCACTGTTCTCCTTGCAGATAAAGTATACTGATGGGGACAAGGAACAGGTTAATCTGGAAGAAGAACGATTTGAGATAATCCAGGATAACTCTTCAGCCAGTGAGGTAGAAATTTCTTACATTGAGTCTCTTTTTTCATTCACCATTTTTTATTTTTCACAGTACATCTAAACATCTAAATTGTGTCTGACTTCCCCCAGAATCTCGAGCAAGATGAGGAAACTGATATTTCTGAGTCTATTCCTTTATCTGAGTTGTAAGTGAAACATTCATAGTTCTGTGATAATCCACAATCATGAATTTGACTTTTGATTTGTATCTGTAGTCTTTTGAGTACTTGATGTTATGTGCAGAATACAAAGACAGAAAGCCAAGAAGCGCAAGAATGTGTCTAAGAAAGTGCAACCGAGTAAGAAGAAGAAAAATGAGGAAGAGGAGAAGTCAACCGAAAGCAAGGGAGAAGAGAAAGAGTCAGCAATGTCTGAGGAAAAGTTACAAGAGAACAAGGAACTTCCTGAAACTGATGATAGCCATTTAGGTTGATGCAGGGAGTCAAAAACATGGTAGATGGTTTAGGTAGCTTGTGTTAAGTGAGACTGCTTTGTTTAGAGATTAATGGTGTTTTTGTTATTAGATTCTTCTGACTTGTGATATGTTATGGAACTAGTTTGGTCTGATGTCACCTGGCTAGTAACATATTTATTATATATATTTACAGACATGTTTGAGCGTTTGATACCTTAATCCGTACGAAAAGAAAAATCTCTGTAAATGCTTATTATCTTCTTTTATTTCCTCTTATACGTCATCCAGAAATATAATTGTTTGTAGTTATAATACCCAGACTAAAATGATTGTAGGTAAAATTTTCAATGTTTTGTCCTAGTTTATGTGTTTTAAATAAATAAAAATATATATATATTGTCGAAAAAAAGTAAAAAATATATATATATAGTAATAAAAAAGGTGCATAGTTCCAAATGTTTCTTCTTCCACCAACCGGTCCAACCTCTCTTTCTATAATATTTGTTATGTTAAAATAAATAAATAAATTTGGTTTGTTCATTTTTAGATATGTTATTAATAAAATATAGACCAAACTTATATTACCAGTGTTAGGTGAACTTGGTAAGTGTGTAAATTTGAAGGATAATATACCCTTTCAGTCTTTATAAATAAACAAAACGTATCTCAATTTGCAACGACACATTATTTGGTCTTACTGAAATTATAATCTCTTCCAAAATCGCCGCAAAATATGCCAGTTGACGAAGCCTCGCCGGCCGGTAAAACTGTTTGCGTCACCGGAGCCGGTGGTTATGTCGCTTCTTGGATTGTTAAGTCACTTCTCGAGAAAGGCTACACAGTCAAAGGAACCGTACGGAATCCAGGTCCATTTTTATATTCCTCTTCGTTCCTCACTCTATATGATAATTTAATTCCTTAGAATATAATTTTCGTTATTTTTTTTAAACTTCTGCAGATGATCCAAAGAATACACATTTGAGAGAACTCGAAGGAGCGAAGGAGAGACTGATTCTGTGCAAAGCAGATCTTCAGGACTACGAGGCTCTTAAGGCAGCGATCGATGGTTGCGACGGTGTCTTTCACACGGCTTCTCCGGTCACCGACGATCCTGTGAGTATTTTTCTGGGTTTTCTCTATCTTTCTCACACTTTCTGTGGCTTTCAGAGAATATTGAATAAAGTTGAGGACCTACATAAAATATAATTTTATATGGTAGTGGAGCTGATTTCATTTTGATTTTCTTTGTCGTTTTTAATTACAAGATGCCATTCTCTTAAAAAAAGTAAAAAGTTAAATTCTCTCGCAGTATTCTTCAATGTGTTATTAAAAAAATCTAAGAAATTTATTATCCCCGTTTTCTTGAACTTAATATATTACATTTGACTTCAAAGTGAAGAAAAAATGATTACTGGCTAGAGTCAGAGATTTCGTTGGAAGATAAATTAATCAAAATTGTAATATATTATTATGTGAAATGTAATTAATAAAAAATGTGTATATTAAAATTTCAGGAGCAAATGGTGGAGCCGGCCGTGAACGGAGCCAGGTTTGTAGTTAATGCCGCGGCTGAAGCTAAGGTCAAGCGCGTGGTCATCACCTCCTCAATTGGCGCCGTCTACATGGACCCGAACCGTGACCCTGACCTAGTCGTTGACGAAAGTTGTTGGAGTGATCTTGACTTTTGCAAAAACACAAAGGTCTTGCATGCCTTCTTCTAATCTTTACATTTACTAATTAAAACACCCTTTGTGTTTTGTTTTGATAAAAGTCTTAAAACACCCTTTGTTAACACTTATGAATCTTGTGTTTTGTAGAACTGGTATTGTTACGGGAAGATGGTGGCAGAGCAAGCGGCGTGGGAGACGGCAAAGCAGAAAGGTGTTGATTTGGTGGTGTTGAATCCGGTGCTGGTTCTTGGACCGCCGTTACAGCCGACGATCAATGCCAGTCTCTTCCACGTCCTCAAATATCTAACCGGCTCCGCTAAGACTTACGCTAATTTGACTCAGGCTTATGTGGATGTTCGTGATGTCGCGCTTGCTCATGTTCTGGTCTATGAGGCACCGTCAGCCTCCGGACGTTTTCTCCTAGCTGAGAGTGCGCTTCACCGTGGTGAAGTCGTTGAGATTCTGGCTAAGTTATTCCCGGAGTATCCACTTCCGACCAAGTAAGTTAACTTTGCTTTTAGCTCTTTAATATTTTCTAGTTGATGCCGGTTAATATACTAATTATTGCGGGGGTAATACCATGTTTTATAAAAACAAAAACTATCATTAAAAGGTTTAATTCAATTAGTTTTAAAATTTAAATACTATAGTCTCTATAAGCTTTTTAATCATCAAAATCTAAAATTAATCTCGACAAAAATTGAGTAGATAAATTTGTGTATATGTGAAAGAGAACATAGTTCTATAAGTGTGTATAGTTTATAAATGGGATAATAATTTACGAAAATCACTTTACAAGATTTATTATGTTTAGTGTACTGCATTTATATTTTGTAGCGGTCCAATATATTTAGTTTTCTCTGCATTTGAAACGAAAAACAAATCAATTCGATTTGATGACGAATAATAAATGCACTTGGCACCCATGCATGATGCATCAATGACGCCGAAGATTGTCGACTGACTTGACTTAGTCTTCAACACACTTTCTGTAAAAATAAAACAAAAATAAAAGAGCAAACAACGCCTTTTAATAACGATGGTAGCTATAGTGTAGCTATTAAGACAATGACCAGTCTCAACTCTCAAGTCCTCTTCGTGAGTTGTTGTGACTAACATTATTTCAGTTATTACATATGCTTCTAAGACTTTCTATTATACAAATAGATACACGTACACACATGTGTCACATGAGACATGTGCTCGTTTGTGTATATCAAAAACATGAATACAATAAGCATCACCAAGACACCAACACTAATCAGTAACAAAATAAGGCTAACAATGACGATAATGTGACGTCTCCCTTTTCTCTTATCTTTTATTTTGATACAAAACCAATGATGAGTGTGAGTTGGTCACATTATCCTTTTTGGATCGCTTGTGGTGAAAGTTGGTGTACCAACCACTCGCATTATTAGTCAAAAATGCACATGTCACCTATTGCTGACGTGGACACTTTGCAAACCATAAGATATACAGTCACACAATATAGTATGGTGATGGATATGTTTTCTTTTTAAAAGTAGTTGTAATGGAGCTAGTCATTGCTCTTTGCCTAACTTCAATTATACTAATCAATCGCTTTAGAGTAAACAACGTTCAATGAAGATGAAGATTGTGTCAAGTAATTAACAAACAAAACAAAATTGTGTTAAGTAACAACAATGCTGGTTTGTGTATTAATTTTTCAGGTGCAAGGACGAGAAGAGTCCTAGAGCCAAGCCATACAAATTCACTAACCAAAAGATTAAGGACTTAGGCTTAGAATTCACATCCGTCAAGCAAAGCCTCTATGATACTGTCAAGAGCTTGCAAGAGAAAGGTCATCTTCCCCCTCCTCCTCCTTCAACATCAAAAGACTCCACGGAAACCGGCATCAAGATCAGTTCTTGAAAAGCTTTTCTCAAGTATCATTAGCCATTGCAATTGCTTTTGTTTTAGGCAACAACATGAATCTTTGTACTTGTCTCAGGTTATGTGAAACCTCTGTTTTAAAATGTCATGTCTGGTTATGAATTTGTTTGATGAATTTTGTATAAAAGGCTTCATGTTTATTCTATGTAATAGATTACAATAAGTAAACTACTTCATGTTTATCCTATGTAATACATTACACTGAATAAACAAATTTTCTTTTATATTAAATGTTATGATTCTTCAATTTAAGTCGCCTGTGTAACCACTACTCCAGTATGTAACTGCATGTCCACAATGTCGTCTCTAGGAAATGTTTCAGCAGTCTGAGAGTTACCAGAAGCTAAGGAATGTGTGGAGGATTCTCTGTTCTTACGGAGGACAAGGTAAGCAATGGCCGCTAAGTAAATGGCAATGCCTGAGAATCCAAGAAGGCCTAAGAAGATAATGGCTAGAAGCTTCATGTGACTATGGAGAAGCAGCGTGATGAAGCTGCTTACTAGATAGTAAATGTTTATACCCATTATAAGCCCACCAATGACCCAAGTCACAGATGAAATCTACAGAAAACACAAAAGGGATAGATAAGATTTCTCTGCTTCTAACTATGTTATGAAAAGAGAAGTGAAAGTGAATATTACAAGAAGTGAATTGGCGTGTGAGCCCATTTTGGTTTTGCTGCTTGTGAATTTGAGAAGTGGGACTAAAGCAAATGGGAGTTCAAAGGATAAGATCATCTACAAAGAGATAAGAAGATTTCATGTTAAGAATGTATGCATGACTCAGAGATTGGATTTGAGTTTTTGAGGTTATACCGAGGCAATGATGATTAACTTTCCAGCTCCAGCTGAGCCACCAATGAGAGCTACAATCAAACTTGGGATTATAGCTAAGCATCTTGTTAAGAAGTTTCTTAGCCATGGCTTTAATCTTAAATCAAGAAAACCCTGAGGCAAAAAAAAACAAGAACAGAACAAGATTCAGACACAAGTTAGCACTTAAGAGCATTTGTCTAGGGGTTTTTGATCACACCTGCATTACGTATTGTCCAGCATAAGTTCCGGTTATTGTTGAACTCTGACCAGAAGCAAGCAACGCAATTGCGAATAGCTTTGAGCTCCATTTACCCACAACGTTCTGTGGTAAGCATAAGAAGGCAAAAAGTTATGTGAAAATTTTTGTAAGAAACTGAAACAAAAACCTATAGGATTCACGAACTTACCCGTAGCAGAAATGAAGCTTTGTTTAAATCCAAATCTTTGCAACTAGCTCGATCTTCTGAACTCAAATCTGAGGCATTACAAACTGCACCACTCACTGATATCACAGAGACGTTTATAAGAAATGCCACCGTAAGTGCTAAGCCACTTTCTATCAGGTAGTACCTACAAGCTTCCTGTAAATGGAAATGAGTAAAACTTAAGCTCATAACGTACATGAAAATGTATGTTAGGAAATTTGATTACCTTGATGCCTGTTACTGAACGAGGAATCTTTCTAGAGAGAACTAAAGCTGAGTGGAGAAAGAGGTTGTGCCTGTGAGAAGCAAAAAGAGATGAGAGTTTTTGGTTGCAACTGAGTTAAGAGAGAAAGAGAGTTGCTTACGGCATAACCATGGCACCAAGGAGAGAGATCGCTAGACCAGTTGCGCCATTACCCTTTAACTGAGGGACAAAGAGACCGTAGAGGACTTCTTTTGGGTCTGGCTTTGAGTAATGAAGCTCAACAAAGAAGCATATAGCAATGGTGAAGACAAGAAACGTGATCAAGAACTCGAGCTTTCTAATCTGTTAAGATACACACAAAAAAAGAACAATCTTACTAATCTAAAAGCCTCAGGGAAACAGATAAGAATCAATATATGTAACACAGTAACAGTCTATATTGATAGATAGAGATACCCCATATTGTTGAAGTGCTAGAAGAATCAATGTACTAAATCCTGTGAGAAGAACACCAATCCAAACAGGGATATTGAAAAGCATGTTTAAAGCAAATGCTGTTCCAATTACTATTTGCAACAAAAAAACAATGATTCCTTTAGTTATTAATTCATTACTTAGCATTTGCTTAAGAATTTAACAACAGAAGAAGAAAAAAAGGCATGCCTTCTGGAATGTCACAAGCGACTACCGCTATTTCTGCTACTACCCATAACATAAAGTTTGGAACTTTAGAGTATTCAGCTCTACAATGCTCTGCTAAGTGCTTTCCTAAGATGATCACAAAGCCAATATTACAAAATATTATAAGAAAATTGAGCCATTGATTAATGTATATAAAAACTAGAATATAATAAAAACTTTGTTCGGAGATGAAACCTGTGACAACACCAAGATTTGCAGCCAGAGATTGAATTACCAAAGATGCACATGACGCCACCAATATGATCCAGAGTAACTGTTCAATTTCACCAGCAACATTTTAATCAAAATCAGGAAAAACGAAGAAAGTAAAGGTTAGTCAAACCGAATGTGTAACGCACCTCATACTTGTATTGAGCTCCTGCTTGTAGATCAGTCTCAACTGTAACAAAAAAAAAAGCATAGCTTGTATGTGTTTTTGTAAAACTTGATATACTTTTATGGTCTATTAAAGTGGATCTTACAGTTTCCAGGATCAATGTAAGCGATAGACAAAAGAAATCCAGGGCCTAAGTATGAGAAGATTGTTTTCCAGCTCTTCTTCTGCACGTGTGTGTAAAGAGACAAACATCAAAAACACAAGTCATAGAATCCTCAACAACAACACTTGTCGCAAGTGATGAGAAAGAAAAAGAAACCTCAGGGACAACAATCTGATCAGAATCAGAGTTTTCTATGAGAGGACTTGCTGTTGCAGCCGCCATCGCCTCTCTCTTTAAGTCTTCCGTCTCTTTCTCTCTTCCTCTGTTGTGCCAATATACAAAAATATTCTCAGATATATATATATAGAGGTAGACCTGTTTGGTCAAATGTGAGAGAGAAATGAATTAAGAAACTCATTTAAAACCTGTTTATTTTTTTCTTTAATGCAAATGCCAATACTATTTTTATTTTTTGGGAAGAAGTCAATAAATGATAATTAAAGAAAAAGAGAGGGATTGTTTTAAGGAATAATGAATAAATATATTTTATTTTTATCTGACTTTGACATGTGTTGATTTTCAAAAATGCACATTTAGGATAAAAGAGTTTTTATAAAAAATTACCACAATTTCCTCTTTCTCTCCAATAAATTAAACCTTAGTATATATAAAAAGTTAAAAACAAACTGGAGTATTAAGCAACTCTAAGTTGTTTTCTAAAATTAACAGTAGATGATACGTGTAAAAATACTTTCAGTTTCTTTTCCTCAGCTTAACAAATTAGTAATAGGCAAAATTAGACAAAAGATGAAGAGATGTTCAAATAGAGCCAAGTGGCCAACTTAACGGTAAAGATATAGATTGGGGCCTACAAGGAAGTGTGCGTGGCTAGGATCTACATGAAGTGGGGCCCAACCAATTTTGTTTTGGTAAGATTCGATAGTCAACACTCAATACTTCTCCTTCTGTTATAAACTTATAATCGACACGTAAATTTTGTTCACGTATCTTAGGACACCTAATTAGTATAGCCTCTTCATTTTTTGTTTGTAAGGTACTGAGTTTATAAGAAAATTTATAGTTGAGGAAATTACTTCGACTATATAATATGTAAATTATTCGGTTAATAAAGAACTGAAACGTAATACGTAATCGATTCACACAAATACGTCCGTTCTAGGATTTCATCGCAAACATTCTAAAACATCTATACAACGCCAAAAAAAAACACATCAACGGTAGCAAAACCTCATTTGTGTCAACTAATTTTTGAAAGCAAATCAAACAACATAACACTCTCAAATACGTTAATTAGTTTTTATTAAGAAGAAATGCTCATATTTATTATTACTCCCGCTCGTTCTTCTTCTTCGCCTTGGTTGTTGTTGTTGTTATCTCAGCATCTACGCAACAGTCTTGGTACCTGAAGCAGCCTATTAGATGATCATTTGTGAGTCCAACTGCTTGCATGAAGGAGTAAATAACCGTAGGACTAACGCTGCGAAAGCCTCTGCGTACAAGATCTTTGCTTATATACTCAGCTTTCGATGTCTTGACCGGGATTTGTCGTTGATACCTGAATTGGCTCTGTGTAGGCTTGTTGTTCACAAAGTTCCACATGTACTTCTTAAATGATCCGTATTCAGCTATAATCTAAGATGAAGTTAAGAGAGTTAACAAACCATAAAGATTATTATATACTACGGAGAAGTTATTTAGATCAATAAGTGTGAGTATATACCTTGCGCACATGGCGGGAGTTATCGAGGATTGATCTTATTTTGACCTCTGATAGTAAGGATATGGCAGAAGTGCCTGGAGTTGTTAACTTTTTGTCATTCAATTCAGAAACAGCAACTGGATCAAAGTCCATAAAAACTTCTCTGTTTCAAATAAGAAGCAATCTGATATCAGAAACTCAAGTAGTGAATTCGAATTCGGATTACTAAGAAGAGAACTTGGTTTGGTTACCTGAGTAATTGTCTTCTGGATAGAATCTCTGTCCAGGAGAGTTCAGATAGAGCACCAGAGAGGCATAATAACTCGAAAAGCTTCCTATATATACAATTCAACCAAGTTGGTAAGAGACTCTTATAGTAACAAAGAGCATATATGATCAAAGGAAATTAGTTGAGGATGCCACATACTTGTCTTCATGTACAGAAACTCCCCATTCTTCGTCGTGGAAACCAACATAACATGGATCTTCATAAGATCCAAGAACACAACATTATTAGTGCATAAGTTATGCAACATAGCAAATGATCAACACAGTTCTCACTGAACAACGTACATAACAATTCAAACACTTTATTGACCATTGAGGTACTTAGCCATCCATCCAAATCAGTCCCCTTGATTCAATTCAACTGATTCAGAACTCAATCTCAAATTTACTTTCTTGCTCATTTTGTGAAGACATGGAAAGTCAAAATTCTCTTATACATGGAAAGAGCAATCGATGAAATAGGTGAGATCAAAGGTTAAAAATAGAATCTTACCAGATTTAGGAGTGATCCAAGCACACCTTCTACGACCATCAGCGAAGCAATCACCAGCAACTTTCTCCTCTTCTTTTCCAATACTCTGCTTCCTTGTAGAGGAGACAGACCCACTTCGCCTCACGACTTTCTTACAGCTCGAAGAAGACGCAACGCTCAAAGGCGATGACTCGCAAGAAGACGAGGCATCAGAGGAATACGAAGCAGTCATCGAGGCACTGTTTTTTCTCAGAAGCGAAGAACAAAGAGACGAGCATTGCTTCAGAGTCGTCGTTGGTGAAGCTGGAGTATTTGATTTCTTCGATTTCTCATCTTTTGAAGCAATCACCGGCTTCTCCAGTTTCATCGCCGGCGGTTTCCTCTGCAGCTTGTTCCCGGTTGGACCAAGAACTGATCGGAATTCTCGTTCACCGGAATCCATGGACCGGATTCGAGGTGGAACCGACATTGACTCGATTCTCACACAAAAAAAACTTTTTTGATTTCACAGATCTAACACTGGATCACCACTACCAAAAAAGTTGCTATTTTTTTCAATAATCTCAAAACCTATTTGAAGAGATTGATATCGAAAGCCCTAAACTTTACAGCTACATTATTAGTACACAAATGGAACTTTTTGTCACCGCTAAATATCTCATTTTTAGGAATATTCTAGCAAAACCAAGCCACGTTGCTTGCTGTGTTCACGAGAAAAGAAACAATGAGAAAGCGATGAAAAAAAGAAAGTCTTGGAACAGTGAATAGAAAACCCTTTTGACTTGAGAAAACCCAGAAACGATCGAAGACGAAACGAATCAAATCGAAGGAGAGAGAGTGAGCAAAGAAACGAGAAGACAATGTCGTTCACCAGTCACCCCATGACACGTCATCGTTCGGTTCTTCCGCTTTTTTTCTGATATTTTTTCTTCCCGACCCGACAATGAAATGGGTATTTAATGCTCGACCCGACAATTAAGAGCACATCCAATCCAATGGAGGTTTTAAAAAAAGGGTTCTAAATTTTCTTATGAGTATGAGAAAGAAAAAATGTTTAGAACCCAAATTTTAGAACTCCATTTATGGAGACTCACCATATATATCATCATTTAATTAATTTATTTTTTAAAAGTAAAACAAAATTTAATTAAATAATATTGTTATAAGAAAATATTATTAAATTAAAAATTAAAACTTTATTTTTATATACTCAGCATTGAAGATGGTCTAAAAATGAGATAATCCAACATGGGTTTAATTGATTACTGTAAAGTATAAAGTTACTTTTTTGATTATACTATTAATGCTTCTTAAATTAGGAATGTTTGCTTGTGCAGTGTAATCAACCCATGTCAAGACAAAACTCTTAATTAATCGAAATTGCCATATTATTAAACAAAATTTAAATGCCAATTTTCTTCTAAGGTCGAAAAATAGCCACAAAAGGGACCCACTTATCCTAAGTTCCCAAAGGAATCTCATTTCTTTCCAACAAAGATATAAAAATCCAAACTTTCTTACTTCTTTGGCTCAAAAACCTCCAACAATGGCTTCACTTCCTTTACTACCCAAATCCATTACCCCATTCTACAAAACGCCGCCGTTTTCAACCAAACCACTCGTCTTCCTCAACTTTCAAACTCGGCTAACTTCGAAATCCTCCGATGTATCGGTCAATGCCAAGAAGAAGAACTCGTGGCTCGATCCCTTTGACGACGGTGAAGACCCGGATAACGAATACGGGTCCTTGTATGTCGACGGGAAGCAAGAAGAGGATCCACGACTACCGGATAATCCTGATAATCCTTACGGCTTCTTGAAGTTTCCTAAAGGTTACACCGTCGAGCTCGCTTCTTTGCCGTTGAAAATCAGAGGAGATGTTAGACGATGTTGCTGCGTTATCTCCGGTGGCGTTTACGAGAATTTACTATTTTTCCCAACAATTCAGCTTATCAAAGACAGGTAATATCATCAAACTCTTTCTCCAATTTGACTTTTTTTAATCCTAAATTGTAATGCAGAACATTGTCCGTACGTGTTTCCTTGTTGTTTAAGGTATCCTGGTGTTCAGGTAGATATATTAACTACTGATAGAGGAAAACAAACATACGAATTAAACAAAAACGTGAGATGGGCAAATGTGTATGATCCTGATGATGATTGGCCTGAACCAGCTGAATACACAGACATGATCGGACTACTTAAAGTTTGTACCTTTACAATTTTCAGTGTTTTTTCTTTCTATCCATTATTAGATCAATGAAACTAACTTTCCTTAAGTTATGTTCCAGGGAAGGTACTATGACATGATTCTGTCCACAAAGCTCGCAGGGTTAGGCCACGCAGCGTTCTTGTTCATGACAACGGCTCGAGACAGGGTTAGCTACATTTACCCTAATGTTAACTCTGCTGGAGCTGGTTTGATGCTGTCGGAAACCTTTACCGCGGAAAATACCAACCTTTCAGAATTAGGCTATAAAATGTGAGTTTTTCCAAAGCCCCTTTTAGTACCAATCACAATGCATACTTTTGAGTTTTGGGAAGGTTATTAAACTTCCTGTTGATGGTTTCAGGTATAATCAGATGGAGGATTGGTTGGGAAGACCATTTAGGAGTGTTCCAAGGACTCCTTTGTTGCCACTTAGGGTATCGATTTCACGGAAACTGAAAGAGTTTGTTGCTGACAAGTATAGGAAAGCTGGGGTAGAGACAGGGAAGTTTATAGTGATTCATGGGATTGAATCAGATTCAAAGGCATCAATGCAATCAAAAGGAGATAGTGATTGTTTACTTTCACTTCAAAAATGGGCTAAGATTATTAAGGGTATAAGGTAACTAAATTAAACACCTTCAAAATGTATATTTTTTTCCTTTTTCTGCTGAGATTGAAATTTCCTCTTGAGATATGATTCTGAAAACATGCCAGGGGATTCAAGCCGGTCTTTGTGATTCCACATGAGAAAGAAAGAGAAAACGTTGAAGATTTTGTGGGTGATGATACATCTATAGTGTTCATCACTACACCAGGACAGGTGTGTGTATGCTGATTTCTCTGTATTTATTATTATGAACAAAGTTTGAATCCTTTTCTTGATGTTACTTAGTTGGCTGCTCTTATAAACGATTCTGCTGGAGTTATTGCTACAAACACAGCTGCGATTCAACTAGCTAATGCGCGAGACAAACCTACGTGAGAATATATCTGATTAAAAGATAAAAGACTGATCAATGTTTTCAACAAGTGATCAGTGACATGTGTGTGCCTCTTTTTTTTATTGCAGTATTGGGTTGTTCTCTTCAGAAGAGAAAGGGAAGCTCTTTGTACCATACGCAGAAGAGAAGACTAACTGTGTAATTATCGCTTCCAAGACTGGAAAACTAGCAGATATTGACATAGCAACTGTTAAGAATGCAATGCAGATCTTTGAAGGATCATTGGCTCTCGTGTAGATAATTAATCTTACAGTTTCTGAAACAAGTTATAAAATATAGCATTTATGTGTATAAAAATCAATTATATAGTATCTGTTCTGATTTTGCCACTCTCCACAAGACATGGATTATTCAGCATCAAAATCAGGTTCCGGAGGCTTTTGCAGATTCATCAAGGTCTTTGAACTCGCTGAGCTCCTTAGTCTGTGGCCTTTCAATGCATTAGCAGCAAATCTTGATGCTAATATCGTTGAACGCAGTCTAGAAGAAGACTCAGTTCTTGTAATAACCATAGGCTTCTTATCGCTTTCGTCATCATATTCATCATCTTCATAACCCATTTCTTCTTCTTCTTCAAGGCGTCTCAGTTCAGCGTTTTTCCTTCTTGAGTAGCGACGCCAAGCTGCTTGGATGAAGCAAGAAGCCCAAGTTCTCCATTGCTGAGAGTAAAACCTAAAAGTTTGTTGAACCTGTCGACTATGAAGTCTCCTAAACTGACTTGCTACAAACTTGAGCTCTTCGGCTTCAAGAGCGAAAGCCTCCACTTCGGTTAGAGCCTTCACTGTTCTTGTGGAAGAAGGTAAGTTTGAGCCTGCTTTAGGGTCAAGAGCCCATGTGAGAAGCTCTTCACCACAAAAGTCTCCTTCTTTCAGTAACCCTCTGTTGAAGAAACCGCTTCTTCCTCCATCTGTTGTTACACTCTCTAACCGGCCTCTGATTATGAACATCATTTCGTTAACCGGGTCTCCTTCACGCACAATGTAAGTGTTTTCTGTGTAAAGACTCGGCTTTAATCTCTCACAGATCGCGTCTAGTAATCTTTCATCCATATTAGCAAACAGAGGAACCTATAGAAACAGAACACATAGTTAGTTAGTTAGTTAGTTAGTATCTGAAGCAATTTTAGCATTCTGGTTCTGAAAACTTACCCTCCTAACTAAATTGAGACAGAGATGGCGTTTGATGTCTCTCCTGAGATCCTTAGGTAAACTCTGGACTATGTTTTCTTCGTCGACACCTCTTGTCTCTAACCATTTGTATTGGTCATAACGTCTGACCCTTTCTCTCAAATTCTGTGGAAGTGACCTGTGATGCATCCACTGTTCTGAGTCACGTCTTTTGATCCGCATTTCCTCAAGACGAACAGTAAGTGACTGAAGATAAGTCTGCATATTCCCGATTAAAAGCGCGAAAAGAAGAAGCCCAGCTATAGCAATCGCAATGGAAAACAAAACCTCTCCTGGAAATGTACTTGTTTGCAGCCCTTGACCTAACGTGCTGTTAAAGAAAACACCAAAGATATCAAAATTACTGCAGAAGCTAGCGGTTGGTTGATTCATCGATTTATATGCTTTACCTGAGGTTTTGAAGACCCCACCAAAGACAATAACAGAACTTGGAGAAAAATGTTGTTGATGATACAATGCCTGAAGATATAGCCTGACCATATATCCCATAGTTAAACTTTGAACCATCTTCTTTAGCAGAGCAATTGCTTTTGAGAAGCTCAGGGACTGTTTTGATCCATTCGGTTTCTCGACTGCTCACAAATTTACTCCCACAATACAGAATCTGGACACAGAGTCGCGGATCCGGCTGGACCTTACAAGCAAATCTCCAACAAGTATCATTACGTTCCACCGACAACATGTACCAAAACGCTCCAGTTATCTGCAAATATATATATAAATGAGAAATGCCTCAAAAGTTAAAACTTAATTAAAAAGAGAGATATTTAGAGAGAAGCTTACGTGGCTTGCAAGCATATACCAGAGGAGATAATAAGCAGCACCAGCCCAAGCTCCTTCAGCAAAAGCTCCTGCAGTTTTCTTCAATTCTGATGTTAACGGAATAAACCTAACGAATCTTGGAATATACTGCACGATTACAATGTTCAACAAAGCCGTTTTAGTCGGTAACACATCTGATCCTTTCGAACCGTGAAGAAACTTCCACACCGCAATCTGCAAAAAAAAACCATATAACTAATCCTAAAACAATCCATTATGTTTTTAGAAAACATCAAACCTATTTTGTTCCCAGTTTTTTACCTGTGGTAAAGGAAGAACCGCAAGGAAATCGACAATGAAATAACGGGTTAAATAGCGTTCAGCGATCTTAGGAGGATCAATGACAAGCTCACCACGACCAAAGACACGAGAAGAAGGAGCTATATAAGCTGTACGAAACTGAAGAGCCATTCGAGTTAAGTAAAAAACATCAACGATCGTTCTAAGTGTGGTCGTTGTAACAGCTAGTTTCGAGTCAATCCCTATACAGCTGCTTCCTGAATTATCGACAACGGGGAGATAGAAGAACAATGGATCTATCGAGACAGCTAAAATACACGAAATTACGAACAATCTGTTCCATATGAGAAGTGTTTTGTCTTGAGGATCGAAGATTTTCTTCTCTGATATTCTTAAATCTTCTGGGAAAACAGCTCTTGTTACGGATTTACCGATCGTTAGTAGACCTTCAGATCCGATTTTGACTCCTTCCCTGAAAGATTTCGATGATTTCTTCTTCTCTCCTCCTCTATTCTTTAGGTTAAATCCGAAACAGTTTCTATTCATCATTGTTCCAGTCGCTGTTGAAGAACTTGAATCTATATCATCTAATCTGTAATGTTAAAAAATTTCAAAAACATTCATAGATCTTAAGAATAACAAAAGGAACACAAATTATTATCGCTTATTATTTTGGTTTTTTTTTTCACCTTACAAATTTTTCTCTTTGGCCGTTTATGTATTGGGATTTGTACATTTTTCTGAGAAACAATCACATGTGTGTAGGCTTCGTGCGTGTCTAGCAAGATTTCCGCAAAAAATAACCTAATATCACCACAGATCTCGATTATATGAAATAAAAACTGGGGGAAAAAGAGAGCATCATAAGCGTTGGGAAAGAGATCAAGATTTGTTGTGATCTGCAATACTTACAGTGATTTGTTGTAATAATGTTGAAATGTGTACGATCTTGCAAAATCTACGGTTTGAAGAAACTTGGTAAAGAAGAAAACGAGGTTTCCTACTTGGTACCATTGATGGCGGTGAATGATCGTTGAGATTTCAGATTTGACGGTTGTCAAAAGTTAATTAATAAATTTACTGGAGTGACCAACAAATTACTTTTTATGGAACGGAGATGGCCGTGAAAATGGTCATGTGTCCCCTACTTTATTGCTGGTAAGTTTGTTTTGGTCTACGACCTCGACATCCTATTTTCATCTTCTACTTCACTCTCTTTTGATGAGGACCGGAGTTTGCCGCGTATTTTAAGGTAAAACTGTAATCCAAGAAAGTTATAACGGTTTTATAACTAACAAATAGAATGTTGTTAAATGTTAGTGGGCCTTAAATTAAGGCCCGTTTAAACATAATCCTAAAACCTCCCAAGAGGTCTCTGATGGATAAACCTTGTCTGATCGAGGGGGCGTGGAAAGAAAAGTAAATCGAGATCGAGAATGGGAAATGAGACGAAGACCAATGGTGCTGCCAATATGGCCGGAGGAGGAGGATTCAGAGCGAAAATGGAGTATTATGTTTACAGTGGTGAGAAGAAGCATGTCATGGCTGGGATCGGAATCTTCGCTGTCATCTTCGGAGTTCCTTGGTATCTGATGACTCGAGGTACCAATTTTCATCGATTCCTTTTGTTTATTATATATAAGAAGATGAATTTAAAGGGTAATATGATCATTTATAGGGTTTGCTGGTAGATTCGTAATGGTAAAGTTTTAGATTCTATGACTTCTGGGTATTTATGAAAATAGATCACATCTTTTAACCTTTTTTTTAGTACTAACATTTCATACACCTGAAATATGTTCGTCTGTTACATCTGATTTTGGTTACGTTCCAAAAATGTATGTTTGAGGCTTTGAGCTAATTGCTTAAAGTTCATTTGTTTGTTTTAGGGTCAAAGCAGCAATCTCACCAAGATTACATGGACAAGGCCGATAAAGCCAGAAAAGCACGCCTCTCATCGTCTCCATCATCCAACAAGTAGTGTACCCCAAGGATTGAATCTGAGGCTTTGTGGTTTATTTAGGTAGAAAATCTCGTTTTCATGAATTGTTTTATGCACCATGTTTTGTTTACCCGTTTCTAATAAAAAGAATCAAAATCAAGATTTCATTACATTTGGATTGTAAACAAAGCCTCTAATCAAATGATAAACATTTAACTGTGAAAAGGAAACAAATCTTTAATGTGTATTAAGTAACATAACAAAAGAAGTTGATGTCTACTTTCTGGGGGATCTCTTATAGAGGCATGAGCCTTCTGTACTTGAAGAACCAGACAAATGCCGAAAATATAACAAAGCCACAAACTCCAGTAATGATGAGTACCCATCTGAATGCACCTGGCTGGTTGAAGAAATCTATTTCAAAGTTCATCCCAAAGATCCCTGCAACTACCCCAAATATCGCTACAACAAAAGTTGCCGTCGTTAGAAGCAACTCGAACTGTATCAGCTGATTCCGCACATTATCCTGCAGATATTGAAAACTTGTTCAGATGGTTTCTCAAGCAGTGGAAAATGAAAAAAAAATTGAATTTTGAGATATTACCAGTTGAATGTTAATGAAATCTTCAGTGTCATCAATGTACTCCTTTAACTGTAAAGTAAAAGAAAGGGACACAGTCACACAGATGATTAAAGCTGCCTTAGTAAGAAAGATGGAAAGTAAATAAAAAAGAGAGGAAGGATTTAAAGTACCGATGTCAACTTGTTTAGAGTACTATCAATGACGACAAAGTAAGCTTCCAGCAACATCTCTAGCTCTTCTATGTTCTCCGTTACGCCTTCTGAACTCCTTGCACTGTCATGCCTGCTCCTCGCAATGCTCAAGCTTTTATCAAGTCTTCGAGAATCAGGTGGAGAAGAAACAGGAGAGACTGGTGCAGAAACAGATTGGCCATCATTTGACCTGTAACCCAATAAGGATTGGTCACCATATATAGATCCTTCCATTCTCCTCTTCTTCTCAGTAAGATACATTTCCGCCATATCTCCATCATCATCCATTAGCTGCTCAATCTCATCCCGAACCTTCTGAACTCTTCTTGTCAATGCTACAAGCCTGCTCTTTAATCTACGTACACGTTCCAAGTTTAGTGTACTGATCTTTGAGGTAAGCTCGTCTAGTAATGGATATGCTTCAATCTCCAACTCTGAAGCCTATAGAGAAAGAATAAGTTCAATCAACTCTTGAGGCGGAAACAAAGTCCAAGTTAAAGTATTACTACTAACCTGGGAATCAAGAAAGGTACAAGCAGCTTCAAGTGCAATTTCAAGAGCTCTAAACTCGAAAGGTAAATAATCAGGAGATGAATTCTCAAAACCATTGTCGAAACTCCTCCTTCTCCTACTCAAGTTGCCATTTTCCTGTTGCCAAATCTCACCTACAGAACTTGTCTTTAGTCTTTGCTGCAACTCAACAACATAACGAAGGACGTAGTTGTCAAGGGAATTGAGGAGGAGAACTTCATCTGCAGTGATAATACAACGGATTTGCTCCAAGTTGACGACAATAGCCTTCTCTCGACCAAGGATAGTTGAGGGATAGACGAATAGAGGATCAAGGAGTCTTAAATCACGAGCTGGTAAGTCACATCTACGCATCATAGTGAACTTGTCAACCTCCATTACCTGAGTATTTCCAGAAGTATCAACACGAATCCAAGACCTAAGGCCTTGTCCACGCTTCTTGAGACCCAAGACATCAACTCCAAGAAGAGGTGTTCTTCCAGAAGGAGAAGGCCGAGACACAGCAGCATCTCTGAGGTTCATTGCTGAAGCAGGTCTTGGAGGAAGCAGTCGCTCTTTTAGTTCAGACATTGTTGCTATGATTCAGATTTCGGGTACTGAAACAACAAACAATCACACAGATCAAAATAAAGAACGTAAACATTGATGATTAGATTCATATAGCGAATCAAAACAAGAAGAATCTCGATACGAGAAAAAAGAATACAAAATTTACAGGAAGCAAATCAAAACATGGGATAAAGAAGAAGTACCAGTTAAGAAATTCAAAGCTGATCTCGGCGTTTTTACTCTATCCAAGCCAGCTAAAACCAGAAAACGATAAACTAGTCTCAGAATCTAATAAAATCGGAAGAAAAAAAACGAAACTTTGCAGAACCACACCAAACCACAAAAGCCATACCAGAGGTCCAGAGCTATGTTACCAGCCACCGGATCAAACAGCTACATAAAACAAACAAAATGAACCAACAATCATCTCCATGGATTAAAAAAGGTAAGAAAATAAATAAAAATATAACCTACCAGATGTATCTGAATTTACCTCTGACTCGGAGATTTGTTTCATCACTCGAGTTAAACTGAATCCAATGAAAACGCGATAAAGAGATTCATCAACCAACAAAAAAAAGATGGAAAATCCTAAAAGATAGATCGAAGCTTTTCGTGATTACCCAAGTAAAAAGAACACGGAACGGCTTGTCGGATATCGTTTGTTTTCCAATTTAGCTGAAGAAACAAACTAGCGATCGACACGACAGACTCACAAAAGCTTTTCTTAAGTCTTGCGAACTAGTGAATGCTATAAATTAGCATACGGTTAACCGGCATACTAACCAACCGACTATAACTAATTTTCTTTGGTTTATACTCAAATTTACCGGTTATCTCTAACTTCCCATTATAATATGATAATATCCAACTCTAATGATAAATGCTTAAGATTTTTAAATGTTGTTGTCATTATCAGTTTATCTTAATCTCGCGTCATTTAAGGATTCGGTTTAATTCGGTTTCGGAGATTCACACAACGTGTGATTTGGATGACGCAAGCAGTGGAGAATCTAGAAATATTCGGCGAACCGTTTCAGATCTCAACCCGATTCTTCAATAGTCCGACCCGGTTTTCTCCACGAGCAATCGTGGCGGTTCGCTATCCACCTGCTCTTTATCAGTCATCAGCTTACAAACCCTGCAAACATTTCGCGTAATTCTTCTACTGATTTCAGCTCAATCGATCAAATTTTAGCTCTATATCGATTTAATTTAGATATTTGAGCAAACCACCATCTCTAGTTGACTTTTCTGTTCGTGAATCAATCTATGATCGATGAACTATCGCATTACCCGAAAGATTGATCACTCCTTCGTCTTTGATCTTTGAATTCGTCCTCAAGGTAGTACATTTTCAATTTCCGTTTCGGAGTCCTAAAAATAGTAAATTTATCTTCTCGATTTGTGGGTTCTTCGTATTAAGGAACCTTACTTTGGGTTTGTGTGCCTGTGCCGTGGTTGAATCACCAATGTGCTCTTGAAACTCTGAAATTTCCTTTTGGATTTTTCAAGTAGAGTATATACATTACATATTAGAAAGTGACATGCTTTGATTTTTCTCACGCGTTACTTGCATTGTATGTTAGGGAATTAATGAGCTGGTAGAAGCTAAGGGAAATGGCGTCCATGAGCTCTGGTGATGAAAGCCTTAGACTTTGCGTGTTTGATTTGAGGAGAGGCCAAATCGAAGGAGAAGAGCTAGACAAGATTTTGTTCTTTTATCCTACCGAGTTAGACTTTTCCACACAGTTATCAGTTATCGGACTCAGTGAAGGGCTTATTACTTTTACTAGGTCAGCTTCTACAGATTCTTCTCTTCTTTCTTGATGTTCATCATCGATTTGGTTGCATGTGTGACTTGTTCGAACAAATCAGCCATAAACCAAGCTCCCTTATTCAATAGTCTGTGTATTCATATTTTGAGACTATGGTGTGAGTATTATTGCAGACTTTTCTCCCCGGAGGCAGCTTGTGAGGTTATAGAAGCAGAAAGACATTCCCATGTTTTCTACGAGGCTGAACCCGATATTTGGATGGTGATGGTAAGGAATTGTCTAACTTTTTACTTGTTATAGCACTTTCAGATATGGCAGTGAACAGAATCTGATCTTGACATTGGCAGGTTGTGGAGAAAAATAAAGAGACCGGAGCAATATGGAGGATTGATGCATTGAGGAGGGTGCTTAAGGAAGTACACTTACTCTTTGTGATGTTTCATGGGTCAATTAGGGCGTTAATCGAAAAAGAACCAACAGGAGGGCTTACTCGATCACAGTTGTATCCGTTCATCATGGATTATTTAAGCAGTAAGTGATTCTCACCAAATCAACCACATAAATTTTCCACTGTTATTCTGTTTCCCAGTTTCAATACTTTTTATCTCACTAATTGTCAGCATTTCAAAAGCGGTCTCGCTCGGAAGACTGCTGCTGTGGTAAAATGCTGAAGTTTCTGTGTTGAATGCCTTGCTTTGGATTTGTGCAAAACTGCATTATGCTCAAGTTGGTTCATGTGTAATAGCTTATGCAAAGGTTTTCTCTTTCGGGCAGATCTTTTTGTTGGGAAGAAACTTCAGCTTCCAAATTTCCGTGAAACTTTGAGAGAGCGTGGAACTTTTCAAATGCTTACTATAGCAAGGGACACGGCACTTGAAGTTCAGGTTTGTTTCTCCAAATCTATTGGACTATTACACAGCACATATCATTTTGGTATTTGACGAGCATTTTTTTTAGATGTACAGTCTCTTGTTCAAGTACTAGATTCATGCACTGGGAGCGTACGATGTCTTTCTATGATTTTATTCCAAGATCTGTTGGTTTCAACAACTCTCTCAGCTGATGATACAGTGAACTTATTTACATTTGCTGTAATGAGGCTGACCTCAAACGCTTTATCCACTGGCACGAGTTCTTGGTCATATCTACGTAAAGGGCCTGGTTCATCTGAAATCTCTTCTAGATCTACTTCAGTGCCTCTTGGTTCAATTGATTCGCTACATCCAGGAAATGATAATAACATGCATCATGTTATTAGGCCACTACAAAGTGATAAGTGGACAAAAGGGAAAGATGGTTTTTTAATAACCGATATTTGGGGTCTAGAGACTGGTGGTTCCCCTGATTCAGCCATCCCTACAATCTGGCTTCAGCAGACACAAGAAAGAGTGTATCTCCTTGCTTATCAGTATAACAGTCTCACCGTACTTCTTCTCATGCCTACAACTACCATTGTCGATGGAGACTTAAGCGTTTCAGCTGTGAAACAGAAAGTTATTGAAGATGTTAGCACATCGCCCTTCCATCTTTCTTGATGAATCTCTTTTCTCGTGTCTTCTAACATATACTCGATATCTCCTTTCCAGGCATCACTGAGAATTTTGAAAATCGAAGAGAAGATTTCAAGAGGGTGGGGAGGTGAGAATGCTTACCATGTTAAGGGTTACCGTTACTTGGTAGTTGATAATGACATGGAAGTTTCCAGATTTTCTCCTTCAGGAAAAGTAGCAACACTTTCAAAGGTAATGTCTTTCACAGTATAATTTACTAGCTGAGATTACTACACCACGGACTCAAAATGTATGGATTTTGAAAAACACAGGAGTCTCTACTTGCACTAAACAAGCTCAGAGAAGAAGTGGATATAGAAAAAAGCCGTGCGGAAAGGCAAGAGAAAGATATGGAAATATGCATTAGAGCTAAGAACAAGGCATGGGTGATCGCCCGTGTGACCAGAGGTAAAGAGCTTTACATGGCTTTGGAGAAAGCCAGTGACACTCTTCTTGATACCACAGACGCTGTTGAAAGATTTAACAACAGGTAACAGATTGCTACTTACGAACTAATTAGTCTGTCTTGGAAACTAGTTCATGACTTTTCTGAAAACAAGTACTGGGATTTTATCAGGTATTGCAGTGGAGTGTTCTTGATGGACTAAGATTCGCCTTCTTCCTTTTGGTTCCGCGGAAAAGGTTTATTCTAGGTACAAGTACTAAGTAATGAGCTTGGTTGGCCTGTAGATATGTAATAATGATTCCACGTTCGTTCAGTCAAAAAGAAACTTTTTTTTGTGGGAAGGAAAGCATCTTTCTCGTTTTGGTTGGATACATCCTTCTTAATAGAAGTTCAAAGTTTTACAAATATTCAATACATATGTTACACAAATATTCAATACATATTTATTGGCATGCCGAAAGAAGTTGATAAAAACATCATAAAACCAGTAAGAAGAACAGATGCAGCGGAGAAGAACATCGGTGGCCGATGGTCCATGGCGGTGTTACGTTTGGGAGATGCTTTCCGGCCTCCGCCTCGTCCACCTGTTACTCCATGAGCTCCTTTCCCTGCCCGGAAGATATCAATGCTCTTATCTTCTCCTCCTCCTTTTGTGTCTTTGGTTGTAACCTCTGCCATAAGACAACAAAACACGAGATAAAGATGCTTAACGTCTATGGTTACATAAACTCAAGAGAGACAAATAGATGCTTAAAGCAGAGCACCATGGGCTTGGTCTTGGTTGAGTAAGCTCGTCGAAGGATTGAGTTTCTCAGAATCTGATGCGAAGGGGAAGCAGAGTAAGAAGAGGACCAACAATGCAATAGATCTTCTCTCCATTGCTAGTCGGAGCTATGTGGATGTGAGATGTGACTGTTATGATGCTAACAGTGTATGTCTGCTTCCCCTTCGCATTATATATGTCTGCGAGGTGGGGCATAGACGGAACAAGTTCTGAAATGACAAGTTAAGAATCAAATATACTTTTCTTTATGAGAACTTCAAAGATCAAAATTCTCTGTTCTGTCTCTTCCTTTTTCAGGACAAGGACAAATCTAACAAGCAAATAAAATTTATCAATATCGATAGACATACGACATATTGCTTATATATGTATATAAAATTCATAAACTTCCTTAAGCAAGTGTGAGATAAGAGCTTAATGAAAACATGTTCTGAAAGGGTTGTGTTCATGCAACAAAGACTAGAGAGAAACTCTTATGTAGATTTCTCATTGTTCCACTTAGACTGGAGAAGAAGACAAATTTTTATATTACTAAAAACAACTGAAATATGTAAAAAAGCATACAACTACATTACTTTCATTGGTTTCACTAGCAGAACACCTACGAACACTCTCATACTCTCACAAAATACAAGAAAGACTCATCAAAGGTGCATAACCACTCTTTTGTATCTGCGCTCTAATCAACCTCTTCTATCTTTGGACCTCCGGCACCGCTAGAGCCACCATCTGTTGGCATACCTCCAGTGGGACCTCCAGCACCAGCACCACCCTGATACATCTTTGAGATGATTGGGCTGCAAATACCCTCCAACTCTTTCAACTTATACTCAAACTCATCAACTTCTGCCAGCTGGTTGCCTTCAATCCATTCGATTGTCTCATCAATCGCTTTCTCGATCTTCTGCTTATCCTCTTGATCTAGTTTCTGCGCAAGTTTCTCGTCCTTGACAGTGTTTCTCATGTTGTAAGCATAGTTCTCCAGCGAGTTCTTGGCCTCCACTTTCTTCTTCACTTGCTCATCCTCAGCCTTATACTTCTCAGCATCCTGAACCATCTTCTCTATCTCCTCTTTACTCAACCTTCCTTTATCATTCGTGATCGTGATCTGGTTCTTTACACCAGCAGTTTTATCCTCCGCGGACACATTCAGGATCCCATTCGCATCAATGTCGAAGCAAACATTGATTTGAGGAACTCCACGTGGCGCAGGAGGAATGCCCTTGAGCTCGAAAGTCCCGAGAAGGTTGTTGTCTTTGGTCCTCGCACGTTCTCCTTCATAAACTTGAATCAGAACGCCTGGCTGATTGTCCGCATACGTGGAGAACACTTGCTCCTTCTTACAAGGAACTGTCGTGTTCCTCGGGATCAACACAGTCATTACCCCACCTGCAGTCTCAATTCCGAGGCTTAGCGGCGCAACATCAAGAAGAAGAAGATCTTGGACCTTGTCGCTACCTTCACCAGTCAGAATTGCAGCCTGAACCGCAGCTCCATAAGCAACAGCTTCATCAGGGTTTATGCTTTTACAGAGCTCCTTCCCATTAAAGAAATCTTGCAAAAGCTGTTGAATTTTCGGAATTCTTGTCGACCCTCCAACCAGAACCACCTCGTGCACACGGCTCTTATCAATCTTCGCGTCCCTAAGAACTTTCTCAACAGGATCCATACATTTCCTGAACAGATCCATGTTCATCTCCTCAAACCTCGCACGTGAGATCGACGCATAGAAGTCAATACCTTCATGCAAAGAATCAATCTCAATAGTAGTCTGAGCCGTGGAAGAAAGAGTCCTCTTCGCTCTCTCACAAGCTGTTCTCAACCTCCTAAGAGCTCTCGCATTCCCAGCAATATCCTTCTTGTGTTTCCTCCTGAACTCCGCAACGAAATGGTTCACAAGTCTATTGTCAAAGTCTTCACCTCCAAGATGAGTATCTCCAGCGGTAGCTTTAACTTCAAAGACACCTTCTTCAATCGTCAACAGCGAAACATCAAACGTTCCACCACCGAGATCGAAAATCAAAACATTACTCTCACCGCTCTTCGTCCCTTTCTTATCCAAACCATAGGCAATAGCTGCTGCAGTCGGCTCGTTAATAATCCGTAAAACATTGAGCCCAGAAATAGCTCCGGCGTCCTTCGTAGCTTGTCTCTGAGAGTCGTTAAAGTAAGCCGGCACCGTTACAACGGCGTTATTAACAGTTTGACCAAGGAAAGACTCAGCGACTTCCTTCATCTTAATAAGCACCATAGAAGATATCTCCTCAGGAGAGAACTGCTTCTCTTCGTTCTTATACGAGACGACTATCATCGGTTTATCTCCGGGACCGGAAACAACCTTGAACGGCCAGTGTCGCATATCACTCTGAACAGAAGGATCAGTGAATCTCCTTCCGATAAGACGTTTCGCATCGAAGACAGTGTTCTGAGGATTCAACGCCACTTGATTCTTCGCGGCGTCTCCGATTAACCTCTCAGTGTCAGTAAAGGCGACGTACGACGGCGTCGTACGGTTTCCCTGATCGTTAGGGATTATCTCCACACGATCATTCATCCAGACTCCTACACAACTGTATGTAGTGCCGAGATCGATTCCAATAGCCTTCTCTGATTTCGTCGCCATTGTTGCTGGATTTAAAAAGCTTCAGTAACTGAAATTGGATAGTAGATTTAGCTGAATTGAGTTTTCGATTTATTTGATCTGTAGTTTGTTTATCTGCTTGATGAAGAATCTGAATCGATGGAAGCAGCTATATATACGAATTTGACGAGAGAAACGAGACATTTCGAGAGAAAAGCTCCACGGGAATGTGGAAAGATGGAGAAATAGCACAAAACTACCAGAGACTTCTGGATTCACCGGCACTTATTTATTCCCGGCAACCGCTTAACGATACTTCTATGGGCCTAATAAAGCCCATAAATTGCTAGATTATAGGCCTACAAGTAGAATTAAAGGCCCAGTTTGAGAATAACTTTCATCAATATTTTTGGAAGTCGTTTCACTCGTTCTGATTCTGAAGAGGGAAAATCATGGAAGAGGCGAAGAAGAAGAAGAAGCTAGAAACCTCCGTTGGTGATTCGATATCAGCTTTGGGTGCTTCTACTGTTTATTTGATTACTGGGTTATTTCTGGCAATCGGATTCTGGGTGATCGGTAACAAATACTCTGTTGATCTCATCTCTGATCCATCTCTCACTCTGCGTCTCCTATGGGTACTAAGATTTTATTTTTGCTCTGGTTTTTACTTTAATGTGTGTGTTTTCAGCTAATTTAGACCTTTTTTGATGTTGATTTTCAGAGTATTGAGTTCCCGATCGTGGTAATCATCTACAGCTTGTTCCGACGAAACCCAGAGAAATGCTCGGTGAGTTTAGTTCATTGCCGCGTTCTCTGTGAGATTGAAGGGATTAAAATAAGCTGAATTTCTCGTTTAGTTGGATTTGTTTGTGCTTGGCTCATTTCCCTTTTATATCAAAATTGAAGATTTCTTCCGTCTCAATGATTTTCCTCATTGCTTTCCAGTACTTTAGAGCTGTTGGACGAAGCATACTAGGACTCATTTCCGGTTAGTAATTTTTTTCTTTTTTTAGCTCAGTGAGTTCATTTGGAAATTCAAGTTGTTAAGTAAGGACCTGAAGATGTGAATGAGTATTAGCTTCTTATGTTTTCGTCTTGCTGATTCAATATTCCCTTGATCGTGACTTCTCTAACTCTGTGTGCTTGGTTGTTTAATAGGGGCTCTTATAAATGCTTTGGGAGCAGTTTCTTTGGGTGCACCTATTGGAATACAGTATGTTTCACCAAGATCTTGTTTCTCTATTCTTTCTTTTTTGGTAATATTGGTTGTTAATCTGGACTTATTTAGCTGTCCAGATTACAAATGAGGCTCCTTAATACTGGTTGTGATTTTTAAAATGCCGATATGAGTGTTACCCTCTAATCTTATGCAGATCTCTACCAAAAACTATTCACTGGTCTTTCCTTATGTCTGTTTTCACGGTAAGCTACCTGCTGCTGTTTCTATGACTTGAAATATTTAACATGTTGATACAATTGATAAGTGTGTTTGTGCAGTTTGGAACAAACCTTTAGTGCTGGTGTTTGATCATTTTTGATTTTCATAGTTTGTACCAGCAACTGCAGTTTTTGGTGCATCATGGACAGATTGGCATCGTGTTTTCGCTTCACTAACGTAATTTATTCATGTTAAACCTTACATGATAATTTACACAAAACTCTGTTGTTAATCCATCGTTTTGTTTCTTGTAGACCAACTGGAAATATAGAATATATGATCTTAATTCCAGCATATGGAGCTATTATTGGAGGATGGTTTGGAGCTTGGCCTATGCCACTTGACTGGGAAAGGCCGTGGCAGGTAATGTTTATTTATCTCAATGTACAATCAAGAGCTTGGTTCTTGTTCTTGTTCTTGTTCTTGTACTTAACTTATAACTCCCTTTTCCACGATTATTGGAAGAATGAAAGTGGTGAGTATAAATATAACTAATCCTAATATTATTCTTCTAAACAGGAGTGGCCTATATGTGTGTGCTATGGAGCTATAGGAGGCCACATTGTTGGACAAATCGTCTCCTTGAGTTTGATGTTATTTCTCAGGAAACCCAAGAACTTGAAGCTAGCTTAGAATACTTCTCTGGATCTGCAGAATCAGTTGCATTTTGTTTTGACTTATAGATTGCTAGTTTGACAGACAACAATGAGGCAAGGTTTTTGTTAGGTTTTTTTAAAAATCATATTTTCCACATAGAATCAAGTGTTCAAGAATTGCAAAATTCTAAAGTGAAAACAAGGTGTAGCAGTGATAGTTTTCCATGATAAAATGGACGCTTCAAAGATCTTCTCCATCATTTTAGCTATATGGGGGATTCCTATCATTTGTCTATCAGCACTACCTCCACGAAAAGAAGATGGAGACTTGCGACACAAACCCTGTCGAGAAAGATACACAAACGTGATGAAATGTAGCTGCATTGAAGGTCACACAAACAAACATACAAAGTTGTGCATATATCCTATATAAGGCTTGTCATTGTAACAGAAAACATTTTAATTTTGTGATATTTTCAATAAGTGCGTGTGACACCCGATAAAAATTGACCAGTTTAGTCATAAATTACAAAGATATCAACACACTATTCTGCTTCCTAACTTTGAAATGCACTTGAAAGATTGTGAAACAAGAACAAACAGCCAATCGAGTCTAATTAAAAAAGAAGAAATATTAGACAGACAGGTCCAAACATCCTTGGGGAAACAGAGCTTTGAACACAAAGTTAAGTGACCAGAAATAATACCATTGGAATTTGGAAGCATCTGACTTAGCAGTTAATGGCCTTAAAACTTGGGCTTCTTGTTTTAGTTCTGTCTTGTTTTGTTTTTATAAAATGTTTGGTCTTTCTCTTCAAAGTTTCTCCTTTTTAATGCCTAAACCCGTAAATTAGGATTTAAGCTTACGAACAATACGAATAAGATTCATACCTGCAGTGATCTCGTGAATGGTTTGGGTAATAGGTGTATCATTTGTTCACAGATTTCGTGTCACGTAACATCTAAAAGATTTATGAAAACAGTTCAAAATTTGGAAACATTAACTGCAAGATTAAAAAAAAATTCATAATGGACAACTTTAGCAAGCCATGGTTATTTTAGGTGTTCTTATTCATTAAAATTCACGGATGTGATGATAACTAAAACATTGGAAAAATAATACGATTTTTCTCAAATGCGTTTATTGTATCGTCGTGTGTGTTTTTTGGAGTATAACATGTAGAATTAGCTAAAAGTTTAAAAGTAAACTGAAACTAAAAACGACATACATATGTTTAAAAATCATTTAAACTCTATTTCGGGGTAGGAGGAGTTGCACCAGCAATTCTTGAGCATTGTTCTTTCAACATAGGAGGAAAAAATGGAATGGATGTAATTTTGGGCAAGCAATTAGCTTCGGTTTCCAAAAATGCTTTGCAACAAGCTGGACCTAAGTTACCCAACTGTAAAGTGAATATAAACTGAGATATTTCTGCAAGACATCCTGGAATCTCCATCACCACTGACCAACATTTTAGTATATCAGGTAGTACATGCATACCAGGAATCGGTTGGAATGGAAATATAAAAGGAAATGGAACTGGAAACTGTGGTAACTGAGCTTTTACAGAGACTACGATGCATAGGACCACTAGAAGTGAAATCACATTTTTGATAGACATGATGAGATATTGAGAAGAAGAAAAATAAGAGCCTTAGTATAGCCAAATGTATGCTTGATTTGTTTTTGATTGATGAACAACAACAAGATCCTTGCTTATTTAAATGGAAGAATGGAACTGTTGTATTAATTATCTTGATAAAACGTCTTTGAATTCTCTTATTAGGTATTTAATTTGAGTATGTTTTATAAATTTAAAGAGAGTCGAAACTCCTGAGTGACATTAACTAAGAAATATTGACTATCAAGAACTGCTAAGTCACATCCAAGCAAGGTGTTATTGTTTTCTCGGCGGATCTATTCATCATTGTCAATGAACCAAGCATCGAACTTAGAAACCAAACCAACAACCACGACTTTTAAGGCCATTAAAAACCCCGCAAGTGATTCTTATCTTTTTGACACTGCAAAGTTGTGTCATCAAACTCGTTGGACAAAATTCTTAGTTCTAACGTACGTATATTTGTTACAGCCCAAATTTCGTAAACTAACAAAACTAAAAGTAAAGGAAAATTTTGTCCTATTTTGTCTGTTAAAATCTATAAATACTCTAATTACAAGATATAGGCCATGGTACCAAGCACAGTGTTGACTGTACGCGACATCTATTATGAACAAACTATGTCGGATGATGTGGCAAGTGGCTATTGGTTGACAGGGTCTGAGTTGGGTCACTCTTTCACATAAATTGTTGAATGCTAAGCAATGCGAACTCTGAAAAATGGACCAACGCCGTAAAAAGATGGCATACCGGAAAGGGTGACCATTGCTGCCATTTCTCATTTATATCTAAAGCATTGTTCTCTTTTTTTTTTCTTTTTTTTATAGACAGTTAATAATTAAATTTGTTTAAAGTTTATATAAACAAATATAACAAGACTAAAACAAACGGTCTACTATAAAATTTATATGGTAAAATCGTTTGGTTACTTTTGTTAATTTGATATAGTAAAATATTTCATATGATATACTTTTTGAGATTAAAAATGTTATATTCCTAAATATATATATATATATATATATATATATATATGTATTTTTTGAAGTTTATTGGTTCGAATAGGTCAGATCAATGTAGATTTGATAATGGTTAGAAAAGCAACCAGTGGCGGAGGCATGATTTTTTTTCATGAGGTCAAAATATAAAATTTTGATTTTTCGGGGATCAATATATTAATTATGCTAAAATTTAAATAAATTTTATACAAAAATATACCAAAATATACCAAAATATACTAAATTTTAAATTTTATGGGTGGCAATTGTCACCACTCTCCTTCATGTAGCTCTGCCTATGATAGCAACGACCTACATATGTGGAACGATTTCAAATAGGGTTTCAGTTATCACTTGATCGTAATTTTGGTAATTTTGATATGAAACTAGTCTTGTATGTATAGTCATAATTCAACAAGTACAGCATAATCAACAACTCACAAACTCGCAATTTGTGTACAAACATTTTCAAGTGCATGTCTTAAGTTTATATCATGTGCCCCATTTCAGATTGGACTCTTGTTAGCTTATATACATTTTTACTATAATTATTGTCTATTTTTGTGTAATTTATTGATCAAAATTAATGAAATAAAACTATAAATTAAACGAGAATAAGGTTGGTCTTTAGCGTTGCATTATATCTTTCATAGCCCGACCAAAAAGTAGATCAACCAAGAAGTGGAGAAATTATGAAGCCATGATCTTGCTTGCCTCCTTTCTCCAATATTTTTGGCTAAGCGGATCCAAACCTCCACATGTCAATTCCTTATTTGTTCTTAATCAAAACATGAATTAAAACCCATATATTTTTGAATGGTTTTGAATCTTTTGATTACTATTAGGGATTTAATTAATGAGATATCTAATTAGAGAAGTACAAAGAGGGCCGTAGCTAAGGAAATCTTTTAAAGCAATAACAATACAAAATGGATTAAAAAAATAAACGGAAATGTTAATTTAAATACTCAACCATTTCCCTTTATAGTCTCCTTGAGAAGAAGAAAAAAACCACTTCATTATAAGTTCTCATATTTGGTGTTTTCTTCTTCTTCTCCTTCTTTTATGGACATCGCCGTCAAAGTTTCTCCGGTGATGGAAGAGATCTCGAGGCGGAACAAGAAAACTTCTATTGAGAATGAAACTGGCGATGATTCAGCATCATCACTAGTCCTTAAAGCTAAACGCAAACGCCGATCGCAACCGCGAGAAGCTCCTCCACAACGTAGCTCCGTGCATAGAGGCGTCACCAGGTTTCTATGATCAAGAACACACTCAAAATGACACCGTTTTAGGTTTGCCTACGTTTAATCTTAATAATTATTAAAAAAATCTGAGTATAGGCATAGATGGACTGGAAGATACGAAGCGCACTTGTGGGATAAGAATAGTTGGAACGAGACTCAGACCAAGAAAGGAAGACAAGGTCAGTCTATACATACACATATATATGAAAATATACACTCATATTTATGAGTTATAGATATTGTCGTTTTGATTTTCTTGCTCCGATTACTCCGGAGAATAAGTTCGTCGTTACTGTTCTTGATTTTGAAATTTATTATATCCTTTTGAAATTAATTTGTTTTGTTGTTAATATGTTTTTTTTTTTTTTCTGACGATGCTGACCGGAATATTGGCTGACTCATCACGTGCAGTGTATTTAGGTGAGTTTGTTTTGGTCATTTTTCATATGGCGTTTTCTTTTTGCTCTCCCAAACTGATACTACTAGACACTTTAGTTATAGCGATGCTAATTATATCACTCATTATAAATATACAAATTAATGTTATTTCTCTGTTCTTTATAAAGCCAACTTGGCTGTTCAAAAAAGAGCGTACATGTTAGTTAACATCTCTGGCGTAATAAAAACAAACAAATAATTTGATATTTCTAAATATTTCAAATTTGATTTGGTTCATGTGATTTCACTTTTAAAGATTTGTTACTGGATTACCGAATCTCTTGTTTAATCAAATTTAGTCGCTGATGAAAGAAATAAAAATACTTTTTGATTAGTCTTTTTATAATGTGATTTACATTGAAAATCAAATGTCAGCCGCAAACATTTTAAAAATTTGTACTTTAGGAATACTTTTTAGTTTTTTAACATATACATAAAGATATTTAATATACAAATCTTGTTTTTCTGTTGTTATAATATTTTAACACGTAACAGAAAAGAAAAAAAAACTAATGCTTTACTGATATATATTAATATGGTTTGCACAGGGGCATATGACGAGGAAGATGCAGCAGCACGTGCCTACGACTTAGCAGCATTGAAATATTGGGGACGAGACACCATCTTGAACTTCCCTGTAAATTTTCTCGGACTCCTATTTAATAATAACACACTATTTCAAATGACTATTTCATATGATCTTTGTTTGCTTCACAATCTTTTTTGCCTGCGCGATTTTTCTTAAAAGAAAAGAAAACAGAAAGAAGAAGAGTCTGTTTACATCTAACTAGACCTTTTTTGAGTTTTTTATAATTATTGTTTTTTTTGTTTTTGGTGTGATTAATAGTTGTGTAATTATGAAGAAGACCTGAAAGAAATGGAAAGCCAGTCAAAGGAAGAGTATATTGGATCTTTGAGAAGGTAATAATTAACTCAGTTCTTGTTTTTTGAATGATTGATTAACTAATTATCTCTTGTTTTTTAATATAACAAACTAAGATTTGATCATAATCTTTTTTACAGGAAAAGTAGTGGTTTTTCACGTGGTGTATCAAAATACAGAGGCGTTGCAAAGTAAACTGAAGTTCCAAAAATTAAAACACATATATTTGAATAAGGATTATAAGAACAATGAATTAAGAATCTCAATGTGCTAATTCCGAATGTTGACAAGTTATTCTGGACTTGCAGGCATCACCATAATGGGAGATGGGAAGCTCGAATTGGAAGAGTGTTTGGCAATAAGTATTTATACCTTGGAACTTACGGTAACCTTTTAAAAACTCTTTATATTTTTAGCTTTAAGTTAATGGAAAAATATTATTTCATGCCTCATTCAATTTCCCATTTCTCCAAACGCAAAACATACTTAATTTAGAAATTCAAGACAAATATATTGTAAACAAATATTTTAAAATAACACTTCCATAAACTATTACATGCGATAGTCATTTATAATTAGAAAATTGTAATGATATACTGACTGTAAAATTGTCTAATTGGGATAACAAACTTTAAATTTCTACATACTTTGTGCGATTTTGTCTTCATAATAACCATAACTTGTTTACTTATAAATCTTAAAGAGGGGTTGATATATCGATATGCACGTAATCAGATCTTGTGTTGGTTGGGAAATAGATCACCAAACCCAACCACTTAGTCAAGCCTTTAATTTACTTTATAGTTTTTATTTTTCTTATCTTATACATATATATGTATTTATTGTATGGTTTAAATTATAAGTTGCCCATCCAATTTTACTGGCCAATTGAATTCCGTTATTTAATATATGTTTTCCATATTGTCCTACATCAACGGGAAAAAGTACATTTTTAATAACGTGATTAAAATTGTAGCATAATGACATAATGTAACGTAGTAGGCAAATACATAACAGTTTTGGGGTAAAATATAATAATTAGTAAATAAAATAAATTTTCTAAAAGTTTTGCTAAACTTCTCAAGATTTTATTTTGTAACATTTTGCACCCCTTGGTGTTTTGTAGCTACACAAGAAGAAGCGGCCATAGCATACGATGTCGCAGCAATCGAGTACCGTGGACTTAACGCCGTTACTAACTTCGACATCAGCCGTTACTTGAAACAACTTCCGTTGCCGGAGAACTCTATCGACGCCGCAAATCATCTACTAGAGAGTCCACACTCTGATCCCAGTCCGTTTATAAACCCAAATCACGAGTCGGAGTTATCACAGAGTCAATCTTCGTCAGACGACAACGATGATCGGAAAACAAAACTCTTAAAGTCATCACCTTCGAATGCAGAGGAGGTCAATGGACCATCTACGCCACCGGAGATTGCTCCGCCTCGACGGAGCTTTCCCGACGATATCCAGACTTACTTTGGGTGTCAAAACTCCGGCAAGTTAACGACGGAGGAGGATGACGTCATTTTCGGTGATTTAGATACGTTCCTTACTCCTGATTTCTACAGCGAGTTAAATGATTGCTAAAGTGTTATTTTTTTTTTCTTTCCTCTCTAAAGGGATTTGATAAGTTTTGGTTTTATTAGTTCTTCAGATTTCAGAATCTCGGTTGTGAATCAACATTGACATATCGATTATTCTTTCTTGTGACAATCTTATATAATAAAGTTTGAATCTTTTTAACAGTTTCCTTGTGGCTGAATCTGATTTGAGAGGTAGGAGGTAGTTTAGTCAACTCAGATAGAGAAATTGATTATACAGAAAAGAAAGGAATATAGATGATGATTACTGGAGGGAATGTTCAGAGATTGAACTCGTCCAACTTATAATGATCAAACAGTACAACAAAGCTTAGAATCAATGGAAGCCAAACAAATGCAGAATGCTTGGTAGCCCGAGAAAGGATGCCTGCAAACGGATTAGGCAAATCTTTGTTAGATGATGAGCCAAATCTTTGATTTCTAAAGCTTATAAGTATGTTCTTGGCTCTTTCGGGTTCGAGCAAGTACCTGAAATCGGTTACATATTTTGCTTTGTCCACTCGTCCCATTTGAAGAATGGTATGCCTGGGATTCTCCTATTTATGCCAAATAACAAGAAATGTTAGGATTCTGGAGATTGTTTTTTGATAAAAGCTTAAATGAGTTGTGAAAATGCACCATGAGTGTTAGCTGAAAGTTTTTCACCGAGCTTTGTATTCTCAGTCCTGTTCGTCCTCTGTCTCTGTAATCTAACTCATGCTGCTTGGAGATCTAAAGAACGGGAAAGGCAGAATGAATCTAATGCTTCAAAAAAATGAAAGACAGATAGATACCAAAGAAGCCTAGTGAGACTTACTTTGTTGTAATGTGGTATCCTTGAGCATAGTTTCTGAACTTTTTCCTTATTCTCAAGCCAATCAAGCGGTAATTTACTAACTTGTTGGACCTGCTTACTGTTGTTCTTCTGCATTGGCAGCTGCTTTGGTAGGAGAGCTCTCATCTTCCTGTAGCTCCCTGTCCAAGTTGCTACGGTTGGTGTGAACATCACAACCGAAAGAAGCGGCTTCATCAGTTTACCTACAGATCCAACTCGAACTCCCTGCAACAGAATCAAAAGACCAGAAACTTTTAGCTTGAAATTCCCAACCTCTAAGCAGAACAAAAACCGAAACATTCAGCTTGAAGTCCTGAGTCCTGACCTTATCCCATATGTAGTACTTAGAACCCATGAGATTAGCTGTCATAGAACCAACATAACTTTCATCCGAACTGCACAATAATCCCTTAACGTTCTGTGCCACCCTAAATATAGACTTTCCGTTACGTCGCCTATGGTAAGCAACTGCTAGCTTCCGGTCTTTTCGGCCCCGACCTTCCTGAGATAACCAGAAACATTGACATCACTACATCTCAATTCTCAAACAGCATCATAAAAGATCAAATATCTGTATAACTTACATGTGTATAAAGCGAATATACAGATCCGTCCCGTAAGCCCTCAGGTGATTGTTCTTTTACAATCAGACAAGTGCATCTACCCACATCCAAAGGTAATGTCTTGCACAACAAAGCCCTGTTTAACAAGTGTATATAGACTTTCAGACATGTTTAGGACAAGAAAAACAAGGAATTTTGGTAATTGCCTTACTAGTGTGAGTACCTATTGGGTAAAGTAGACCAAGAGGAAGCAGGGGCAGCTTCAGAGTCCGAAAACTCCCACACTTTCAATGAGCTCGAATGCTCAGAATCAACACTAGTCCAAGTTTTCATTCCGAAACCATCTTTGTCCACCTCAGTGTTCATCTGCATACAAGCTTGCAGCGATGTCTGCTTCAGAGCCGTTCGACCACCAGTTGAGAAAGATTTAAAATTTGTAACTTCCGTGGGAAACCCAGAATTTCCCTTCATCGATTGAGACTTCAAAGCTCGTTCTTGTTTCCGAGCTTCCACAGACGTAGAGGTTTTCTCCGGCGAGACATTCTCCTTATCCTCTCCTTTCTTAACGGAAACAGACACTGAGACTGTGTTCACGTTTTCCTTATTTCCCCCCAACAAATCATTATCTTTTTTCGAACCAGCCATGTTTTTTTTCCCTTATGGGTTGCTTTCAAATTTAGAGCTTTCCAGGAGGTAAAATCTAGAAATAGGTGTTTGACAATGGGTTGGGTTAGGTTTGACTTGAAATTGGCAAATATAGAGACGTTTTAAAAAAGTCTCACAGTGTTTTCCATTTGAATTTGAATAAGCCATTGGGGAACGTGCGAGCACAAAACCAAAGACAAGGAGGTACTTTCTTTGCTTGTCTCAACACAAGAAGAAGTTATTTTAGATGTCTGTGTTTATTTTTACCTTTTTCTCTATATCCTATGGACAAAAACGGTCACTAATTGATAGTGGGATTTTTTTCATTTTTCCTTTTGTCGTTTTCCTTTGTCGAGAAACTAAAGGTTGATGATTGGATTGATGCTTAGCGGGAACTGTGTTTTGAAACACTTACAATATATCAACAACCTGCCGTTCTCTATTATTTGATTCAACGTCATGTCGTTTTATCTTCATGAGTCATCCAAAGCCGGGATAAGCCAGAGCCTCAAACCCAACGAGTGGCTATTAGACCATCACTGTTCAAAATAGTCCAAACCATGACCATGATGAAAAGGCCACAACAATCGTCGAATCGAAGCCCATTATCATCGCCATGGCTAAAGCAAGCAGTACTACTCTGTTTGCTGTCTCCTGTTCTGTTTCGACACGTTTCTCTCTGCTTCGACGCTCTGAATCTCTTAAACATCACTCTGTTTCAAACGTGAGACTCGCCGTCCCAATGGCTATGGCCGCCTCTGCTGCTACCGCTAAAAAACTGGCTCCAGCCGTGATTGTTGGTGGCGGAAGAGTTGGAAGGGCGTTACAGGAAATGGGTAACGGCGAGGATTTGTTGGTGAAGAGAGGAGAAGCTGTTCCGGTTGATTTTGAAGGACCCATTTTGGTTTGTACTAGAAATGATGATCTCGATGCTGTTCTTGAAGCTACTCCTCAGTCTAGATGGAAAGGTAGAAACTTTTCTACGCCCTATGAATGTTAGTGAACCAAATTTTCAGTATTGCTCGAGTCTGACTCATCCGAATTTGGCTTTATTGGAAAGTCGGAACTTTTTCTCGATTTGAGAATCCTAAATCAATCTAATTGTCTTATGTTTTGAGGGTTTGATCCTGGCAGAGTCTAATTTCTCATTTTATCTGGATTTGGAACAATCATGATTTGATCGGATATGTGGATTATATGATTATGTTACTAAAATTGTTGTGTACAAATAATCAGATTTGGTGTTCTTTCAAAATGGAATGATGGAGCCGTGGTTTGAGAGCAAAGGTTTGGGTGATACAGACCAAGTTTTGGCCTATTTTGCTGTGTCAAAGCTCGGCGAGCCTCCTGTGGATGGAAAGACTGACACTAACCCAGAAGGTCTTACTGCTGCTTATGGAAAATGGGCTTCAGAGGTAGCTGCGAGATTGCAATCTGGTGGCCTCTCTTGCAAGGTAACAAGAAGCAAACCTCTTCTTCTATAATGAAACCAAAAACCTGAACTGTATGAAAAAACAAATTGTGTTGTATTTTATTGTTAGGTACTTGACAAAGAAGCTTTTCAGAAGCAAATGTTGGAAAAACTCATTTGGATTTGTGCATTTATGCTTGTTGGAGCTCGTCATCCAGGTGCAAGTGTGGGCATGGTGGAGAACGAATACAGAGATGAAGTACAAAAAAACTCAATGCCTTGTTTCATTTTTATCATTCGAAATCACTGTTTGTTTAGTTTCTAATTACTTTATACATTCAGGTGTCAAGACTCATCCAAGAACTCGCAGCAGCTGCTGCTGCAGAAAAAGGACTAACCTTTGAAGAGAACATGGTGGAGAGACTATGTGCTTATTCACGAGCTGTTTCTCATTTCCCGACTGCTGTTAAAGAAGTACTACATACTTTTACCATCCTTGATCTCTTTCTTTCAATGACTGAACACCATATCTATGTCTCAACTATTTTTCTGATAACTGCAGTTTAAATGGAGGAATGGTTGGTTTTATTCGCTCTCAGAGAAGGCGATTGCAGAAGGGAAGCCGGATCCGTGTCCCCTCCACACCGAATGGCTGAAAGAGCTTAAAGTGATATAGAGTCTCAGTCTGTGCAAATTGTGAGTATATGGCTTAAGTAATATTCTAAGTAGATGATCTGAAACTCATGTGAACGATGCACAGGCATGAGAAGCCGAAATAAGATGGATCTGCCTAACAAAGATAATCAGTGCACCCTTTGAAAAAGTCCAGACTTTTATCTGCTCAAACACTACAGTTTCTGTTTCTTTCCCTATCAATTAGGGAAGACTAAGTCTTCAGTCACCAATAAGAGCTTAAATTAAGAATAGTCAGTGACTGAAAAAATCAAGAATCAAAGACCACGAGGTCTTGTTTGAATCTTCCGCCAAAATGCAAAGTTGTCAAAATAGGCAACTTGTGAAGATTTCTTCGGTTAGTTTACTTAATGACACATGACTTTACATTAGCTTTTAGCATCACATTTCAAAACTCACTATTCTACCCCAAAAGAAAAAAAAACAGAGCAAAATGGGCAGAGAGAGGTCTTCAATATACAATCTGCTCTCTCTTCTGTTTCTGCTAATCCATGGTTCGATTGCAGCAACAGCTCAAGATCTCTCGGTGGTGAGTTCTTCTTGTCAAAGCCATTGCGGGGGAATAGCTATACCTTTTCCCTTTGGAATTGGTAAAGATTGCTATCTCAACAACGACATGTGGTATGAAGTTATCTGTAACAGAACCTCAGGAAACCCCGTTCCATTTCTTTCTAGTATAAACAGAGAGGTGGCGAATATCTCCCTCCCTGATGACTTTGGTATCTTTGGGCAAATCCAAATAAAGAATCCGATAACTTCATCTGGCTGTTCTAATAGAGAAGAACTCAGCTTGGCTTTGAACGTGACAGGAAGTCCGTTTTTCCTCACCTCTCGTAATACTCTAGTTGCAGTTGGTTGCAACAACAAGGCCTTGATGACGGATGTTAAGCCGCAGATTGGAGGATGCGAGTCTACATGCGACTTTGGGTTTGGGCAGAGAGGACAGAACATAAGCTGCAATGGCTATAGATGTTGCCAAGCGAAGATACCTTCTGACCGTCTGCAGCAGATTGGTATCAAAATAGAGAGTCTTGATGGCAACACAACGACAGCAGCAGGATGCAGAGTTGCTTTCTTGACAGACGAGACATATTCTCCATCGAATATAACTGAACCGGAGCTGTTTTACCGCAAGGGATATGCTACGGTGCAGTTAGGATGGTTCATAGATATGTCACACAAGATGTCTGTTGATACAAGGGGTTGCTATTCAATTCACCTGGATCAAAGCGGTTATAGTTACAGTAACTATGAAGCTTGCATTTGTAGATATGGTAATTATTCAGACCGAAGCTTTAGAAGTTGCATGTGTAACCGTGGTTACAGAGGCAGCCCATATCTCCCGAGTGGATGTACAGGTAAATTAACTAACTGATTCTGATATCGCTTTGCTTTAGTTTCTGCAAGATCCATGAGTCATTGATTCATTCTTCTATGTAGATATTGATGAGTGTGAAGGGCCCAACCCTTGTGGGAAAGGGGAATATTATAAGAATATGCTCGGAAGCGTTAGTTGTAAGTCTAAAAGATAGAAAACACTGCCCATCGTTCTTGGTAAGAAGCTACTATGTAGTATGTCATCATATTTAGAAAATCCAAGAAAAAAAGGAATGGGAATTTAATGTATTTCATTTGTGATGTGTAGGTATTAGTATAGGCTTTGGCTTGTTGGTTTTAGCCACTGGAGCATGGTGGTTGTATAAGTTTATCAGAAAGCAAATGGAGATAAAGAGGAAGAAGAAGTTTTTTAAGCGTAATGGAGGACTATTGTTGCAACAACAATTGATTTCGAACAAAGGCAACGTTGAGAAGACAATAGTGTTCAGCTCGAAAGAATTGGAGAAAGCCACGGAAAACTTCAATGTAGATCGTGTGCTTGGGCAGGGAGGTCAAGGCACAGTATCTAAAGGAATGCTTGTAGATGGGAAAATAGTGGCTGTGAAAAAGTCCAAAGTTGTGGATGAAGACAAGCTTGAAGAGTTTATCAACGAGGTTGTGATTCTTTCACAGATCAACCATAGAAACATCGTGAAACTCTTGGGATGCTGCCTTGAAACAGAGGTTCCTGTTCTGGTTTACGAGTTTATTCCCAATGGAAACCTTTTTGAGCATCTTCATCACGATGATGAGTCTGATGATTACACAATGGCTACTTGGGAAATGCGTATGGGGATTTTTGTAGATATCGCAGGAGCTCTTTCGTATCTCCACTCAGCAGCATCTTTTCCTATTTATCACAGAGACATCAAATCCACAAACATAATGCTGGACGAAAAGTATCGAGCCAAAGTGTCTGACTTCGGAACTTCAAGATCGGTAACTATAGACCACACTCATCTGACAACAGTGGTTGCAGGTACGGTGGGTTATGTAGATCCAGAGTACTTTCAGTCAAGCCAATTTACAGACAAGAGCGATGTTTATAGCTTTGGAGTTGTGCTTGTGGAGCTCATCACAGGAGAGAAACCGGTTTCTTTTCTTAGGTCTGACGAAAACAGAACTTTGGCAACTTATTTCATTCTTGCAATGAAAGAGTCCAACCTCTCTAGCATTATTGATGCTCGAATCAAAGATAATTGCAACCTTGAACAAATCATTGCGGTGGCAAACCTTGCGAGGAGGTGTCTGAACTTGAATGGGAAGAAACGGCCTAATATGAGAGAAGTCGCTACGGAACTGGAGAGGATTCGATGTTCACAAATCCAAAGTCATGACGAGGAAGATGATGACACCATGGAGATCATCAACATAGGAGATCATCAACATAGGAGATCATCAACATAGGAGATCATCAACATAGGAGATCATCAACATAGGAGATCATCAACATAGGAGATCATCAACATAGGAGATCATCAACATAGGAGATCATCAACATAGGAGATCATCAACATAGGAGATCATCAACATAGGAGATCATCAACATAGGAGATCATCAACATAGGAGATCATCAACATAGGAGATCATCAACATAGGAGATCATCAACATAGGAGATCATCAACATAGGAGATCATCAACATAGATCCTTGGAGCGTTCTTTTTACTGGCTCTTCCACCAATATCACCACCACATCTTCATTTCGTCAAAACCTTGTTACCATTGGAGATCACTAGTTATAAACCTTTTATTTCCGGTTTGTGGCAAACGCTGTCATATTTCTACCAGTGACTTTAGCTCTGTTGGAATGTAATCTTCGAAACAGCTACTACATATATATATGGGATTCCTTATTGTCAATGTTTGCTTCAACTACCTATTGTGACAACAACGTTTTGTTGTTTTCCTTTTTACGTCTTGACTCTTGAGTACAACGTTTAAGAGGTGTGACTATAAAGTCTATAATTGTAGTTTCCATTCATACCAATCTTATTTACCATTCCCATGGAGTTTTGGAGAACTGATTATCTTGACCAAAAAAACTTATTTTAAAAAAGTTTCGCCCACCGTGGGGCTCGAACCCACGACCACAAGGTTAAGAGCCTTGCGCTCTACCAACTGAGCTAGACGGGCTTTGTGATTACATATCTGTTAAAAGTAAAAAGCTAATTCACTGAGTTAACTTAATTAGATTACCAATACTCTCAGACGATGTGCCGTTTTAAGAATGAATTGCGTCCCGTTTATTTGGGGCACCTAAACGAGTAAACCCATTGTGTAAGTAGATATTATTAAGCCCATGAATTGATGTATCCTAGCTTATGAAGATAACTCTTATTAGTCTCTTAATACCAGTTTTTTTTCTTTTTCTTTTAGCTGTTCAAGTTTGTCTATCGCTTTTTGGCCGATTTACAAATGGTTTTGAAGAGGTTTTCTATGAGAAATCAAACCGGGTCGCTTGATATTAATCGGCCGGTTCTATCCAATCTTAAAAGTTAAAACATCGATTGGATACCGCACATCAAGTCAATGGTCTGCAGTCTGCAGAAAGCAAATAATTGAGATGAAAGGAGTTGACTTTTCTATTTAACTTTGTGATGAAAAAAACTTCACGCGTCTATTCAAACTTGTTTGACTTTTGTCACATACTACTACAAGATAAAAGAATATCATCGATGAGATAAAAAAAAAAAATGCAGCAGCAGTATGAAGAAGACAAAGACTTACAGCGTCCAATGTATTGCAGTCTTGGTCCTAACTCTGCAGTTCATCAATGGCTCATCATCAGCACCAACACCTCCACCTCCATATGGTAATTCTTCAACTTCTTGTAACAGAGTCTGTGGAGGCATCTCAATTCCTTTCCCATTCGGAATCGGGAAGGATTGTTATCTCAACGGCTGGTACGAGGTTGTCTGCAACAACACCACCACTTCCGTAACAACTGTTCCGTTCCTCACTAGGATCAACAGGGAAGTGGTGAACATCTCTCTTCCAGATGGTAATAAACCTTACGGAGTTGTTCACATCAAAGGTCCAGTGACTTCATTGGGTTGCTCTAGTAGTAGTAGTAGTAATGGTCAAGTACCCGAAAACTCATCGCCTGATTTGATGAATGTCACAGGCAAGGGCAGCCCATATTTCTTCACAGACGAGAACCGCCTTGTGGTGGTTGGTTGCAGCACAAAGGCGTTAATGACGGATATTGAATCAGAGATCTTAGGTTGTGAATCAAGCTGCCAAGAAAGCAAGAGTAGTCAACAAGTAACAAACTCGTTATGTGACGGTTACAAATGTTGCCAGGTGAGGATACCATTGGAACGTCCTCAGGTTATTGGTATCAATATTGAAAACACTAATGGCACAAAAGGAGAAGGGTGTAGTGTTGCGTTCTTGACTAACAAGAGGTACACACCGATGAATGTTACTGCACCTGAACAGTTCCATGTTGGTGGTTTCGCGGTGGTGGAGTTAGGTTGGTACTTTGACACTTCGGATTCTCGGTTTAGGAGCCCCTTAGGTTGTAGAAATATGACACGTTTAAGTTCTTACAGCTCCTTAGATAAATGCGGTTGTGAGTATGATTACTTTGTTGGGATGAGTTATAGGAGTTGCTATTGTAACAATGGCTACATAGGGAACCCATACCTTAAACATGGCTGCATAGGTAAGTTATTGTTTCTTCTTCTTTCATTTGTTGTCTTCCATCTATCAAAGTGAAACCATTAATAACAATGATTCAAGCATGTGTAGACATAGATGAATGCAGAGGACATAACAATTGTGGAGAAAAGAGGGATTGTTTTAACTATCCTGGAACATATAGCTGCGCGCTCAAGATAACCAAACCGGAAAAAGCCTCTGTGCTTCAAGGTAAGTTAAAGTAGCATCTTGCATCTACTGAGACAGGGAATAGAAAAGTAGTTTACTTTATGGTTTTGGTGTAGGCGTTCTTATAGGTCTAGGAGTGCTGTTTTTCGTCGTTGGAATCTTCGGGCTGTACAAATACATCAAGAAGCGAAGGAGAATCATCCGCAGAAAGAACTTCTTCAAACGTAATGGAGGTTTTCTGTTGAAACAACATCTCATTACTACAAAAGACGGAAACATAGAGATGTCGAAGATATTTAGCTCAAAAGAGTTGAAGAAAGCCACTAATAACTTCAGTATAGATAGGGTTCTTGGACAAGGCGGTCAGGGAACTGTGTACAAAGGAATGCTTGTGGATGGGAGGATTGTTGCGGTTAAAAGATCGAAACTTGTTGATGAAGACAAGCTGGAAGGTTTTATCAACGAGGTCGTACTTCTGTCACAGATTAACCACAGAAACATTGTGAAACTCTTAGGATGTTGTCTAGAGACGGAAGTTCCAGTCTTGGTTTATGAATATATTCCAAATGGAGATCTGTTCAAACGTATTCATGATGAATCTGATGACTACAAGATGACTTGGGAAGTACGTCTTCGTATAGCTATAGAGATCGCAGGAGCTCTTTCATACATGCACTCAGCTGCATCGTTTCCAATATACCACAGAGATGTGAAGACTACTAATATACTATTGGATGAGAAATACCGAGCGAAAGTTTCTGATTTCGGAACTTCAAGATCCGTAACCGTTGATCAAACTCACTTGACAACATTAGTTGCGGGAACTTTTGGATACATGGATCCAGAATATTTCTTGTCAAGCCAATATACAGACAAGAGCGATGTTTATAGTTTTGGGGTTGTCTTGGTAGAGCTCATAACCGGAGAAAAACCACTGTCCCGTGTCCGGTGTGAAGAAGGGAGAGGCTTGGCGACTGACTTCATCGAGGCAATGAGAGAAAACAGAGTGATTGAAATCATTGATGATCGAATCAAAGACGAAAGCAAGATGGAGCAAGTGATGGCGGTGGCAAAACTCGCTCGAAGGTGTCTAAGCAGGAAAAGGAGGAAGAGGCCAAACATGAGAGAGGTTTCCATTGAGCTAGAGAGGATTCGTTCCTCACCTGAAGATTTAGAGGCCCATTTGGAAAGCAATGATGAAGAGGACCAAGCCATGGAAATCAACATAGGATGATTCTAAGGACTAAGGGCGTGAAGAGTCTAGAGATCTTTGGATATATATAAGAAGCTAAGTCATAAGGGCATAGAAACACTTACACTCGTGCAAATTCTGTAGTAATCAATCCTTTTAAATCAAAGATACGCAATTATGAAAGCACATGAGTATTCTCGAGTTGATCTGTAAATGTAGTGCATCGGGAAAATCTAATATATGTGCCATAAACAAGAAAAACAATCAAAGATTTTTACCACAATAACTTACCACTAAATAATGTTGGATTCAGCTAAAACCTTTTATTAAGTCACTTCACAAAGATTGAAAGCCTTAAATTTTTATCCAAGAGACAAGATAACTTGTTGGTCGATATATTTCTGCTCCAATATTCATCGGTTATCTTGTCTCTTGGACTTGCTTCTCTGATTATCTCGGTCTTAGTCATAAGCAGAGGCAGAGCACTCTGTTCTCAGAAGTCAGAACAGAGCCTTTCGCGTCTAATTTTTAACTTCTTCCTAAAGTGGGACCCAAAATTCCACATCATTTTCAATTAGCCATGTCACATTACTCTTCTGTTCGCATCAATTGACTGGGATAGTTATTCGGAACTTAATTTATAAATTCCACTTGGATAGTTCTCATTCATCTGTTGACTTTTTTTTCTTTTTTTTTCTAACGGTTTTATGTTTTGGTCTACCCTTTCTCTTTTGCAACTTAAATCACGCATCCAGCCATTTTGTTTCTTCTCTGAAGTTTCCTGAGTAATTTTTACTTCACTTACAAAACATTAGAATACGCTCATTGCTCGGAAACAATGAAAGTTATTGCCTCCCCCATTACATGACTGGCCAGATTTCGTTGACTAATTACCTTATATATTTTTGGTCAACTTTGTTTTTCACACTTACATCTAAATTTTCATCCAAACTACGCAGATTCCAGAGTCTTAATTTTTTTCCCCTTCATTTTCACAACATTAGAAGACTAAAAGTATCAGAGTGACTTGAGAGAACAAGAGAACAATATCAGTATGAAGACAGAGACTCACAACTTCTTATGCATTCCACTAGTTATCTCTGTCCTATTCCTGTTCATCAATGGTGTTTCATCAGCAAGAAAACCTCCAGATCTGTGTAACAGACTCTGCGGAGGAATCTCAATTCCTTTCCCGTTCGGTATCGGTGGGAAAGATTGCTATCTAAACCCTTGGTACGAGGTTGTTTGTAATAGCACGACCTCTGTTCCGTTTCTTTCAAGGATCAACAGAGAGTTGGTGCACATCTCTCTTCCAAACAATCGTGCAGATTCAGTGATTTACATCAAAGCTCCTGTAACTTCCTCCGGTTGCTCTACAAGTCCATCTCACCATCCGCCTTTAAACATCGCCGGCCAAGGTAGCCCCTTTTTCCTCACGGACAATAACCTCCTCGTAGTGGTTGGTTGCAACGCCAAGGCTGTTATGACTGATGTCAAATCAAAGATCATCGGTTGCGAGTCGAGCTGTGACGAGAGAAACAGTAGTCAAAAAGCTGGAAACGAGATTTGCAATGGTTATAAATGTTGTCAGACGAGGATACCAGAAGGGACGCCGCAAGTAATCGGAGTCAATATAGAGACCGTTGAAAAAGGCAAAAACACAACAGAAGGAGGATGCAAAGTTGCGTTTTTGACGAGCGATAAGTATTCGAGTTTGAATGTTAGAGAGCCAGAAGAGTTTCATGGTGATGGATACGTTGTGGTGGAGCTTGGATGGTACTTTGATACTTCGGACTCTCGAGTTTTGAGCCCCATAGGTTGTAAAAATGTATCAGATCCAACACAAAATGGCGCGTACTCTAGCGATACGATTTGTATTTGCTCGTACGGCTACTTCTCTGGATTCAGTTATAGGAGTTGCTACTGTAACGCGATGGGTTACACAGGGAACCCATTCCTTCCAGGTGGATGTGTAGGTAAGAGATTGATTTTTTTCTTTCTGTATCCATCAATAAAGTCATCTTTATCATTAATTTATGAATCAAATCTGTAGACGTTGATGAATGTAAAGAAGAAAAAGGACGCAGAAGGTGTAAAGACCAAACTTGTGTGAATAAACCCGGTTGGTTTGAGTGCGAGCCAAAGAAACCGGGGCAGCTCAAGCCAGTGGTTCAAGGTAAAATTCAATATCTTGAACGTCAATGTTGAAGATATTATAACTCTGTTCTTTACATGTTGTTCTGTTGTTCTTTTGTTGGTTTAGGTGTTCTTATAGGTTCAGCACTGTTGCTTTTCACCTTGGGAGTTTTCGGGTTGTACAGGTTCGTTAAGAAGCAGAGGAAGATTTCGGGAATGAGAAAGTTCTTCAGACGTAACGGAGGTTTGTTGTTGAAACAACAGTTAGGAAGAAATGAAGGCAACGTAGAGACATCGAGAATATTTAGCTCGAAAGAGTTGGATAAAGCCACAGATAATTTTAACAAGAACAGGGTTCTTGGACAGGGAGGTCAAGGTACTGTGTATAAAGGAATGCTCGTTGATGGTAGAATCGTCGCAGTGAAAAGGTCGATAGCAATGGATGAAGACAAGGTGGAAGAGTTTATCAATGAGGTTGTTGTTCTTGCACAGATCAACCACAAAAATATTGTTAAACTCTTGGGATGTTGTCTTGAGACAGAAGTTCCGGTCCTTGTTTATGAGTTTGTTCCGAACGGAGACTTATGCAAGCGTCTTCGTGATGAATCTGATGATTACACATTGACGTGGGAAGTACGTCTTCATATTGGAATAGAGATCGCAGGAGCACTTACATATCTACACTCAGCTGCATCATTTCCAATATACCATAGAGATATCAAGACTACTAATATACTACTGGATGAGAAATATCAGGTTAAGGTGTCTGATTTCGGAACTTCAAGATCGGTAACATTAGATCAAACTCACTTGACGACTCAAGTTGCAGGTACTTTTGGGTATGTGGATCCAGAGTACTTTCAGTCAAGCAAGTTTACTGACAAAAGTGATGTGTATAGTTTTGGAGTTGTCCTTGTGGAGCTCATTACCGGAAAAAAACCGTCTTCCCGTGTCTGGTCTGAAGGAAACAGGGGCTTCGCAGCTCATTTTGTTGAAGCCGTGAAAGAAAACAGCGTTCTTGACATAGTTGATGATCGGATCAAAGATGAATGCAACCTGGACCAAGTGATGGCAGTGGCAAAACTCGCTAGAAGATGTTTAAACCAAAAAGGGAAGAAGAGGCCAAACATGAGGGAGGTTTCCATTGAGCTGGAGAGGATTCGTTCATCGCTTTATGATTCAGAGATTCATATTGAGGACGATGATGACGAAGAGGATATGGAACTCAACTTTGACGAGACTTGGGATAATGGTATGACTGCTCCAGCCTCTATGTTTAGTAATGCATCTCCCACGTCTGATGTTGAGCCTCTGGTTCCTCTACGAACGTGTTGATGATCAACTCAAAACACTGCATACTATACTCCCATTTGATGACAAAAATGTTATATTTCGATTATAAGTCTTTTTTTTTCACCATGTAATAATAATACACACAAATTGTATCATAGGATCAAGTTTTTTTAAAAATGTTTTAGTACATAACAATATTGGGGTTTCAGCTTTTGCCTGTAACAGTAGAAGAATTTTCAGTCTACCTTTGGAGATCGCTTGGACATGTTCTAACTGACACATTGCCTTCTCTATTCTCCGCCCTAGAAGGCCTATTTCTTTCGATATCACCTCCAGATTTGTTTCACTGGTCTAAAGTCTAACCCAAGAATGTCCACGTCATCTATCCGTTATCCATGTGATCGCCACTCGCTGGATTACATTTGACTGGTCATAGATCCATTGACTTTTGAGCTAACGTGATTTTGGTCAACTTTGTTTTGTATCATGATTCATGAACAAACATGGTAACGATGGTCAAATATGAATACTGTATATATATGTTTGGTCTACTTTCATTATTCATATGGATTGGATATATATATATTCCAACCTTCATTCATTAATTTAAATATAAAATCAACAAGGCATTGACCTAATTTTTTATTAGGTCTTTGTAACTTGCTTAACACTTCTTTCTAAACCTTTACATCAGACCTTCTTGTACTTGAATTTTTATTTCATAGAAAAGCTGATTGAGATTGATCAGATCAAAAACCAAAAAAAAAACAAAAGAATCATGAAGACAAAATATTACAGCTTTTTATGTATCGTAGTGTCTGTCCTAACTTTGCTCATGTATGACTCATCAGCAGCCACACCTCCACCTCCAAATAGCAATTCTTCAACTTCTTGTAACAGAACCTGTGGAGGAATCTTGATCCCGTTCCCGTTTGGAATCGGCGGGAAGGATTGCTATCTCAATGACTGGTACGAGGTTGTATGTAACACCACCACTTCCGGGTCGTCCTCGTCCGGCACAACTGTTCCATTCCTGTCTAGAATCAACAGGGAGGTGGTTAACATCTCTCTTCCAGATGGTTATGACAACTCATACGGAGTGGTTCACATCAAAGGTCCAGTGACTTCGTTGGGTTGTTCTAGTAATACTAGTCATGGATCCGAAAAGTCGCTACCGGATTTGAACGTCACGGGCAAAGGCAGCCCATATTTCCTCACCGACGAGAATCGCCTCGTGGCGGTTGGTTGCAGCACAAAGGCGTTGATGACGGATATTGAATCAGAGATCTTGGGTTGTGAATCGAGCTGCCAAGACAGCAAGAGTAGTCAACAAGTAACAACCTCGACATGTGACGGTTACAAATGTTGCCAGGTGAGGATACCTGTGGACCGTCCACAAGCAGTAGGTGTCAATATAGAGAGCTCTGATGTCACAAGAGGAGAAGGGTGTAAAGTTTCCTTCTTGACTAACAAAAGGTATTCACCATCAAATGTTACTACACCAGAACAGTTCCATGTTGATGGCTATGCGGTGGTAGAGCTAGGTTGGTACTTCGTTTCTTCGGATTCTCGATTTAGAAACTCCTTAGGCTGCAGAAATATGACTCAGTATGGTTCTTACACTTCCGATACTAGTTGCCTTTGCGAGTATGGTTACTTTTCCGAGGTGAGTTACAGAAATTGCTATTGCACCCTTGGCTTCACAGGGAATGCATACCTTCGAGGGGGTTGCGTAGGTCAGTGCTTTTTTTCTTTGTGTGGCCTCGCCCTATGATTAATGATCAGAATCAAAATGAGACTATTATATACATATGCAGACAATGATGATTGCAAAGGACCCAATGTCTGTGAAGAAGGCACTTGCATAAACATACCTGGAGGTTATAGATGCGAGCCAAAGCCTAAGATAATCAAGCCGGCCAAATCCCTAGTGCTACAAGGTGAGTTGCAATGGCACTTTGCATCTACTATAGTACAAAGCAGAGCAAAAAGTAATTTATGGTTTCATTTGTTGTTGCAGGGGTTCTTATAGGTTTGTTGGGACTAATACTTTTAGTTGTTGGGATTTTCGGGTTGTTCATACTTATACGAAAGCGAAGGAGGATCATCCGCAGCAGGAAGTTCTTCAAACGTAATGGAGGCTTGTTGTTAAACCAACAAATGACGGAAATGTAGAGATGTCGAGGATATTCAGCTCAACCGAGTTGAAAAAAGCCACTGATAACTTCAGCATGAAGAGAGTGCTTGGGCAAGGCAGTCAAGGAACTGTGTATAAGGGGATGCTGGTGGATGGAAAGATCATTGCGGTTAAAAGATCCAAAGTTGTGGATGAAGATAAGCTGGAAAATTTCATCAATGAGATAATCCTTCTCTCACAGATTAACCACAGGAATATTGTGAAACTAATGGGATGTTGTTTAGAAACAGAGGTTCCAATCTTGGTTTACGAATATATTCCCAATGGAGATATGTTCAAGCGCCTTCATGATGAATTCGATGATTATGCAATGACTTGGGAAGTACGTCTTCGCATAGCCACGGAGATTGCGGGAGCTCTTTCATATATGCACTCAGCTGCATCGTTTCCAATATACCACAGAGATATCAAGACTACCAATATACTATTGGATGAGAAATACAGAGCCAAGGTGTCTGATTTCGGAACTTCAAGATCCGTAACCATTGACCAAACTCACTTGACGACAATGGTTGCAGGAACTTTTGGGTACATGGATCCAGAGTACTTCCTATCAAGCCAATACACTGACAAGAGTGATGTTTATAGTTTCGGGGTTGTCCTGGTGGAGCTCATAACAGGAGAAAAACCATTGTCTCGAATCCGGTCTGAAGAAGGAAGAGGCTTGGCTACTCATTTCATCGAGGCAATGAAAGAGAACAGAGTTGTTGACATAATTGATATTCGGATCAAAAACGAAAGCAAGATGGAGCAAGTGATGTTAGTGGCGAAATTAGCCCGGAGATGTCTTAACCGGAAAGGCAAGAAGCGGCCAAATATGAGAGAGGTTTCAATCGAGCTAGAGAGGATCCGTTCATCACCTGAAGATTTACAGGTCCATACTGAAAACGAACAGAGTACTCTGTTCTTATAACAGAGCCTTTCAGTGGTGTGGTTGCTCTTCTTGGTCTTTATTTTCCCTAATTCTGGAGTTTTCACTGAGCTGGAACAGCAGTGAGGGGTTGTATACGGGAGGATAATTCTGGGGGCTTGTATACAGGTCTACTTTCATAGGGTCTGCAAAAAAATAAAAGATTTTAGAATACAATGTTCTTTCATTAATTTAAAATATAATCCCTCAGGCGCAGAGTTGATCTTTAATATTTTAATGTATTGTAACTTGCTTCACGCTTCATTCTAAACTTCTCTTGACTTTTCATCAGATCAGGACAACTGGAAAAGTACTTAACTTTTTCCCTAAAAGAGTAGATTAACCAGATCAAGGGAAACCAAAAAAAAAAACAGAATAATGAAGACAAAGACTTACAATTTCCATTGTATTGTTGTAGTCGTCTATGTGCTTGCTCTGCTCATGAATGGCTCATCAGCAGCAACACCTCCAAGTAGTAACTCTTCAAGTTCTTGTAACAGAACCTGTGGAGGAATCTCGATCCCGTTCCCGTTTGGAATCGGGGGGAAGGATTGCTATCTTAATGGCTGGTACGATGTTGTCTGTAACAGCACCCCCACTTCCGAAACAACTGTTCCGTTCCTTTATAGGATCAACAGGGAAGTGGTGAATATCTCTCTTCCAGACTACAATCCATACGGAGTAGTTCACATCAAAGGTCCTTTGACTTCGTTGGGTTGTTCTAGTAATAATACTAGTCAAGTACCCCAAAATTCATTCCCTGGTTTAAACGTCACTGGCAAAAGAAGCCCATATTTTCTCACCGACGAGAATCGTCTCGTAGCTGTTGGTTGCGGTACAAAGGCGTTGCTGACAGATATCGAATCGGAGATCTTGGGTTGTGAATCGAGCTGTGAAGACAGCAAGAATAGTGAAGAAGTAACAAAATCGATTTGTAGCGGTTACAAATGTTGCCAAGTAAGGATACCAGTGGACCGTCCACAAGCAATAGGAGTAAACATAGAGGGAAATAATGGCACAGGAGAAGGAAAAGGGTGCAAAGTTGCATTTTTGACGAATACAAGGTATTCCCCGTTAAATGTTACCGAACCAGAAGAGCTCCACGCTGATGGCTACGCAGTAGTAGAACTAGGATGGTACTTTGATACTTCAGATTCTCGCTTTAGGAACCCTTTAGGCTGCATAAATTTGACCCGTTCTAATGGGTCTTACTTCTCGGGAGACAAATGCCTTTGTCGTTATGGTTACTTTTCCGGGATCAATTATAGGAACTGCTTTTGCGGGAACGGTTACACTGGAAACCCGTACATTCGAGGCGGATGCATAGGTAAATCCGTAAATCCTTTCTTATGTAATCTTGACCATCAGTTAGATGTAATATAATTATGATTCAAATATAGTAGACATTGATGAATGCAAAAGACCCAACACGTGTAGAGAAGGCACTTGTGTGAACATGGATGGAATGTACAACTGCGTGCCAAAGATAACCAAGCGTGACAAACCCGCTGTGCTACGAGGTTAGTCAAAAGAAAAACATTATGTCGTCTACTAGAAAACAAGCTAAAAGAGAGAATTTAGTGTACCTTTTGTTGCTGCAGGGGTTCTTATAGGTTTGTTGGGACTTGTGTTTTTCGTTGTTGGGATTTTCGGGTTGTTCAAACATATTAGAAAGCGAAGGAGGATCATCCGCAGCAAGAAGTTCTTCAAACGTAATGGAGGATTGCTCTTGAAACAACAGTTAACAACAAAGGACAATAGTGTCGAGATGTCAAAAATATTCAGCTCAAGAGAGTTGGAGGAAGCCACTGATTACTTCAGCGTAGATAGGGTGCTTGGGCAAGGTGGTCAAGGCACTGTGTACAAAGGAATGCTAGTAGACGGGAGGATTGTTGCGGTTAAAAGATCCAAAGTTGTAGATGAAGACAAAATGGAAGAGTTTATCAATGAAGTTGTCCTTCTCTCACAGATTAACCACCGCAACATTGTGAAACTATTAGGATGTTGCTTGGAGACAGAAGTTCCAATCTTGGTTTACGAATACATTCCAAACGGTGATCTTTTCAAGCGTCTTCATGATGGATCCGAAGATTACAAGATGACATGGGAAGTGCGTTTTCGTATAGCCATAGAGATTGCAGGAGCTCTTACATATATGCATTCAGCTGCATCTTTTCCAATATTCCACAGAGACATCAAAACTACTAATATCCTATTGGATGAGAAATACAGAGCCAAGGTGTCTGATTTCGGAACTTCAAGATCCGTAACAATTGATCAAACTCACCTGACGACAATGGTTGCAGGAACTTTTGGGTACATGGATCCAGAGTACTTCCTATCTAGCCAATACACTGACAAGAGTGATGTTTATAGTTTTGGGGTTGTCCTGGTTGAGCTCATAACCGGAGAAAAACCGTTGTCTCAAATCCGGTCTGAAGAAGGCAGAGGCTTGGCTACTCATTTCATCGAGGCAATGAAAGAGAACAGAGTTGTTGACATAATTGATATTCGGATCAAAAACGAAAGCAAGATGGAGCAAGTGATGTTAGTGGCGAAACTAGCCCGAAGATGTCTTAACCGGAAAGGCAAGAAGCGGCCAAATATGAGAGAGGTTTCAATCGAGCTAGAGAGGATCCGTTCATCACCTGAAGATTTACAGGTCCATACTGAAAACGAATACGAAGAAGAGGATCAACTCTTGGAAATCAACAGAAAATATATTTCTCGAACCGTGTAAACCACAGATTTGTATATCACTATATCTATAAAGATACTAGTGTTCAATGAGTGTCTAGTGAGTTATAATGCGTGTTAATAAGTGTAAGAACCTTGAAAACCACTCTTTTTTTCTTCAAAATTACAGATCTTCCAATATAAAAGATGAATTGAAGACGATGACATAGGAATGGAGATTATTCTTTTAATCACAATACTAAATTAGTATTATGTAACAAAAGGGACAACGTTAAGATTGGGATCCGGTTTTTTACCGATTTCGGAAGCTTCGCTGGTCTCTTCAGCCGACGACGTCGACGGTGAGATTCGACACTTTCCTCCACATTCTTTGTTTATTAATTTTGTAGGCCAGATCAGAGTTTTTTCGCGTCCAAGTTTTAAGTTCTTTCAAAGTGGGACCCAAAAGTGTCCATGTCAGCTATCAGTTAGTCTTCTCAATTATTTGACTTGGTTTGTTGTTTATTGTTTAGGTCAACTTTATCTTTAGTTGACCTTTTAGCTTAGACTATTTTGCATCACTTTTCACGCATGATCCATCTTATCTCATCTGAAATTTTCGTCTAAAACTATGCGAGTCATGATTTATGTTTTCTCCCTTCATTACACAACATTAGAAGACTCAAACGATCAGACCGAGTTAAGAGAACAAGATCACTATGAAGACAGAAACTAACAACCTCCTATGTATTCCACTAGTGATCTCTGTCCTATCTCTGTTCATCAATGGCATCTCATCAGCAAGAAAACCTCCAGATCTGTGTAACAGACTCTGCGGAGGAATCTCAATTCCTTTCCCTTTCGGTATAGGTGGGAAAGAATGCTATCTAAACCCTTGGTACGAGGTTGTCTGTAACAGCACGACCTCTGTTCCGTTTCTTTTAAAGATCAACAGAGAATTGATGAATATTTCTCTTCCAAACGATGACGAGTACTATTCTTACGGAGTTGTTCACATCAAAGGTCCCGTTACTTCCTCCGGTTGTTCTAACGGAACATCTCAGCCACTTACACCACAACCTTTAAACATTGCTGGCCAAGGCAGCCCCTTTTTCTTCACGGACAAGAACCTCCTCGTAGCGGTTGGTTGCAACGCTAAGACTGTTATGACAGATGTCAAATCGCAGATCATCGGTTGCGAGTCGAGTTGTGAGAAGAGAAACAGTAGCAACCAAGAAGTAAGAAACAACATCTGCAGTGGTTATAAATGTTGCCAAACGAGGATACCAGAAAGGCAGCCTCAAGTAGTAGGTGTGAGTTTAGAGGCCCCTCGAGGAGGAGGAGGAGGAGGATGTAAAGTTGCGTTTTTGACAAGCGAGAAGTATTCGAGTTTGAATGTTACAGAGCCAGAGGAGTTTCATGGTGATGGATACGCGGTGGTGGAGCTTGGATGGTACTTTGATACTACGGATTCTCCTTCTTTAAACCCTATAGGTTGTTTAAATGTTTCAGATACAACACAAAATGGCGGATACTCGATCGAGACGAGTTGCATTTGCTCATACGGCTACTTTTCTGGATTCAGCTATCGGAATTGCTATTGTAACTCCATGGGTTACATAGGGAATCCGTTTCTTCCAGGTGGTTGTGTAGGTAAGAGATTTTTACTCTTTCTTAATCTTATCATATAAGATTGTTGCTAATTGTGAACCAAATTCGTAGACGTTGATGAATGTAAACTAGAAGAAGGACGCAGAAAGTGTAAAGACCAAAGTTGTGTGAATATACCTGGTTCGTTTCATTGCGAGCCCAAGAAACCAGAGCAGCTCAAGCCGGTGATTCAAGGTAAAAATTCAACTTGAGCGTCTTGTGAAAGATATCATCGTTCTGTTCTTTAAATTTCTATCTTTTGTTGGTGGTGCAGGTGTTCTTATAGGTTCAGCATTGTTGATTTTCGCCTTTGGAATTTTCGGATTGTACAAGTTCGTTCAGAAGCGGAGGAGAATAATCCGAATGAGAATGTTCTTCAGACGTAATGGAGGTATGTTGTTAAAACAACAGTTAGCTAGAAAAGAAGGAAATGTAGAGATGTCAAGGATATTTAGCTCTAACGAGTTGGAAAAAGCTACTGATAACTTCAACAAGAATAGAGTTCTTGGACAAGGAGGTCAAGGTACTGTATATAAAGGAATGCTCGTTGATGGTAGAATCGTCGCAGTGAAAAAGTCGAAAGCCATGGATGAAAACAGAGTAGAAGAGTTCATCAATGAAGTCGTTGTTCTCGCGCAGATCAATCACAGAAACATTGTGAAACTCTTGGGGTGTTGTCTAGAGACGGAAGTTCCAGTCTTGGTTTATGAGTTTGTTCCTAATGGAGACTTATGCAAACGTCTTCATGATGAATCTGATGATTACACAATGACATGGGAGGTGCGTCTTCACATTGCTATAGAGATCGCTGGAGCACTATCTTATCTGCATTCTGCTGCATCTTTCCCCATATATCATAGAGATATCAAGGCTACTAATATACTATTAGATGAGAAATACCGAGCTAAGGTGTCTGATTTCGGAACTTCGAGATCGATAACTATAGATCAAACTCACTTGACGACTCAAGTTGCTGGTACTTTTGGATACGTGGATCCAGAGTACTTTCAATCAAGCAAGTTTACGGATAAAAGTGATGTTTATAGCTTTGGAGTTGTCCTTGTGGAGCTCTTAACCGGAGAAAAACCGTCTTCTCGTGTCGGGTCTGAAGAAAACAGGGGCTTTGCGGCTCATTTTGTTGTGGCCGTCAAAGAGAACAGAGTTCTTGACATTGTCGATGATCGGATCAAAGATGAATGTAACTTGGACCAAGTGATGTCAGTGGCAAAACTGGCTAGAAGGTGTTTAAACCGAAAAGGAAAGAAAAGGCCAAATATGAAAGAGGTTTCAGTTGAGCTGGAGATGATTCGTTCATCACCTTATGATTCAGGGATTCATATCGAGGACGACAATGACGAAGAAGAGGATCAAGCCATGGAACTCAACTTTGACGAGACTTGGGATGTTGGTCAGACCGCTCCAGCCTCTATGTTTCATAATGCATCTCCCACGTCTGATATCGAGCCTCTGGTTCCTCTAGGAACATGGTAATGATCAACTGGAAACAATGAATACATCTACTCTCAGATGAAAAAATGGAATCTTTTAATTATGAATACTCAGGTTTTTCTTTTCACCATGTAATAATAATAATACACACAAATTGCAATATAGAATCAACAAAAAAAAAAGAATGTTTTAGTTCAAGAAAAATAATGGAGGTAAGTAACAACACTCTAGAAGAATTTAAGTTTGCCTTTGGAGATAGCTTGGACATGTTGTAATTGACACATTGCCTTGTCTTTCCCGGTCAAGCCATAGCACGACGAGTGCCTAGCGCCTAAAGTGACAGCAAAGTATAGATAAACAGTGCATAGAAACGCCAAAAGAGCCAAAGCTGTTAAAAGATAACGATGCCTCTGAATAACTGTAGAGCAGCTACCCAACTCTCCCCATTGCTTCTTCATAGACTGTCCTCTCCTTAATGGTGAAGATACAATCCCATCAAGAACCATGCTGAAGATACCAACCTGCAAATTTACACAATTTCAGAAAACTCAAAACAGGCTATTGAGAGGAAGATACCAATCAGATTTGAGTATATTTAGGATTTGGAGATTCATTAGAGTCGTCAATGGGAAACTGCAATGAGGAAGATGCAAAACAACATTTCGATCTATTCCCATGAAATTATTGTTTAAGCAAAAGAAGAAGATTAGGCCAATAATAACGTCAATCATCAATCACAATCATCAATGCAGACTGAATTAAGAGAGAATTGAAGATTATGGGAGATCAATGGAAGAATTCAAAATCGAGGGAAACAGATCCGAAGCAGGTGAAGAGATTATAAGAAAACGAACCGGTGAAACAGAAACAGATGAGAATCGGTTAGAGATCCGGAGAAGATAAAGCTGATTCCAGCTCCGTCGACAACCCCAAAATCACGACGCTGAAGATAAAAGACGTTGAGCAATCGATCAATCTCCTCCGTTAACTTGATGGCTCGAGCAGGGCCGATTTGCCGGATACGCCGTACGCGCTTTATTAAGTCCGTTACATACGACGGGGATTTAGGGATTTTATACAAAAAACTGAAAAAAGAAAAAGAGATAAAAATGGAAAAATGAGAGAGAGAGGGAAAAAAAAATGATGAAGCCTGTATAGGTTCCCACTCCTTTGTGTTTTTAGACGATAGGCATGTTTTTTTCTAGATGGCATTTAGCTAGGATTTGACTCTTGCACTTTCCAGAGGCTGTATATAAAAATATCTAATATTTCAAACATAAACCTTCATTATAAATCATATCTTCAAGTATTGCTGGTTAATAGTTCATGATCCATTATCAAAAATATTCTACACTGCAACTACGCTAAAAGTATTCTAACTGCAACTAAAAATTGTACATTTTCTGACGAAAAATAAAAATGTACATTTTCATATGATAATGTTTTTGTTTTTTGTTTGTGTATGAAGTTTTACACTATTCTTATGAGTTATGAAGACTTTGATGTTGTTATGTTTTTGGCGAGTTTTCTTATAATTCATCACTATTTTGGGCAATTTATTGGGCCATTAGTGGGCTTAAAGTAAAGGGTGTGCCATATTGGTAATTGGTTTATTGAATTTTGATTGATCGGTACAAATTCCTTATTAGAGCTGGTCAAAGTCGGAAATCAGGAGCGAAAGCGTATACCGAGTTGTTCTACTTTTCAAGGAGAGAGGAAAGCTCAAGCGTTGATCGATCGTCAAGGTATTTTGATTCTCTCTTTCTCAATCGATTTTGGTTTTCGTTCTCATCTTCTTGAGCTAAAATCTGATCACTAAACCTAGTGTGTGGGGTAAATATTTAAATCGAGAACTATGAATTCCAGCTCGAATTTTTGGGGGAAAGATGAGCTTAGTTGAACCAATTATAATTGCATAGGATCGATTTCTAATAATTCTGTTTTTTCCTTAAAAATTTGATTAATTTTCGATTCGGTTTTAGAAAAGCCGCTTTTGTTACCGACCCCATCCGAAATTAGGGTTCTGGGTGATGATTAGATGAGAAGATGACATGTGTTTTCGTTTTTATTTGATACAAGCAGCTGAATAATTGATTCCGACCTTTTTGATATTGGAAGAGAAAGAAGAAGATGTTTGCAGCATCTTGTCTAGCATCGTGTTGTGCTGCTTGTGCATGCGATGCTTGCCGTACAGTGGTTTCTGGGATCAGCAGACGTTCTGCTAGAATTGCTTATTGTGGTCTCTTTGCACTTTCCTTAATCGTTTCATGGATTCTCCGTGAGGTTGCTGCTCCTCTCATGGAGAAGCTCCCTTGTAAGTTCTTTCTTTCTTATGTCCTTGTATTTTTGTTTTCCAGTGAGAATATTTTAGCTTACGGAGCTAATGATTGACATGGTGCAGGGATTAACCATTTTCACAAGACACCTGATCGTGAATGGTTTGAGACTGATGCTGTGCTCCGTGTCAGCTTAGGGAATTTTGTGTTTTTCTCTATTCTGTCGGTTATGATGATTGGTGTGAAAAATCAGAAAGACCCTCGTGATGGTATTCACCATGGTGGTTGGATGATGAAAGTTATCTGTTGGTGCATTTTGGTCATCTTAATGTTCTTCCTTCCTAATGAAATCATCAGTTTCTATGGTTAGTTTCATTTATCATTGTGAAGTGATTAGTGAATCGACGTAACTTAGAACTAATGAGAATAAATTTAATATCTTTGCAGAGTCCATGTCCAAGTTTGGTGCTGGATTTTTCCTTCTTGTTCAAGTTGTGCTTCTTTTGGACTTCGTTCATGGATGGAATGACACATGGGTTGGCTACGACGAACAGTTCTGGTTAGTGAATATTTTGCAATCATATGTGACTTCTTCATTATCCCATTGCTAATCTAAGTTGGAGTTTATATATAGGTATGCTGCGTTGCTCGTAGTTTCTCTTGTATGTTACTTGGCAACATTCGTCTTCTCTGGGTTTCTCTTCCACTGGTTTACTCCCTCTGGACATGATTGTGGACTCAACACCTTCTTCATTGTCATGACTTTGATATCTGTATTCGTCTTTGCTATTGTAGTTTTGCATCCCGCTGTAAGTTTCGACTTGAACCTTTTAGTTCCCTTATCAGAATCTTATTTGACTCTCAACTTCAGTCTCACTAAAGTCGAATTAACCTTTTTTGTACAGGTCGGTGGAAGCATTTTACCAGCATCGGTTATATCTTTCTACTGCATGTACCTATGTTACAGTGGACTTGCAAGTGAACCCCGAGATTATGAGTGCAATGGTCTCCACAAACACTCCAAAGCTGTTTCAACTGGCACAATGACCATTGGATTGCTCACTACTGTACTCTCTGTTGTTTATTCCGCTGTTCGTGCTGGTTCTTCCACGACTCTTCTCTCCCCTCCTGATTCTCCCCGTGCAGGTATGTTATTGACAAAAGCCACTTCTCCCAAATTCTGTTTCCTTGTTTTATTTGAGTTTAGTGTTCAATTCAGTCTGATCCAGAGTGAACTAGGATAAAAACAATCTGAAAAATGGAATCCTAACTGAGCCAAAACCCGTATCGAAACTGAACTATTTGAAACCCCTAGTTTGAAACCTTGCCGTGTGAGTGCGTAAGAGTTGCTTCCAAGTATCATAACGTATCTGTTTTCATTGAAAATGTACAGCGAAGCCTCTACTTCCGTTAGACGGGAAAGCAGAAGAGAAAGAAGAGAAAGAGAATAAGAAACCAGTGACATACTCATACGCATTCTTCCACATCATCTTCTCTCTGGCGAGCATGTACTCTGCAATGCTCTTGACCGGGTGGTCAACTTCGGTAGGTGAAAGTGGTAAGCTGGTCGATGTCGGGTGGCCATCTGTGTGGGTCCGTGTTGTGACCAGCTGGGTCACTGCAGGTCTCTTCATCTGGTCACTTGTTGCTCCGATTCTCTTCCCTGACCGTGAGTTCTGAGCTCATGAATGCATTATCTACTGGAGATTCTGAATAACATTTTATGAGTCTTGAAATTTGTAAAAAAAAATCTATCTTTCGATTGTAATAGATTTCTCGTGTGCTTAATCACGCATGGTCTTTGTTGGCCCATCTGTAATATAAATATAAGTATTTCCTTTCTCGTAATTGTCATATTTCTCGCGGAAGATACATTTGGAAAAAGTCAATTTGAAATGCACATAACATAAATTTATAAACAAGAAAATTCCACAATTTTCCCTTTCACAGTAATTTCATATGTTTAGTTATCATTTTAGTTAAACTGTTTTTTCACCGTGATAAACAAACGAAAATGCGGGAGATATTCGCTTAGGGTGGGTATGATCACGTTGGACGCACGTGGGTTGCTGTTGCCGCGTTTTAAAATCCGAAACGCTAAATTGATAGCGATTGTTTGCTAAAGTTTGGCATTGTTCTACAGTTGTTGGCAAGAAGCTCTTTCTTAGGTCACTCTATTTCTCACTCCCCGCCGACGTCTCTCGCCGGACTTCGTCGACGCCGCCGGTATTATCTTCGAGATGAAGCTCACCGTTAAGACTCTAAAGGGCTCCCATTTTGAAATTAGGGTTCAGCCCACCGACACGGTTAGTCCTGCTCCTCTTCTGCTTCATTGGTTCATATTTAGGTTAAACTTAGTATAGGAAATCAGTAAATCTAGATATATTCAAATGAGGAGAGGCTTAGGTCCGTGGTGCAATACCAATATACTGGACGAACAGCTTCCTATATGCTAGCTTCGGAATTTTGAGTTTTTCAATGAATCTATTAGTTGAGTGAAGTATATTTTGCTTATGAGTTCTTATATTTTGTACTTTCTTTGAAAGATAATGGCAGTGAAAAAGAATATTGAAGATTCACAAAGCAAAGACAACTATCCATGTGGGCAGCAATTGTTGATTCACAATGGAAAGGTTTTGAAAGATGAAACTACTTTGGTGGAGAACAAAGTTACTGAAGAGGGTTTTCTCGTTGTCATGCTTAGCAAGGTACCTTTTTTAGTTTCTCATTTCTCTTATCATCTATTAGCTAGGATAGTACTTATTAGTATGAGACATTCTAAGCTATTAGTCACGATAACAGATACTTGGCTTGAGAAGCCTTTATTTTTGGTACAACCAATACTTGAGATGATTTTAGTGGAAGCTTATATAGGTGAATAATTAGTTGATTAAGAAATGCTACAAGATAACCTATGTCAACTACTGTAATCTTTGCTGCTTCCAATATTGGTTATTTATTTCTGCAGAACAGATGTGCTAGATGAATGCTTCATTATTTTTTCTTCGTTACTGAAAATTACAGATAGTACTTAGTCTAACAACGTCTTTGTCTTTTCTTTTGCAATTGATAGAGTAAAACTGCAAGTTCAGCTACTCCCTCTTCTTCTCAGGTAAGCTTATTTTGTATTTTCTCATGTTTGTGGACATCACCTGGTCAGTTGAGTGTTCCTCATTGGAAAACTTTGTTCATATCTCACAGCCTACTTCTACCAGTACATCTACCACTTCTTCAACCACGGTAATTTTCTTACATTTCTGTTCTTGTTCGAAACTGTGCAATCACCATCTTGTTTCCTTGGTCCATTTAACACTAATTTATATCAATCGACCAGCCTGAAGCTCCGTTGACAACCCAGTCCTTAGCTATGCCAGTTCCAAATTCCTCTCACGCTCAAGAACAACCGGCGTAAGTATTTTCTTGAAATAAGAGGCTTATTGGAAAAACACATTTCATTAACTTAAGTTAATTGAATTTATAATATTATGAGGATTTTCTTGATATTCGATGATCACACCATTGTAGGGCACAAAGTGACACCTATGGTCAAGTTGCTTCAACTTTAGTTAGCGGCAGTAGTATTGACCAAATGGTCCAACAAATAATGGAAATGGGAGGAGGCAGCTGGGACAAAGAAACAGTTACTTGCGCACTTCGTGCAGCGTATAACAACCCTGAGAGAGCAGTGGATTATCTATATTCTGTATGCCCCTTCTCTGTAACAGTGTTCTGTGAATACTTAAGAGGAATACAACTGCTGATATCTATTTTATATTCAGGGAATTCCTGAAACAGTAGCCGTTCCAGCAACTAATTTATCTAGAGTAGGATCTGGTGCAGCACTTGCTGCTCCTCCTGCCTCTGGAGGACCTAATTCATCTCCTTTGGATTTGTTTCCCCAGGTAAGAACTTGGTACTTTTGATGCATCGAAAAGTTAATTGAAGTTGAGTTCTTATTGCATGCTATGGCTTTGTTTTTTTCCCAGGAAGTAGTTGCTGATGCTGGTGCTGGAGATCTTGGAACGCTTGAATTCCTGAGAGGCAATGATCAGGTTGTCATTTTATCCTTAGTCCCTCTTTTTACTTGTGAGATCGAGTAGAATGATCAAGGATTTGTAACTTGGTTACTAGATATGTTAGAAGCCTGTTTCATATCTTTCAGGGAGGTGTATTCTAGCCTACTCCGTTGTGATATTGCTTTAGTCATTCGACGCAGCTTCCTCATACACTAATCTTGGTTTATTTCCATTTGTTTTAGTTCCAACAATTACGCACCATGGTCAATTCCAACCCCCAGATTCTGCAGGTGAGTGAGTTTTTATCTTTCTTTATAATGTATTCGTAAATTAGTAGTCTAACCTTTTTATTGCTTCTGAACATCTCATGATTTCGTTGTTGCTACTGTTACAGCCTATGCTTCAAGAGCTGGGAAAGCAGAACCCCCAACTTCTTAGGCTAATTCAAGAGAACCAAGCCGAATTTCTTCAGTTACTAAACGAGCCTTACGAAGGATCTGACGGGTGAGTGAGTACTCTATAGTCTGCAGATCATTTTCTTGGTTTGGACACTTGTTGAATAGTCAAATCTTGTGAAATGAGAAAAGCAATCACGTAGATAGATGAGTCCATGAGACAATGGCTCTTATTGATAGTTTAAAACTCTCAGGGATATGGATAGTTTCGATCAAGCCGAGCAAGAAATGCCCCATGCAGTTAATGTTACCCCTGCAGAGCAAGAAGCGATTCAACGGGTACACACACACACACACACATTCCTTATCACCATTATAACAGCCTGTAATGCCATTTTCTCATCCCTTCTAACTCTTACCTTAAACCTTTTTGATCAGCTTGAGGCAATGGGGTTTGATAGAGCACTAGTGATAGAAGCATTCCTTGCGTGTGACCGTAACGAAGAATTGGCTGCAAACTATCTGCTTGAGCACGCAGCAGATTTTGAAGACTGAGTTCCGACAACAAAAATTAGCGTTTAACCAAATCAGATCACAAGAAAAAGTTTTGTTCCTCTCTTTCATCTGAACCGCTCATTTTTACTCTACTCAGAATCTCAGATGATCATCATATTATTCATACATCCCCATATTTACGATTTATGTTAAAGAATAATCTTCGTTTTCCAAGTTTGTCTTTTGTTATTAAGTTGTATGTTTTGAAGATATTTGTCTTCTATATAGCCCAGGAAACTAGTCTCACGGATTTAATTATTAAACTGTGGTCACACTCGTATTTTGCGTGATTGTATTTATTACAGATCACGGCTTTTTTTTCTGCTACTTCTCTTGTATCAACGTTGAACCGTACCGCTCAGACCGTGATTTGATGGAGTTTGGAAATTACATCACCGCTTTTCAACTACTCTAAACTGGGATAGGCATATTCGAAATACTCTTATTATGATGATGTTATTGTACACAAACCAAGGCAATAGTGTCTTGCTTCCAAATATATATCTCTATATCATAGTGTTTCTACACAAACCACAAGAAATAAGCAATGTTGGCGCCCAAAGTATCTCTGATTCTGACATTTCTCTTGGGAAACAAAAGAGGTTCTTCATCATACTCTCTGCCATGCATCTCCCTCTTCATCACGCCTTCCCTTGTTCTGACTCCGAGTTGCATTTCACTCAGCAGCAGCAGCAGCCTGTTCAACATATCATTCAGCTTCGGATTGGTTTTAAGTTTTTAACAATAAACCGCCCTATTAATCAACACATCTTCCTACTACTTCCAGAGCCATTAAGTGTTGTTAACTACTAACATTTTTGGTATAAACACCAACAACTACATATGCATTTTGAACAGTTGAACATTAGATGGAGTTTCACTAACCTGGTTAAGAGGATTATCTGGCGACTTCTTCCACATCTTCCAAATCAAGTCCTTGTACTGAGTGTGAGTAAGACCTGGTTTCTCCTCCTTGAGCCTTGGAAGTTCAACTTCTTCAAACGCCTAAACCACAATCATAACAACCACTCAGCATATAGATTCACCATGATCAATCTACCAAGATACAATTATCATTTCAGCGACAGAGACTCTCCTAATATATCTAATAACTTCAAACTAGGACCTTGATCATACAGAAACCTGGCTTGTAACAACTAATTTCTCATAGAACTAAGCTCAGGAAAAGGATACACTATAATCTTCCCAATCAAACATTTGCTATGAATTAAGATCACAAGAGATAACCTTAAAGGAAGCCTTGAGCCTTTTCTCTGGGTGTCGATCAACAGGGAGGTTATCAGTGACCATAATCCGTGCGAGCGCCTCGTCAACGCTATGAGCCTCAATTAGAGAATCATCGCGATTGGTATTAGTAACCAATACCATCTTTTCGTACTCATCTTCCGCTGCCATGCGAGTCTGTTTCTTCTTAGAATCTTCAGCTTTCTTGGCCAACGCCACCTGCTCCTCCTCGCGCCTTCTGATGAGCTCCGCCTCTGTGACCTTAGGGGTCGGCACAGATACGCGATTCGCCTTCTTGTCCGGCTTTTTCAGAGCCTTCTCTAGCTCCTTCTCTTCCTGTTCAGCTAGACGCCTCGCTTCTGCTTTCTTGGCCGCTGTCTCCGCCTTCTTCTCTGCATCTTCCTCCCGCTTCTTCGCCGCCTTCGATTTGGGACCCTCGGCTTCGCGCCAGTATTGTTCCTCCTTCTCCCGATTCTGGCGATCCTTCTGCTCGCTCTCGGCGGCGTTCTTCCGCGATTTGGCGACCTCCGCCTTGCTGTTCACACCCATCTTCTTCGGCATCTTCGCTGGCTAGGGTTAATGGATCTCGCTCTCAATTTTTCCTCGCAAGTAATTTAGCTTAATGTTTCTTAAACTTATGGGGTAGAATCGCAATTTAGCATAAAAGTCCGCAGAGAAGAGTTCAAACAAGTTTATCTAACGATTGAAACGTCACGCTGTTTTACCGCAGAAACTGTAAACGGCAAGCGCTTATTTACTTTCCGTGGTGATAATAAATCCTTGGTTCCCTTGTCCAATTTTTTACGGTTCAACTAACTTTGGAAATTTCACCAACTTTCAACTATTCGAAATTGACAGTTTGACATAGGCATAAGAATTTTAGTTGGCTCGGAATACAAAACTCAGCCAAGAAGTAAATTGTTCTTGCTATAATTACGTTTGCAGGAACATTCGATTTTTAAAATTTAAACAGAAAACATTTAAAGAGAGGAAAAATGGTGTCACGTGCAGAACCAAACTGCGACCTCTTTCCAGTCTCTCTCTATCACACTAATTCCTTTTGACTAAAAAAAGTGCTTTTTCTTTTTTGAATAGTCAGTCTCGCTCACGGAAGTGGAGAGTTAGTAAAAAACTTTGTGCTCCGGTCTGTGTTCAAGTTTTGGCGTCTCTTTTCAAACCTGAGAATCGTAAACAATTTCCGAGATTTTGATTGTTTATAGGGTTTTCTGAAGATGTGACTCTTTTCGTCTCTTTCTTTCAGTGTTTTCCTTTTGATACTCTCTAGTGGAAGTTGTCATTTAAACGAGAATTTATTGCTCCACCAAATCCCAGACAAAAATCAAAACAGCTCTCTGGTAGATTCTTTAGTTTCTTACTATCGATTTTTAAGAAAAAGGCCTTAACTTGTTTTTAAAGATTGGTGATTTTTCTCTCTGGGGTTTCAAATGGGTCTGTGTCATTCGAAAATTGATAAGACCACGACAAAGGAAACTGGAGGAACAACCACCGCCACTACCACGGTGGAGAGACAATGCTCCGGGAATCGGCGGAGGCCGAGAGATTTAAATAGTGCCGGTGAAATCGATGAGATTCAACAAGTCGGTGGTAGGCTTGTTGGCAATGGTTCAAGTGAAATTGCTTGTCTTTACACACAACAAGGCAAAAAGGGAACTAACCAAGACGCCATGCTTGTCTGGGAGGTTCGTGTCTCACTTTTCTTAGGTCTTTATTCAACTCTGATCAAATGTGGTATTGTTTCATCTTTACAAGTTTTTTCGTTATGGTTCATTGATTGTAGAATGCTATTGGTTTCTCTGTGTTGTTGCAGTTACAAGTTCTTACTTCTGTTTACAGCCTTATTTCTTACTTCTTCTTGTTCAACTTATTTTCAGAATTTCTGTTCAAGAAGCGATACAGTGTTATGTGGAGTATTCGATGGACATGGTCCATTTGGTCATATGGTTTCAAAGAGAGTCAGAGATGTATTACCTTTCACATTATCAACTCAACTGAAAACGACCTCCAAGAATGGCCTCAAGTCTGCTACTTGCGTTGATGAAGAAGAGCAATGGTGTGAGTTTCAGCCGGGTGAGAAAGACGAAAAGCTACTTCCTGAGATGTATCTCCCGCTGAAACAGGCATTGCTGAAGACTTGTCAACTAATGGACATAGAGTTAAAAATGCATCCAACCATCAATTGTTTCTGCAGTGGAACAACTTCTGTTACAGTGATCAAACAGGTAAAAGTCTAGTCACTTGCTATTATTATTCTCTCATTGGCTCTGTACATTAACTGCTTTGATTGTTTGGTGTATATATTCCTTTACAGGGTAAGGATTTGGTGGTGGGAAATATTGGTGACTCGAGAGCCGTTCTTGCTACAAGAGACCATGACGATGCTTTGATAGCTGTACAATTAACTATAGACTTAAAACCCGATTTGCCAAGTAATATAATCTCTTCTTTATGTTGTTGTCACTATTGATCATCTATACACCATATATGACTTTCTTCTCTGACTACTTCCAGATGAATCAGCAAGAATCCAGAAGTGTAAAGGCAGAGTCTTTGCTTTACAAGACGAGCCTGAGGTTGCGCGTGTGTGGTTACCGAACAGCGATTCACCTGGTTTAGCAATGGCTCGAGCTTTTGGGGACTTCTGTCTTAAAGATTACGGTCTAATCTCGGTTCCGGATATCAACTACCATCGCCTCACTGAAAGAGATCAGTTTATTATTCTAGCCACAGACGGGGTACATTACTCATCTTATTCTTCTCACAAAGTTCTTATCTGAATCTTTGGAGGTTAAAGTGTCTGTTGTTGTGCTAGGTATGGGATGTTTTATCGAACAAAGAAGCTGTTGATGTTGTGGCTTCAGCTCCTAGTCGAAACACCGCAGCTCGTGCTCTAGTCGACACAGCAGTTCGAGCATGGAGGCTCAAGTATCCTACTTCTAAGAACGACGATTGTGCTGTAGTATGTCTCTTTCTTGAAGATACCTCAGAATTAGCATCAGTGGAAGTTTCAGAAACCGTTAATCATTCACACAAAGAGTCTACAGAGAGTGTCACTATCGGATCAAGCAAAGATTGTGACAAGAAGGAAGAGACTTCAACAGGAACAGACGAGATTGTACCGGTTTGGGAGATAAAAGAAGAAAAGATGCCTGAGAGTTGCAGGATTGAGTCCAAGAAGATAACACTCGCTGAGTGTATATCGGTTAAGGATGATGAAGAGTGGTCGGCGTTGGAAGGATTGACTAGAGTCAACAGTCTCTTGAGCATTCCCAGGTTCTTCTCGGGAGAGCTGAGATCAAGTAGCTGGAGAAAATGGTTGTGAGTCAACAAAACTCAAAAGTGATCAAACAAACACAACCACTGATTTTCATTTCATGATTGTTTTTTTTGTTTTCCAATGATGACATGAAAATCTGTGGTGTACTGATAGCTAAGTTTTTATCTCTGCGTTTTACTTGCTACCACTTGTTAAATCTTTATGAAGACAGCAAATTGCGAAAAACTGCACACATTATATAAACTTCTTAATGGTTCTTGCAACAGAAGAGGAAACAGAGGACTGAGAAGTTCAATCACATCAAGAGATAGACAAGTGCAAAAGATAACACAAAAAACCAGATCATACAGAAGATCATCCCTATGGAGTTCCTCCTTGTGATGGTCATTCCTGTGCCAAAAAATACAAAACCAATATGTAAATCAATCGAGAACACTAAATCATTCCAAGTAAACTAAATAATTCCAAGAAACTCAACCTGATCTTTCCTTGGACCTCATCATTGCGATCTTAAGCAAGACCGAAGAACCCGAGCACTGTATATATTATTGTCATGCATACACCACGCTCAAGGCTGTTCTCCGCTTCCTGTAATAAGAAACAACAAAGAGAGATTGATAAAGACCACAGAAGTCTTAAATTTGTCTTATTATAAAGTGTGGTTCTTGATTGAGCAAACCTAAAACAGATAACCATTCATCTCATTCTCTTGCATAGACTAACTTAGCTTAATGACTCACCAAAGTAATTTGTTGAAATATTTAAGAGCTAAAAATATATATACCTTTAAGCCAGAGGCACTAACTTCCACATGGTGGCCTAAGTCATTCTGCATAAAGGAAAATCCAAGATTAGGAATTCTCAATCAAGGCAGTGATAGTAATAAAAATAAAACAATGAAAAGGCGATGATATATACGATAAGCTTTGTATGTAAGCTAAGCTCCTTATTGATAGCTAGAGCGGTGCGTTTTGTATCGATGACTGCTTTCTCCAACTTTTCAAGTTCTATATCTTGTCCTACTTGCAGAAAAAAAGAGCATACTCAATAGAGACACTAATACAGAACTCAACAACGTCTGTATTATGTTCACTAGGATAAAACGCAGCTTGCCTCTCATAACTTGTCTTTGAAATGCAACAATTCCTTGGTTATCCATGCCAATAACTCTGCTCCTGATATCCTCTGACCCCAAAGAGCTGCTTATATTGGCAAATTTTGACATGTCCATAGATGAGACCATCTCACATGCTTTTGATTTCAAATTCTCAATCATACCCTTGCGCCGGTTCATCTCTTTCTCTGAACTGTGTAAGTAAGTAAATAAAAAGTTCAGTTGGATTAAAAGAAAAAAAGATCCATTCAGTGATCAACTTATTAACTTTTAACAAAAAGTATCTTGTTTACATAGATTTTTCAGGACTTTTAGCAAGAAGAGACTGCAGACACTCTACTCGGGTTGCCAAAATGGTGATTTTTCTTCGTAAAAACGAAGCATGACATTTAGGATCATACCCTTTTTCAGCCAATGAACTTCTTTCTGATATCATTTCATTGATCTCCTCTGAGAGTTTTAAACCCTCGTTGTGTTCTCTCGTCCATGAATCCAACGAAGGCGCCATTGACCTGCTTCCTCTATAATCAAAAGGATAAAATGTATATGCAAGATGCAAGATGCAACAACAAAGAAGAAAAATCCAACTAGCTTACAAGCAACAAAAGTTATTTTCTAAGCATTACTTTTTATCCAGAACGAACTGAATTGACTGGATCAACAAATTCAATATTGGTATTAACACACTCTCTGTAATATCCCCCCATTACAGCAACAGAGATATATATCCCCCCAATAAGAGAATCAAATTGCTTACCAAGAAATTTCAATCAACGTTGTCTAAACCATCATTTTCACGGATTGGTCTGCTGAGTGCTGGCTTTGTACTCACGTAACCAGACGGTAGTTTCCGTCGAAAGAAGAAATCTTTAAATGAAGCTGAAAAGGAGGGCCGTTTACTTATATAATCGTTGAAAGTTAGTGGTTGACAATCATTTTACAAAGTCAAAGTAGAGATTAAGAAACAGTAAACACATATAAATCAAGGACCATATCGTGTTTTACAACTTGTCCCACCATGTTTTTCAGAAAGTGACAAGTTTCTTTCGTCAAAGATCTTACAGATAAAGTTTTGTCTCTGCATTTTACTGGCTACCGCTTCTTAAATCTTTATATGAAGACACCAAACTGTGAAAACTGCACACATTATATATATTATTTCTCAAGGGTTCTTGTAACAGAAGAGGTATCAACGGAATGAAAAGTTGAAGCACAAATGCCTAAGTAGGAGATATAGGCTGCGACCATTTTATAATAATGGCATTACAGATACTTCACTAGCAGCCATATTACAACAGCTAGTCCGACGATCCCGAGCACTGACAAGAGCATTGACATGCAAGAGCATCCACTTTTCATATTCTTGTTCATGACAGCAAGGTTCTTCTGCACTCTCTGTAATAAGAAACACACACAAGTTTAATCAATAATTAGCTTAGTATAATGTACTTCTTTGGTTGAGCAAACACCAAACATATCACCCTTAAATCAATTCATTTCATGCCTGGACTAACTTAAGCTACTGAATCACCATATTATATAAGAGGTAACATATATTACCCGTAAGCGAGAGTCAGTAACATCCACATGGTAGTCTAAGTCATCCTGCATAAAGGAAAATACCAGATTTGGTAAGACCAGGAAACCCAAATCAAGGTAGTAAAAACACAATGAAAAGTCGATGATATACAATAAGCCTTGTCTGTAAGCCAAGCTCCTCATTGACAGCCAAAGCGATGTGTTTTGTACTCATGACTGTTTCCTCCAACTTCTCAAGTCCTTCGTCTTGTTCTACTCGCAGAAAACAAAAACAAAAAACACTCAATAGAAAGATTAATACAGAAGTCAGCATCTGTATTATGTTGACTAGAATAAAAAAAAAAGCTTACCTCTCATAACTTGTCGTTGGAATCCAACAATTCCTTGGTTATCCATGCCAGTAACTCTGCTCATGGAATCATCCGGCTTTATTTCTGGTCCAAGCAAGCTATCTCTATTGGCGAAGTTTGACATGTTCAAAGCATTCGCCATCTGGTTTGCTTTTGACCTCAAAGTCCCTACCATATCCTTACGCCGGTTCATCTCTTTCTCTGAACTGTGTCAGTAAGTAAATGTTCAGATGAAACGAGATCAGATTAACACTAAACTTAAAAGAGTATTTACTTTACAGTTACTGAATTGTAGTCTTACATTGGTTTGCCATGAATTTGAGCAAGAAGAGAATGTAGACTCTCTAATCGTGTTCCGAAAATGGTGATCTTTCTTCGAATAGCTGAAGCACGACGTTGAGCATCAGGCCCTGTTAAAGCCGATGAACTTCTTTCAGATATCATTCCATTTATCTCCTCTGACAGTTTTAAAGCCTCGTTGTATTCTTTCATCCATGAATCAGACGAAGACGCCATTGACCTGATTCCTATTTTACAAATTAAAGCCAATACCAACTACATCAGAAAATTTTGAACTTGATCAAGGATTTATATCCTAGATGCAACAACAGCAACAAAGATGTAACTGTAGCTTACAAGTAACAAAATAAATGTCAATATAGCGAACTGAATCGACTAGATCTACAAATTGCTTATTGCTATACACAAAAACGAGGCTTTTTGAAACGTGCATAATCTCGATATATACAATATCATGGATCAGGATGTTCATGATTAGAGAAGATCGAAGCGATTCAGCAACAGATATAACCTCAATCAATGCACTCGAATTGACCTAAATAACATCGTTAAGAGAATCAAATTGATTACCAAGAAATTTCTCGAGCCTTTGATTAAACCTTAAATTCCACCGAGCTCGTGAATCGCCAAAACCACCGTGAATCGGAGGCAAAGGAGACAACCTGTCGAAAGAAGAGATAATGATGAAGCCGATTTAAAACGACATTGTTTTACTTTACTTGTGATCTTACAAAGTTTTGGGGTTGATAATGATTTAAGAAAGTACGGGTTTAAAAACAGAAAACATATATAAATAAAGGACCAAACAACTATTTTAGGAATTTTCAACCCATTATAATGGATCTATCCATTTTGATTCCCCTGCTTTTGTTGTGCAACTCAATTCTCTCTCTCTCGTCTCGGTCGTCATGGTTGCTCTTTGAGTGTGCTCGGTTTCATCATAACTTGGTCGGTCTGATTGCGGTTTCCGTTTCGACTTTGTTAAAGTTGTTTCTTTCTCCGGGATAAGTTAAAGTTTTGAAGGGTGATTTTGGTGTTCGAGAAGGGGATCGCAAAATACATTTACAATCTCTCGAGTTCGATTTATGTAAGTTTCGCTCTCTAAATTTTCTTGCACAAAGTTTAAACTGAATCCTTTACCTCTTTATCTTCTCGATTCAAAATCATGTTTTTCTTAAAACCGATTTGCAAGGGACAAATTTTATATTTTCTATCGAATTTGAGAATGTCGATTGAAAATGTCTGATCTTTATTGGGTAAGATGGTTCCTTTAGCTAAACTAATATAGCCAAATGGTGATGTTATACTTTTTTTTCAGGGAGTCCATAGAGCAGTCTATAATCCCAGGTTTGCCCGATGATTTGGCTTTGAGATGCATAGCGAAGCTTTCTCATGGGTATCATGGAGTGCTTGAGTGTGTTTCCAGAGGGTGGAGAGATTTAGTTCGTAGCAATGATTACTCGTGCTACAAAGCTAGAAATGGATGGTCAGGGAGCTGGTTGTTTGTGCTCACTGAACGTTCTAAGAACCAGTGGGTTGCTTATGATCCTGAAGCTGATCGATGGCATCCATTGCCTGGAACTATGGCTTTTCAAGATGGCTGGCACCATTCTGGCTTTGCGTGTGTTTGTGTTTCGAATTGTCTTCTTGTGATTGGTGGTTGCTATGCTCCTTCGGTGTCATCGTTTCCTCATCAGAAGCCTGTTGTCACTAAAGATGTCATGCGGTTTGATCCTTTTAAGAAAGAATGGAAAATGGTTGCTAGTATGCGAACGCCACGGACTCACTTTGCTTGTACTGCTGTCTCTGGCAAGGTTTATGTTGCTGGAGGTCGTAATTTAACCCATTCCAGGGGAATTCCATCTGCTGAGGTTTATGATCCTGTTGCTGATAGGTATGTGGTCTATATTCTCTTGTATTATATTCTTTTTGGTCTTTTTCTATGATGGGCAAGATATAGTTTTTCATATTTTCTTATGTTTAACTTGAGAAGATATCAAACTGGAGTCTGACATAGCAGTATTGCAGATGGGAGGAACTACCAGCAATGCCTAGACCACAGATGGACTGCTCGGGGTTATCGTATAGAGGCTGCTTTCATGTTCTGAGTGACCAGGTGGGATTTGCAGAGCAAAATTCATCTGAAGTTTTTAATCCAATAGACATGGCTTGGTCCACTGTGGAGGATGTCTGGCCTTTCTCTAGAGCCATGCAGTTTGCTGTGCAGGTGATGAAAAATGATCGAGTGTACACAATTGTAGATTGGGGAGAAAGCTTGATCAAGACTAGGGATACAGATGAAGGGGAATGGTACAATGTTGGTTCAGTTCCTTCTGTTGTTCTTCCTAATCATCCGAGAGAGTTAGAGGCCTTTGGATATGGGTTTGCAGCTCTAAGGGATGAGCTCTATGTTATAGGAGGGAAGGTCCTTAAATGGGAAGAATCAGGGGCAGGGAGATTTGACATTGTGAGATTGCCTGTTGTGAGGGTATGTAACCCTTTGAATAGGCCTCTGAAGTGGAGAGAGACCAAACCAATGTGCAATCCCGCCGGTGGATCCATCATTGGTTGTGTGTCTTTGGAAGAATCTTCTCCCCCTTAACCAAGGTGATAGAATCTTTCTGGATGCATAAATTATTACAGTCGATTCTTTGATTGTTGCATGGTGAGAAGAAAAGAAAAAAAACGTAATAAAAAGGAGTCATGGTTAATTGGTTATCATTAACCTCTGCTTTTCACAAAAACTTTGCATCGTTATTAGATCATATCTCCTGCAGAAGTCTTCCATGGCTTATGTACAAAAATAAGGACAGTGAACTTTAGCTTAACTATTTCATTTAGCATGGAAACTCTAATTATAGCCAGGAACTTAGCTATGTTTTTGTTTTCAGTTGATTATGGTTTCTTATTTTCCCGCTAGGGTAGTAGCACTGTTTGAAAATTCTTTCTTGTGCTGTAGCTGACTAATATTCATGGAGTGTCCAAGTGTGTTCCTTCTTTGAGAATGACCTTGGTCCCATTGTCAAAGTGGAAACTTCTGATGACTCACTGCACAGACAACTGGACACTTGGAGCTAACTGGAAACCATGTGCATGAAAGCCGTTGTTCATAAGGAAAGTAGTTACCGGAGAAGTCAACCTATATTATATTTATCTTCCGGGTAAGATGCTTCCACAGTTTCATGTTATGAGATGATTACTGAAAGAAGGTATCCAGTGGGTGGTCAGGCCATTACTGTGTCACTCATATTTGGAACTAAACTTGGACTTGTGTACATAATAATATTTATGATAACTCGGTGTATTTGAGTGTTAGTGAACTTATCTTTTGTTATATGTCCATTTGGCCAACACAGAGGGTATCATGTGTAAAAAGACCAAACACGTGAAAGATCAATTAAGAGTAATACAAATGATTTGCATCTTTATTAAGTCTTGTTTATTTCGTTGATTTGCTACATAAAGTTTTATAAATTGCAGATAGAGGAACTATTAGATGAAGTTATGGAGTACATTCACACGAGTGATAAGACCTTCGAGTTTGATTATGTACAATTCTTTATTGAAGTATTATATCTTGGAAGGTGAAGATTATTGGTTTTCCAGTCACAGTGTCTTGTGAGGCATGCGTGGCTTTGAGTCCAGTGAGAATGAGCTGTTTTCAACGACTATGTCCGGAGAAGAGTAGCTGAGTGACATAGACTCTGGTATTGCAATCTGGATGTGTGCATGGTCTTCACCATTCTGTGCTTGGCTTTGAGCGCCTCTTCTCTTGGATTGCAGCCTATCTAGTTCGATAAAGACGTCTCTCATGGTTGGGCGATGTTCTGAGTTCAAGCTTAAACACCTTCTTGCAAGTTTGGCTATTGCAAGGACCTCTTCTCGATCACATTCCTCCTTGTTGCGAGCATCGAGAATCTCATGAAGTCTGTCATTTTTCATGGCTTCGAGGAAGTAAGCACCCAACATCCTGAATTCTTGTGGCCTCAGAAAAGAGACAGGTTTTCCTCCAGTTAAGAGCTCAATGAGCAAAACCCCAAAGCTGTAGACGTCACTCTTCCCTGTGAAGTGGCTTGACTGAAGGTACTCTGGGTCTACATATCCAATTGTTCCTTGCACTATTGTTGTCAAGTGAGTGTCATCTATAGGAACTGATCTCGAAATCCCAAAATCTGACACTTTTGCGCGGTGCCTTTCATCCAATAAGATATTTGTTGACTTGACATCTCTGTGGTAAATTGGGATAGAAGCGGCTGAATGCAGGTAGGAGAGGGCATCTGCTACTTCACAGGCGATACAGAGACGGACTTTCCAAGTCATTGGGAAATCCTTGGATGGGTTGTGAAGATGATCGAAAAGGTTGCGGTTCGGAATGAACTCACACACCAATATAGGCACCTCTGTCTCAAGACAACATCCAAAGATCTTGACAACATTTCGGTGGTTAATTTGTGACAGAAGAATGATCTCATTGATGAATTCCTCGAGGTTCTCTTTTTCCAATGCTTTGGACTTCTTGACAGACGATTATCCCATCTTCCAACATTCCTTTATAAACTGTACCTTGGCCTCCTTGTCCCAGTATTCTGCTAGGGTTAAATTTGTCAGTTGCCTTCTCCAGTTCATTGGAGCTGAACACTTTGGTTCTATTGACACTGCCTTGAAGGAAAGTTTTTGTTGCTCTAACAACAAACCTCCATTTCGTTTGAAGAACTTTCTCTTCTGTTTGGCTGCTTTTGCTTTCTACGAACCTTGCATTGCCACCACGTTCCAACGGCCAAAAGAAGCAATCCAGAACTTAGAGTTCCACCTGCAGAAGAACTATTTTCTTGTAAGCTGATCTATTCAGTTTCAATCTAGAAAAATGATGGGGGCTATGCAGAAAACGTTATATTAACTTGCCTAAAATGGCTGGCCAAGTTTTCTCACATCTGTATGATCCAGAAACATTTACACACTTGTACTTTCCACATTTGTTTTGATATGAATATTTGCATTCGTCAATGTCTATGGACAAAACAATACAAAAGAACTTCACATAAGTATATACAGAAGTGGATGAAGACTATACTCAAGCTCTGTATTCAAACTGAGAACGAAGTTTATACACACCTTGGCATCCACCTGGTAAGTAGGGATTTCCTTCATAACCATCTCTACAGCTGCACTGATATTTATATTTGTCATCTGTACGTATTACACTTGTACTTACCTCGCATAGGGATGAATGATTTGAAGACATGGAGGTAACATCATCAAGACGCCATTCAAGATCCATGATCGAGGGAAAAACATAATCTGATAAATCAGGAGACAAGTCGGAACGTGACAAGTAGGCAACCTGACATCCGTTTTTACCGTGTTCCAGTTTAGCCACAGTTGCATCAAACGTTTGAAGACCAACTGGTATTTTGGTCTGGCAACATTTATAACCCACACAGCTCTTGTCAGCATCTTTGTAAGTCCGTCTCTCTTTCCCACATGTGGTCTCACATCCAACGATTTGTGGCCCTTTGCCTTCCATCAAGGCTTTGTTGTTGCATCCAACAGATGTGAACTTGTTATCGTCTGATATGAAGAATGGAGTGCCAGTGAGATTCAAAGGTGGTGAATCACTTACTTCATCAGGACAGCCTAGATATTTCACTGGGCTCTGAATTTGAAACCTGTTGCTTTTGTAATAACGAGTGTTATGGAACAACTCATAATCTCCGAGGGAAAACGAAACAACTTCGAGACCAATGCTTGGAAGGAATAGAAAAGAGAGTTGTGGTGAGTTGCAGAAAACCTCGAACCATTTGTTCTTGTAACAGCCTTTGCCTGTCCCAAAAGGGTAAGGAACACCATAACCATTGCAACTTTTATTGCAATTAGGTAGTGCAATAGGGAAGTCAGAACTAATTGCGCATTCACAGATTCGAAACAGAAGCGAAGCAAGAAAAACAAGTTTTAGATCCATTTTCTCACTCTTTCAGGACAGGAGATTCAGGTCCACCTCTCTTTCTGACTCACAAATAAGTTAGGATTCTCTCTTGTGCTTTCTTTCAACTAACAACTTAAGCAATGATGAAATGAAAGAAGCCATGATGGTGACTTTCGTAGTTGCAGCTTGCATCAGCAAAGACCTTGACCTGTGTGGATAATAACATCATAACCAACGGCGGTGGGGACACAGAAAAACAACATGACTCCAAATTTCTTGTTTCTGACTAATTAAATAATGATACGCCGTGTTGACTTCAGAAAACAACGGGCATCGTAAGCCATAATTTTGTGTCTATCTACCGAATAAATAAATCTCATCCTAATAAATAATCAATTTCGAGATTTATTCGGTAGACATCATCAATCACGATGATCCACTAATTTATAAACTGCAACTGGTTCAAAAAAAAAAGACCAAACACGTGAAAGATAAATTCAGAGTAATACAAATGATTTGCATCTTTTTTTAGTCTTTATTTCGTTGAGTTGCTACATAAAGTTTTATAAATTGCAGATAAGAGTTATGGAGTACATTCACACGAGTAATTAGGCCTTCGAGTTTGATTGTGTATCATTCTTTATTGAAGTATTATATCTTGGAAGGTGAAGAATATTGGTTTTCCAGTCACTGTGTCTTGTGAGGCATGAGTGGCTTTGAGTCCAGTGAGAATGAGCTGTTTTCAACGACTATGTCAGGACCAGAGTAGCTGAGTGACATAGACTCCGGTATTGCTATCTGGATTTGTGCATGCTCTTCACTATTCTGTGCTTGGCTTTTAGCGCCTCTTCTCTTAGATTGCAGCCTATCTAGTTCGATAAAGACATCTCTCATGGTAGGGCGATGTTCTGAGTTCAAGCTCAAACACCTTCTTGCAAGTTTGGCTACTGCAAGGACCTCTTCTGGATCAGATTCCTCCTTGATTCGAGCATCGAGAATCTCATGAAGTCTGTCATTTCTCATGGCTTCGAGAAAGTAAGCACCCAACATCCTGACTTCTTGCCGCCTCAGAAGGGAGACAGGTTTCTCTCCGGATAAGAGCTCAATGAGCAAAACCCCAAAGCTGTAGACATCACTTTTCCCTGTGAAGTGGCTTGACTGAAGGTACTCAGGGTCTACATATCCAATTGTTCCTTGCACTATTGTTGTCAAGTGAGTGTCATCTATAGGAACTGATCTCGAAATCCCAAAATCTGACACTTTTGCGCGGTGCCTTTCATCCAATAAGATATTTGTTGACTTGACATCTCTGTGGTAAATTGGGATAGAGGCGGCAGAATGCAGGTAGGAGAGAGCATCTGCTACTTCACAGGCGATGCAGAGGCGGACTTCCCAAGTCATTGGAAAATCCTCCGATGTGTGTTGAAGATGATCAAAAAGGCTTCCGTTGGGGATGAACTCATACACCAAAACAGGTACCTCTGTCTCAAGACAACATCCAAAGATCTTGACAACATTCCGGTGGTTAATCTGTGACAGAAGGGTTATCTCATTGATGAATTCCTCAAGATTCTCTTCTTCCAATGCTTTGGATTTTTTAACTGCGACAATTATTCCATCTTCCAACATTCCCTTGTAAACTGTACCTTGCCCACCTTGTCCCAGTATTCTGCTAGGGTTGAATTTGTCAGTTGCCTTTTCCAGGTCACGAGAGGTGAACAGTTTGGTTCTATTGACACTGCCTTGAAGGAAGGACGTTTGTTGTTGTAACAACAAACCACCATTTCGTTTGAAGAACTCTCTCTTCTGCTTGGCTACTCTCCTCTTTTTATTGGCCTTGCATAGCCACCAAATTCCAACCACCGAAAGCAACAATCCAAAACTTAGAGTTCCACCTGCAGACGAGGAACTCTTAGAGCTTTGTAAGTTCATATTTCAGTTTCAATGATGAGGCTATGAATAAAACATTAGATTTAACTTACTTAAAATGATTGGCCAAGTTTTCTTACATCTGAATGATCCTGGAACGTTCACACACTTGTTCTTTCCACAGTAATTTTTCTTTAGGTCCCTGCATTCATCAGTGTCTACAGGCAAAACACAAGCAAACTAAACTCATACAGAGTTCTATGGATGAAAGCTAATTTATAATGGGGAGGAAGTTTATAAAGACCTTGACATCCACCAGGTAGATATGGATTTCCTTCGTATCCATAATTACATGAACAGAGAAACATATATTTATATATGCTGCTTAGAGTTAGCCCGCATTTCAATGAGAGTGAAGAATCCAAGGTAAGATCAGAATGCCACTCGAGCTCCATCTTCGTGTAATCAACATACTCTGGTAGTTGAGGAGCCGTGAACATAGACCCTAGCAACTCGAATTGCGACAAGTATGCAACTTGACATCCCTCTTTACTAGGTTCCAGAGTTGCATCAAACAGTTGAAGATTAGGTGGTATTAAGGTTTGGCAGCATTTATAACCCACACAACCTCCTCCTTGACCAGCTTGATAAGACTGCAGCTCATTCTTACATGTCGCCTTACATCCCACGATTTGCGACCCTGTGAGGTTCATCCACGCCTTGTTGTTACATCCAACAGCTGTGAACTTGTTCTTGGTTGATATTACGAATGGACTGCCTGTTAAATCCAAAGGAGATGAATCACCTACTACTCCATTGGAGCAACCTGAGTGTTTCAGTGGACTCAGAATGTAAAATTTGTTGGTCTCGTCATAAGAACCGGGTGAAGAGGCTTCTAGGGAGAAGGAAATAACTTCCTGTTTGATGCTAAGCAGGATAGGTACAGAGAGTTGTTGTTTTGATGAGTTGCTGCAGACAATCTCGAACCATTTGTCTTTGTAACAATCTTGGCCTATCCCAAAAGGATAAGGAACACTAACTTTTCCGCAATGGTCTGTGCAATTGGGAAGTGCAAGAGAGACAGTATAAGCCGCTGCATATTCACAGATTAGCAGCAGAAGCAATGCAACACAGACACTTTTTTTATCACAACCCATTTTCTCTCTCTCTCTCTCTTTCAGCACTCGGAAGTTCTCTCTCTATCACACACAGATAAGTCAAGATTCAACGCTTTTTATTTTTGTTTTTATTTATTTGTTTCCTGCATGATTGCATCAACCAACACCTTGACCCATATGAAACCACATAAACCACAAAAAGAGGATATACATAAAATGAAAAGTTGAACAAAATAATTGAAGACTTTTTAAGTTGAATCTCATTCAACCCTTTCAACTTGTTATTTTAAGTCAACCATTTGCATTCATAGTGATTAGTGACCAATCATGAAGCTTTGGAAAGAAACGCAGAGTTTTACTGTGATAGAAGATGTTCTTTCCATCACCATCAAACAGACGAAGATGATTGCAAAATAGTTTATATTTTTATTATATTTAAATTTCCTAACCCGAACTCATTGCATATTAATATGAAACCTTATTAGCCAAAATTTAGATGTAGAGGAAATTTCTCTCAAATATTCGTAACTTGGCTTGATTTAAAATCTAGAACTTGAGTTCTTTATTTATTTTAGGATCTGATGATATTGAGAGTCCCAGTGATGGTCAGGTCATTACAGTGCACTCATATTTGGAAGGAGACTTGTAATATAATAAGATGCATGTTATCTCAGTGTATTTGAGTTTTAGTGAACTTAACCTTTTCATGTATCCATTTGGCTTCCACAGAGGTGTAACATGGGTATAGGCAAAGCACGTTAAAGATAGATTAAGAGTAATACGAATAGTTTGCTTCTTTTCTAGTCTTGTTTATTTCCTTGATTTGCTACATAAAGTCTTATAAATTGCAGATAGTGGAACTTTGCATATCATTCTTTATTGAACATATTATGTCTTGGAAGGTGAAAAGTATTGGCCTTCCCGTCACTGTGTCTTGTGAGGCATGAGTGGTTCTGACTCCAGTGAGAATGAGCTGTTTTCAATGACTATGTTCGGAGAAGAGTAACTGAGTGACATAGACTCGGGCATTGCAATCTGAATGTGTCCATGCTCATCATCATTCTGAGTTCGGTTTGGAGTGCCTTTTATCTTGGATTGCATCCTATCCAATTCAATAAAAACGTCTCTCATGGTAGGGCGATGTCCTGAGTTCAAGCTCAAACACCTTCTTGCTAGGTCGGCTACTGCAAGGACCTCTTCTGGATCACATTCCTCCTTGATTCGAGCGTCGAGAATCTCATGAAGTCTGTCACTTCTCATGGCTTCGAGGAAGTAAGCACCCAACATCCTGAATTCTTGTGGCCTCAGAAAAGAGACAGGTTTTCCTCCAGTTAAGAGCTCAATGAGCAAAACCCCAAAGCTGTAGACATCACTCTTCCCTGTGAAGTGGCTCGACTGAAGGTACTCTGGGTCTACATATCCAATTGTTCCTTGCACTATAGTCGTCAAGTGAGTGTCATCTATAGGAACTGATCTCGAAATTCCAAAATCTGAGACTTTTGCGCGGTGCCTTTCATCCAATAAGATATTTGTTGACTTGACATCTCTGTGGTAAATTGGGATAGAAGCGGCTGAATGCAGGTAGGAGAGGGCATCTGCGACTTCACAGGCTATGCAGAGACGTACTTCCCAAGTCATTGGAAAATCCTCCGATGGGTGTTGAAGATGATCAAAAAGGCTTCCGTTGGGGATGAACTCATACACCAAAACAGGTACCTCTGTCTCAAGACAATATCCAAAGATCTTGACAATATTCCGGTGGTTAATCTGTGACAGAAGGGTTATCTCATTGATGAATTCCTGAAGATTCTCTTCTTCCAATGCTTTGGATTTTTTAACTGTACCTTGGCCTCCTTGTCCAAGTATTCTGCTACGGTTGAATTTGTCAGTTGCCTTTTCCAGTTCATTGGAGCTGAACACTTTGGTTCTATTGACACTGCCTTGAAGGAAGGATGTTTGTTGTTGTAACAACAAACCTCCATTTCGTTTGAAGAACTTCCTCTTCTGCTTGGCTGCTTTCCGCTTTTTATTAACCTTCCATAGCCACCATGTTCCAACGACTAAAAGCAACAATCCAGTACTTAGAGTTCCACCTGCAGAAAATCTCTTAGAGCATTGTAAGTTGATCTTTTCAGTTTCAATGTAGGAAGAATAGATAAAGGGTATATGCAGAAATAAACATACTTAAAATGGCTGGCCAAGTTTTCTCACATCTGAATGATCCAGAAACATTCACACACTTGTTCTTTCCACAGATATTTTTAGAATATCTGCATTCATCAATGTCTATGGACGATACCAAACTTCACACAAGCACTTACAGAATTCTATGGATGAAGGCTATTACTTAAGAATGAGAAAGAAGTTTATACATACCTTGACATCCACCAGGTATATAAGGATTTCCTTCGAAACCACTTTTACACCAACACTGATATGCATCTTTGGCAGATAGGTTTGCTACAGTTCTTAGAAGTTGTACATCTTTTGAACTTGGCTCGCATTGCGTTGAATCCTCTGAATGGATAGGGAGAACATCAAGAAACCATTCAAGCTCCATCATCACATAATTACCGTACTCTGGTAGATGAGGAGGTGTGAACATGGACTCAAACAAGTCGAACTTTGTCAAGTAAGCAACCTGACATCCGTTTTTACCGGGGTCCAGTTCTCTACAGTTGCCTCAAACACTTGAATACCAGATGGTATTTTGGTCTGGCAGCATTTATCACCCACACAACCTCTTCTGCTAATGTTATCAGGTCTGTAAGTTTGTGTCTCATGCTCACATATGGCCTCACATCCCACGATCTGTGAGCCTGTGCCTTTCATCAACGCCTTGTTGTTACATCCAATAGCTGTGAACTTATTATTGTCTGATATGAAGAATGGACTGCCCGTTAGATTCAAAGACGATGAATCACCTACTGATTCATTGGAACAACCTTTATGTTTCAGTGGACTTAGAATGCGAATCTTGTTGCTCTGATAATGAGAACCAGAGAAGAAATAGGAGAAATAGCTTCCAAGGTCGAACGATAGAACTTCCCGTCTGATGCTAACAAGGAAAGGCAGTGATGAGTTGCTGCTGCTGCAGACAATCTCGAACCATTTGTCCTTGTAACAACCTTGGCCTATCCCAAAAGGGTAAAGAACACTAACATCTCCGCAATGGTCTTTACAGTTAGGGAGCGCAAGAGGGAAAGTAGAAGCAGCTGTGTATTCACAGATTCGCAAGAGAAGCGTTGCAACAAATAAACGTTTTAGATCACAAACCATTTTGATTTTTTTGGTTTCTCTCTTCAGCTACACTTTTTCTCTCACATTGAGAAGCCAGGATCAAACTAGAGTAGAATATTAATAACATAGTGTTCCTCTTGGTCTTTCTTTGAACTTTCTTCGTAATCATTTATTAGTGTGTGTGTTTTGCCTGCAACATCAACGGAGACCTTGACCCGCGAGAGTGCGGTCAATTTGAAATACTGTTTTTTTTCTTTCTTTTTGTTATGTTCTTAAAATGTATCCAATCTAATAATTAAGTTGAGCCCAATGATAATAAAGTGTTTTTAGATAGACTCACATGCCCATAAGATTACAGATGATAATATTAGCATATTAGCATACTATATGTTAATCATCTCAACAGTTCAATTTTATTTTTAAACAATTGTTAAGTAACCAATGAGGTTTTTATGCAAATTATGTTGCACATCTTTAGCCTTAATACTGTACCTCAGTTATGTTCCCACTTTGGTTTCTTGTTTTTGTCTCAGAATTCACTTTAATTATGTTTTTGAAAATTTATTGCATCGTTGGGTCACGGACTGATGACGGTTTATTCAGTTTTATCGCGCATCTTTTGTTAACTTTGGGAACTTCACTCACGGAGCTACGGACTTTTATGTTTAGGATCAATGGGCCTAAAACTTGAAGGATTTACTTGTTAAACTACAATTCCAAAATGGACCTACAATTCGATACTGAACTAATCTATATATCCTACGAGAAAACAATTATAATTCGATTTAAATGCGAACCTATCCAACCAGAAATAAATTTTTAATCTTATGTACCGGAGTGGTTTACATTTACATACATTTAATGACGAATTCATATTTCATACTGAAATAAAATTAATCAGAATTCAGAAATGTGTGAAATATGACGATTTCAGGGGAAAAAGGAACATTACGTAAGGAAATTAAAAGAGAACCTTTATAACGAAAATGAGATTGAAAGTTTCCCCACGTTCTTTATGCATTTAGGATCTGATGATATTGAGAGTCCCATTTAATGCAAACCGTATAACATAAGCTACGGGGTCTTGATTCCATACTTCTCACATACTCCACCCATCTTATTCCATCATCCTAGCCGTCCATTTTCCTAAATATGTCCATCTTTCGATAGATGTACACCGAGTCGCACGGACACGAAGGATTTTGTATTTTCCATTACAAAACAAAATCTGACAATTTGGTCATTTTTAATACATTTTTCTTTTATTTCTTTAAACGGATTATTTCATTTTTGAGTAAGCAACGAGGAAACCTAGAGAAAGTGAGAGAAAACAAATAAATAAATGTTAGGGTTTTGATTTATGAGATTTCAATAAAGAGAAGATGTTTTCGATTGTTCCTACTTCGTCTCTAATTCCTTCTTAATTTTACTCACCGCACCGCTCAAGCTCCACATTTTTGCTCGGTGGTACTGTTCTCTCTGTTTTGATTCTTTGCCTTTTTTTTTCCTTTCCTTAAAGCATTTGTCTTTTTTGTTTTTTTTTAATCTGAAGCTATTTTGATAAGCCGGAATCATCAATTCGAGCTAAGGGTTTTAATTTAAAATTTTTCTGAATTACTTGTATTGAGCTTTTGGATAATTGCTGAAAGGTTGCCGTAGAAAAGTTTCCATCTTTGGAAGCAAAAGCATGTTTTTGGAATTTTCTGTTCAGATTATTCATTTACAATCATATATCTACCTGAAAAACCTTTGTGTTACTATGTTTATTGAATAGTATGAAGGACTTGATAGTTTCTTGAAGATTCACTTATATGATTTCTCTCTATTGCTTTCATTTCAGCTTAAATAAAATGTGTAGCTGCATCGCCTACAATCTCTGAAACAATTTTGGCATCTCAACAGTTTCACTAGTGGTTCACTATATAGTTCAGTATGTCAGATTCTTCTTACTGGTATTGCCAATTTGTATAATTTGAAGGACTGTTGTTGTTGTTGTTGTGATGGATAGAAACAGACCACATCATCCGTTCCAGCAACATCCCATGGAACCTGGATATGTAAATGACTCTGTCCCTCAAGGATTTACACCTGAGCAAATTGGTATCATGAATGCAAATATCCGACCTCCCAATTCGAATGCTACAGATGTTAAGCCAGGGCTTCATTACTCCTTTCAAACAGGAGAGGAGTTTTCTCTCGAGTTTCTTCGCGATCGGGTGGTTTCTCAAAGGTCTACAAATCCTAATTCAGCTGGAGATATGAATTATAATACAGGCTACAATGGCCTCCCAGGGTCTGAGTTTGGTTCAGATGTTTCGAGGTTGAGCATGGTAGGAAATGGCATGAGGCAGTATGAGAGAACGAACCCTACGGCTCACGAGTTTGGAAATAAACTTGGGCATATCCATTCAGCACCAGAAGCTGCATTATGTCAAGATAGAAGTATAGGTAATTTTCATGGATATGCGTCTTCTTCAGCCTCAGGTAGTTTAACAGGAAAGGTTAAAGTCCTTTGTAGCTTTGGTGGGAAAATACTTCCACGTCCTGGTGATTCAAAGCTTAGATATGTTGGAGGTGAAACACACATTATTTCCATAAGAAAAGACATATCTTGGCCGGAGCTCAGGCAAAAAGTTCTCGAAATCTACTACAGGACTCATGTCGTCAAGTACCAACTTCCTGGTGAAGATCTTGACGCCTTGGTTTCTGTATCATGTGATGAAGATCTCCAGAACATGATGGAGGAGTATAATGAGATGGAAACACGTGGGGGTTCGCAGAAGCTTAGAATGTTTCTTTTCTCTGTCAGTGATTTGGATGGTGCTCTTCTAGGGGTTGACAAAAGTGATGTTGACTCTGAGTTCCAGTATGTTGTAGCTGTTAATGACATGGACATTGGATCAAGAAGCAATTCAACACTTAATGGATTGGACAGCGCTTCTGCAAACAATTTAGCTGAGCTGGATGCAAGAAACACCGAGGGAATCAATGGTGTTGTTGCACCTTCGCAGTTAACAGGGGTTGATTTCCAACAGTCCTCTCTACAGTATTCTGACTCTGCTCCACCAAGCTCCTTGCTTCATTATCCTCAATCTATTCCACACAATGCTGCATTTCAGTTTCAGCAAGCTGTTCCACCAAATTCAACTCTTCAGTATGCACAGTCCATTCCACCAAGCTCACCTATTCAGTATCCTCAATCCATTCAACCAAATCCCACTCTTCAGTATCCACAATCGATCTCCTCCAGCTCCTATGGAATATACCCACAATATTATGGAGAAAGAGAGCAGTTTCCAATGCATCCTCATGATTACAGTTCTTCTAATTACTCTATTCCCATTCCTTTCCAAGGGCAGCCTTACCCTCACCCTGGCATCACACAGCAGATTTCACCAGTGCAGGTACAGGAGCCAAACATTAAACCTGAGACGAAAGTTCGTGAGCATGTAGAGACTGAAAATCGTCAAGTTTTATCAAATGATCACCAGAACCATCCTCAAACGGATGATACTGAGGTTAAGAATCACTTTCAAGTGCGGGAGATGTCAGTTGCAACAACTGTGCCTAGCCAGGATAGTGCACATATGTTACCCCCAAGAAGAGACGCACGGCAGAACAATCCTGTGAAACCTTCTACCTATCGTGATGCTGTTATTGCAGAGCAGGTTCCTGTATCTGGTGAAGAGGATCAGCTTTCAACATCAAGTGGTACCTGTGGTCTTGTTCATACCGACTCTGAGTCAAATCTAATCGATCTTGATTATCCTGAACCTTTACAGCCCACACGGAGGGTATATGGTTCGGAGAGGATACCTCGTGAACAGTTAGAAATGCTAAACCGCTTGTCAAAATCTGATGACTCTTCTCAGTTCTTAATGTCTCATTCACAAGCTGGCATCGGACAGCAAGATCCAGCAAAAGAAGCAGCGGAGAAATCACATGAAGGTTCCCATATTGTTAACGATGTGGAAAACATCCCGGGAAAAGTAGGGGCATCGAATGAAACCTTGGAGAAAGGAACAGTCAATGGTGGAGGTATTGAGGCTGAAGCTCGTAACTTGAGCCATGTAGACACAGCCATGAGTCATGTTACCCCTGAAAAGCAAACTTCGTCAGGTGTTCTTATTGATATCAATGACCGCTTCCCTCAGGACTTCCTTTCTGAAATATTCGCAAAGGCACTCTCTGATGATATGCCACCAGGAGGTGCCAATCCATATCAGCATGATGGAGCTGGTGTTAGCTTGAATGTTGAGAATCATGATCCTAAAAACTGGTCTTATTTTCGGAAACTGGCCGAGGAACAGTTTGGCGAAAAAGATGTTGCTTATATTGACCAAACCCCTGGTTTTCCATCTGACATGGAAGATGGTGGAGAGATTGCCAGATTGCGTCAGCTTTCACCGTTGGCTAGAGATGGCATTTCAAAAGAAAACCGTGTGGATCCTCAGCAGAATTTAGAACAAGATTATGATTATAATGCTGGCGAGGGTGGACAAATGAAGGTCACAGAGAGTGAGGAATTCGGTGCTATGGTTGAGAATCTAAGGACTCCGGACTGTGAACATGAGGTATAGTTTCTGGTAGATTAGATTTTCATGATGTCAACAAAATCATGAGTGTACTAACGAGGATGAATGCTTGGTAGGATGAAAATACAGAAACAAGGAATGCTGGACTTCCTCCACATGGCCCGTCTCTGGCAGATTACGACACAAGTGGCTTGCAGGTCTGATGGAGTTTAAAATTTTACACCTGACAGAAATTTTATTTATAGTGCATCCGGAAATGGATGAATCGGACATGAGTACTAACCCATGTTTATCATGTAGAAGGAAATTTCTGCTTTTAGTCTCTGATTCTTCTATTTTTAAATGTTTCTAGATCATTATGAATGACGATCTTGAGGAGCTAAAGGAGCTTGGTTCTGGCACATTCGGTACAGTGTATCATGGGAAGTGGAGAGGATCAGATGTTGCGATCAAGAGGATAAAGAAGAGTTGCTTTGCTGGCCGATCATCTGAGCAAGAGCGATTAGTGAGTGTTTCTGCATTTTCTTCTGAAATTTTCCATAAAGGCATATGTCATCACAGACGCTTATGATACCCTTTTTTATTCCTTAGACTGGTGAATTCTGGGGAGAAGCTGAAATTCTTTCAAAGCTTCATCATCCAAATGTGGTTGCATTTTATGGTGTTGTAAAAGATGGACCTGGCGGAACATTGGCTACTGTAACAGAGTACATGGTTGATGGTTCTCTGAGACATGTTCTACTCAGGAAAGATAGGTACAAATCTTTCTTATAATGTTTATGCGTTTTCTTATATGATGTACGGTTAAAGATTCTTGGCTTTTTTCATTCTTATATTTTCAGACACTTGGATCGTCGCAAGAGACTAATCATTGCCATGGATGCTGCATTTGGAATGGAATATTTGCACGCCAAAAACATTGTACACTTTGATTTGAAATGCGACAATTTACTTGTGAACCTCAAAGATCCTTCCCGCCCAATCTGCAAGGTAAATTCCACTCATATGATGTCTTTGAACAAAATCAGATACTGTGTGTTATACTCTTCACTCGTCTGTTCTTTTTCAAGGTTGGTGATTTCGGTTTATCGAAAATTAAAAGAAATACATTGGTGTCTGGTGGTGTACGCGGAACCCTACCATGGATGGCACCGGAGCTTCTCAATGGTAGCAGCAGTAAAGTTTCAGAGAAGGTAAAAATCAAAATGTTTCATAGTGAATATAAAGAATGGAAACAAAACCATAATGAGTTCTTATTACTGTTTTTCCCGTAGGTCGATGTCTTCTCTTTCGGTATAGTCTTGTGGGAGATTCTAACTGGAGAGGAACCATACGCTAATATGCACTATGGTGCTATAATAGGTGCGTGTTTAACCAACCCACAAACTTTGTTTTTCTCCTCCCCAATCCTGTTTTCAGTTCTGAAATAGTGAAACATTTTACCATCTCTGTTCTTCTGGTTGTTTTGTCTTGAATTTTGATTGGATTGGTGGGGCACGATAGCTCATACATTTTACGGGTTAAACGCAGGTGGGATAGTGAATAATACACTGAGGCCGACCATACCGAGCTTCTGTGACTCGGACTGGCGAATATTAATGGAGGAATGTTGGGCGCCTAACCCAACGGTACGGCCATCCTTCACGGAGATAGCTGGTAGGTTACGTGTGATGTCTACTGCAGCTACTTCGAACCAATCCAAACCACCAGCTCACAAGGCTTCAAAGTGAAACAGAGTCGATATTTTATAGGTTTTTCGTTACTCTTTCCAAGTGTTTTGGGGTCAGGAGGGAGATATTTGTTGACCCTTTTCTCCTTTCCCTTTTTCTTTTACCGATACCGAAACGGAAACAAAATAAATAATAAATTTGTTTTTTCTCACTAATGTGGAAAATGATTTATGATAGAACACAAGAATGTAGATTTAACAATTCAATACTACATTGTAAAAAGTAAGAAGTAAGAACATTGTAAAACATGGATTCTTCGAGATTTGCTGATTGAAAATGAAGCTAAGAGAACAAAACTTGAAGATGATGTTAGTCATCAGTTTTCTGTCGATTTTGGCCTTTTGCTCCATTTCTTGTACAACCCTTTATCAGTAAGTGTTTTACGTTTCAGTTTCCTCCGGTCCTTAACCTTGTCTTCGAATCCATCATCTAACATCTTCATCATTGCCACCCTTTTGGCTTTTGATACCTGCAGATTCAGTTTTACAAGTTTGGATCTGTAAAACATGTCTGGATAATATATCTCACAGCTAATAACTTATCTTCTTACTTTCCTTATACACCCAGATGAACTAAAACCTAATACTAGACAACATGGCGAAGTAACTGGTATGACTAAGTATTTACTCAGACTGATGTATAAAAAGAACGAGAAATTTGATGTATTACACAGCGAATCTTACCTTAGTGACTTCTAAACTGTCAGTGATTTCTTTGTAGTTATACAGTTCCATCTGTTTTCCAACATCCGCTTCTATTTCATGAATAAGGTTCACATCAGTCTGCAAAATGATATATAAAGGTTAGATTGTAAGAACAGGAAACTTAAGGGTCCTGTATTGTGTGGTTACATGATTTGCAACTTTACCTCCGTGATAATGCTTACAGCCAATCCTCCTCTACCAGCTCTAGCTGTACGTCCAACACGATGAACATAATCCCTCGGATATCTGATATGAGCCAAGTGTAGAATTAGATTATTGGTTCAACTTGAAAAGTAGAGTGAATAGAAGAAAAGGAAACGTTTACTGAAAGGTACCTCGGAATGTCATAATTAATGACAAGATCAACAGTAGGAATGTCCAATCCACGGCTGGCAACATCAGTGGCAAGCAATATTGGTACTTTCCCAGACTTGAACTTACTCAGTGAAGAGAGTCGCACAGACTGAGCATTCAGAGAATGCAAAGCTGCATTTTCCACTTCAAGCTCGTCAAGCATAAGACTTAACCTTTGACATGTTCTAAAACACGAAACAATGTCTAATCAGCAAACTGTCAAATGGAATGGAATCATCAGCTGATAGATGAACATTTGTAAAGCTATGAATATGAGACCTGCAAGTCGAGACAAAAATCATGGCTGATCGAATGCCCTTGTCTTCCATTTGCGACAAGATGTGCACAAGATACAGTTCTTTCGCATCTTTGTCTAAGAAAATGTACTGCTGCTTAAGGGTGTCAACCGTCTTAAAACCTTCGTAGGCTTCATAGAAATAAGCTTTGTTTGAAGAATGTTCGAGCAATGTCTGTAAGTTACTAGTCATCGTAGCAGAGAACAACAATGTTTGTCTACTTTTGGGTAAACATTGAAAAATAGTCCGTAATTCGTCTTGGAAACCAACATCAAGAACTCTATCCGCCTCGTCCAGCACTAAGAACTAATTAAACAAACCAAACAAACACTAAGTAAAGCTAATAACAATTGTTACTTTCGTAGCTAGAGAAAAGTGAATTTTCTTAACCTTGGTTCTAGAGAAAACTGGAGGGATATCTGGATTGTTTTCAAGCAAAACCTTGATTCTCCCAGGGGTAGTGATGACGATATGAGGTCTTGAAACCAAGCTTTTCGTCTGCGTTAACATATCCATTCCTCCCACAATCACAGAGCAACGCAAATTCAAACACGAACCCAACGCTTTAAACTGCTCAGCGAGCTGAAAAGCCAGCTCTCTGGTCGGCGTCACCACAAGCGCGAAGACTCCAAACGGATCTTCAGCGAGACGGTGAAGTATCGGCAAAGCAAACGCCGCCGTTTTACCACTACCGGTTTGAGCAAGTCCCAAAATGTCTCGTCCAGCTAATATCTTCGGCACGCAGTGAGTTTGAACTGGAGTGGGTTTACGCATGCCAAGCTCTTTACAAGTTTCCACTGCCCACTCAGCTAATCCGAGACCTTCGAAATTAGCGGCAGATGAAGTGTCGGAGCTAGGGTTAGGATTAGTGAATTTCTCAAATTGTGGAGCATCGTGGTCGACATCAAGTTTTTGGGATTCAATTCGTCTGACGGGTTTAGGATTTTTTCGGGATTTAGCTATGATTGTGATTCCTCCTTCCTCCTCCGACGTGGGTTCCTCCATTCTCTTCGAATCAGAAAGAAAAATGTGAAGAAATCACCTCAAGTTATCGCCGGAAATTAACAAAAGTTGAAGTATAAGTTAGCCGCCGTTCTCAGATTGTCCTTGACATCTATACACGCGTAAATTAGGGGAGTTCAAATCCGGTTTAACCGAACCTGAATGTAAGTCCGAATATAAATTTTGGTTTACTCCAAATCGAAACCCAACCGGAAACATTTAACGAACCGAAGATTTAAGCTTTTATTTATAAAAAGCTCTTTTAATTTCGCAGTTTATTCTGCTAATTTTGTTTGTATGATGATATTTCAAGATTGTTTCTACGGCTTTTGAAAGAATCAGTCAATTGTTTTGATTTATACGGAGCTGTTAATCATTCATCATACAAACAAAAGAATGGACAAAAAACTTAAAGGGGGAAAAAAATGAGAGAAGAAACTGGAGAAAGAAAATCTTGAAATACAAACACACGAAAATCCCTTAATCTTCATCATGCGTGTGTGTGAATAGACGCCGTCTCATAGGATAATGCAATTTGCTGGATCTCTGATGAGACAAAGGACCATCAAAATCAATCATAAATTAGAGTTTGTTTCTGATAAGGAAAAGCAAAAAAAAAAGTGATGTGGTTGTGAACATTGATACCTCTTGGTCTCTTCATAGTAACTCAGAGCTTGCTCGAACTTGAGCCAGAGTGGACATGATACCTCAAGATCCACGTGTTCAGGACCTTTCATATAGGCTTGGACAATGAACTGATTACTTCTCTGCCTGCATATCCCATAGTTATGTTTGAATCAGATTGAAATGTTTTGACTAAGATATGATTGCAAAATAAGTAGAGAGTTGGAATTGGAAGCATACCGTCCTTCATATTCGGATAACCAAACCAAATAGGCTACACCGAAGTACATGGAGACAAATGGTTTGGTTAGATCTTCTGACGAATCGACGCTGTATGCTCGGTATCCTAGCTCCCTTTAGTCAAAAACAGCCCCATTTTGATTTGATATTTAGTTGACCGTAAAATGTGACTATAAATAAATGAAGTTTGGACACAACTTACGAGTGTAACCAGGAAGCGGTTGAGTAGTCCACACCGAGTATTCCTACATGTTTCCCAGCACCGTTCACAAACCTCATGCACACAGTATCAGCAACCGCACAAACAAGAGACTGCATCAGTGAAATGAAACATATATTTCAGAATACCATATGAACAGTCCAAAAATATACCCAATAAAAAGCAAGTGACGATTAACATATGTGCACACTTACAACTCTAATTCCTTTAGTGCTGAAGTACTTTGAAACAATTATTTCTGCAACAGCCTGAAAATGAATATTATAGAATTACTTTTCAGGCAATATGGTGAGAACGTTGTCTGTTATAGTTATAGAACTATTAGAGTTGCTCAGGGAAATATATGTCATAACTGCTCAATTAAAATACAGTACCTTCAGTTCCCCTCGAGAAAGGTAAGGCCTGCTTTCACTATCTTGTGAGAAACGAACCTTTCCCCTTTCTTCTTTAGATTTTCTCCACTCTTTACACACTTCAGAATGATTCCACAAATCTTCCATATCTTCAGGGGAAGCTCGAGAGTCCCAGTACGTAAAATTGGTGTCTATCCAACGAGAGGTTACATTCCAATTCATATCAAAACTTAAAAAGAGGGCATGTGCAGCTAAAGCATTGGCACACTGCAACATGCTCCTAATATTTCTAGAGATCTTATAATGTTTGACATAGGTGCATGTGTATAAACGTGCAGACATTGTTATAAGATACAGAACGACACAAAGAGAGAGAGAGAGAGAGAGAGAGAGAGAGAGAGAGAGAGAGAGAGAGATTACCTGAGCCTGTTGAAGCGGGATTCGTAGGATGAAAGCCTGAAGGGCCAGCATCGACATGTTTTCTGCAAAAACAATTACCAAAGAGACTGCAGTTTTAGCTTCGCTTCTCTCAGCTTCTTGGTGCAACAACCTTATTATAAGTACGAACGAAAATAACAATATGAAAGAACACTGCAACACCAAAGCTTTTCCTTGCAACCGTGCATAAAATATGACAGCAGAAACAAAGAAGAAAGAACAATCAGAGAACAGAAACAACAACCTAGAAGGAAGACAGTCTTTCACTGCAAGGTATCGTTTCCAATATGGTAATGTCGACTTGTGAGTCGCCTTTTTTGTCCCACCATTATATGCTCTGACAACAAACTCTTCACTTCTCTTGCTGCACATGGAAAGTTGTCAAAATTTGAAGTAATTCCAGGAGAATATTAGGCTTGTTGCAATGTCAACTTATGGACAATACATCATACTTATTCTGATAGTCTGTTAACCATTTCAGGTAAGCTGCCCCAAAATATACATTTATGAAGGGCTTGTGAAGAAGATCAGGGTTTTCATCCACATTATATTCCTGATAGCCTTGCCCCCTACAATAAAGTTTGACCAAACCCAGAACATAAGACTTAAAAAATTAAGATCCTCTAAGAAAAGTGAGAATCAAGAAATCCTTTTGTACGTACCCAGCCAACCACGCTGCTGTCTTTTCCAAAACTTGTAAAATCCCTAAGCCAGTTTCCTTGGTCTTTTTGTTGTACCGCATAATGAGAGGCTTTCGGTCACTTTCAAGCTCAGCAATCGCGCATATCATTTCCTGCAGAGGAAGAAGGAGTTGCAAAACTAAAGATCAGAAAGGGAATAACTGGTTTCAATAACCTAAAGAGTAAAACCAAGTTCACAAGTACTAGTTTTTCTACCCATTTTGCAAATATGCTATGGGTCATGATTACACAGACCAACAATCGAATATGAAGGTGAGAATGAAGCATACCGGATCCAATATCGAATCAAAATGTCTCCGGACAGTAATATCAGCAAGAGCCTGTAAAGGTCAGGGGTTGATCAATACTTAGGCAAAACACTGGGAAAAGACTAACTAGTATTCACAAAATCCACATCAATATTCAACTGGAATGTTGGAATCCAAAGGAAAACATACAACAATATTTGGAATATGATTACCTTCATCTCAGTCTGTGTAAGATAAGGCTGTCCATCAGGATCTCTTGAGAGGTGAACCTTCTGTCCTTTAGTCTCTCCAACCTCTAACCATTCAGCACTCACCGCAGGCTCCATCCACATTGCTTTTAAATCTTCAGGGTCAACACAATCATTCCAGAAAACGAAACTGTTGGCCATTCTTGCATTGCTAAACGACCTTTCCATTGGCATCTATCAGGAAGATAAAAAAGAAAGAAAATTGTCACTAGCTTAACTGAAAGAGCTGAGCTCAAGCCACATACAAGATCTGATGGAAGAAAAAAAAAGAAGAAAATTAACACATCGTGACCTTTACAGCATCCATAAGTAACATGTTTGCCAAAAATTAAGAAGAAAATCGAATTCTACAAGTGTAAAGACATCAAACATGAAGAAGAATCAATCGATCCCGGAAAATCAATCGGAAAATTCGGCAGTAGCATGTCAACATTTCTTAAAAACCATACTAGCAAACTAAAAAAACCTCGCACGCAAAAACCACGAGAAATTTCGTATGTATGAAAGAAGTTGCATTGATCTAGAAGCGACGGAAACGATCAAAAAGAGAGATATAGAGACCTTTCCCAAGGAATAAGCGAGAAGGTCGAAGACAGGAGCAAAGAAACAAGGTTTCTCGGCGAATCCAGAGAGAAGAAGATGAAGATTCAAATTAATCTTTGGGAAATTTTACAGATACAGAGAAACCGACGGTTCGCCATTTTTGACGGGAGAGCCAGAAGGGAGTGTGAGACGAACGGGAAATGCAGAGAACAGCACGATTGTTTCGAGGGAATTGCCACGTGGCAATTCGGAGCTGGCTCCGCTCGTCGTCGTTTTAACCGTCGCCATTTTTGCGCAAAAGAAAAAAACAGAGCCATTTTTAGAGGGAGAGCCAGCTGGACTTACAACGTGTCAAACTGAAAATAGGCAATTTGTCTGACGTGGCAATATTTACGTCGCTTTAGGGCTCTCCTTCCCCAACCCCCCATTTTATGTTGCTCAAATATGACTGCAGGCCCACCAAATCATTGTGTGGCCCACCAAAGCATGGGCCAAGACCCTGATCTTGTACACGTGTCTTTGTTGTTTTCCTCCGTGAAATCTCAACCCTTAATCCTCATCGGCTCCTAGGAGAGTCGTAAGCATATTTTACATGAGAATATTCGTCTAAAATAGTCGACACTACAGTGTGCAATTGCAATTGCATTTCTTTGACTCAACGAACATTTTCTCGGAGTCTTCACTTTCCTTTATTGTTTTTGGCTCTACAGCTACACTCAAAAGACATATACAGCAAAAGGGGTTAAGGTTTTTGGCGGAGAGATCTCTTTTGCTTTCTGATAGCTTAGCTATGGCTTTCTCTTCCATCTTCAGATCCGCCGCCACTTCCGCCGCCGCTTCCGCCGCCGCTCCTCGTGTCGAGCTTAATCCATCGTCTTCATACGTTCATAACCAGGTATTAAACGTTTTTCGTTCTTTTCTCTCTCGGATTTGTGTTCACTTTCATATGTTTTCGCTTACGTTTCGCTTTGATCTGCTTCGATTTTCTATCTCCGTGTCACCTGAAGTTTTCGTAGATAGTAGGAGGTGATGTATTTGTCTTTGGTTCTGGTTTCAATTTCAATTTCTCGTTTGGCCTGTGTTATCTGATTAAACTCTGAATCGATGGTAAGCAGAATTAAGGATTTATACGTTTCGTGAGTTTTCAGTCTTTTTGGAGATTTCTACGTTGTTTTTCCTTTTGTGTCAGAGACTTTTAAGAAGTTTCAGCGGGTTTATCTTTTGTCTCAAATGATCAGGTCACGCCAAGTCTTGGATTCAGTCACAACCTGACCTCCTCCAGATTTTCTGGTGCTGCGGTTTCAACTGGGTCATCTTCATCTTTACAGTTCAGCGACAAACTCTGTAGCACATGTTAATTACACGATACTTTCTTTGGTTCTCAGAAGTGTTTTGATGTTTAAATGTACAGAAAATCCAATGTGAAAAGCGTTCAACCCATCAAGGCCACTGCTACGGAAGCACCTCCTGCTGTTCGAAGTAAGAAGAGAATTTTAATTGATATTCTTAGCTGTGTTTAACGCTGCATTCTTACAGATAACTTTGATTTTATTGGCTTGTATAGGTTCAAGGAGCAGTGGGAAGACGAAGGTCGGGATCAATGGTATTTTCTTTGTAATTCCTTCTTATATGCTTCTATTCCCCTACCTTTTCATTTCTTTCTGATGCTTGCATTTTTATTATGTGCGGGACAGGTTTTGGTCGAATTGGAAGATTGGTCCTCCGCATTGCAACCTTTAGGGATGATATTGAGGTTGTAGCAGTCAACGATCCATTCATAGATGCCAAGTACATGGTAACGATGATTACTGTCTTATCTAGCAGTAGATGCTACTGACAATGCCATTTTGCTCTTACTAGTTTTAATTGTATTTTTAGCCAGGAACTTTTTCGAACTGTCTTATATTCTCTCTTCCCATATAGTGTATCTTATTCTTAGAATTTTTTCGCTTGCTTTGTACTCGATACAGTTTAAAGGAAATCGGTATTAAGAGCCATGGGATATTTGTATATCAAACTTACTGCAAATCTTCGCTCCCCTCTGATGCAGGCTTATATGTTCAAGTATGATTCTACTCATGGAAATTACAAAGGAACCATCAATGTAATTGATGATTCTACTTTGGAGATTAATGGAAAACAGGTCAAAGTTGTCAGCAAGAGGTACTACCTCAAAATGTTGACTCATCTATATCTGTCCAGACATGGTCAAATTATGAATTAGTTTTCGTGTGTTTCTAATGATAAGGTTAAAAGCTTTTCCGTTTAGAGCCTAACATCTTAATGGTTCTTCCTCAGAGACCCAGCTGAAATCCCGTGGGCTGATCTTGGAGCTGAGTATGTTGTTGAGTCTTCAGGAGTATTTACCACCCTTGGAAAGGCTTCATCTCATTTGAAGGTTTGCATTTTCATCTGACCACATTTGTAGATCTACTAGTTTCACTGATGCTTAAATTTATTACTAGGCCTGAGATTGAGTTAAACAATCATCTGCGATAATGGTTTGCTTGACCTGTTTGTCTGGGCAGGGTGGCGCCAAGAAAGTCATCATTTCTGCCCCTTCACTGGATGCACCCATGTTTGTTGTTGGAGTAAATGAGAAGACATACCAACCAAACATGGATATAGTCTCCAATGCAAGTTGTACCACCAATTGTCTTGCACCTCTTGCCAAGGTTTTTAACATTGCTTATTGTTTTGTCCCGTATGTAACTCATATGAAGAGCTTCATTAATGTCAAAGAAAATTGTTTCTGGTCCTTAAGCACTTGTATCTAGCAGGTGGTGCATGAGGAATTTGGTATTCTTGAAGGTTTGATGACAACAGTTCACGCAACCACAGGTCTTTGATTACTGTGTCCTCTTGTTCTATGTCACTGTATATCATTAGCCGGACAAGACTAAATTATGTGTCTTGTTAAACTTTGCTTTTGAATATTCAGCTACTCAGAAAACTGTGGACGGCCCATCAATGAAGGACTGGAGAGGAGGCCGAGGCGCCAGTCAAAACATTATTCCAAGCTCAACTGGCGCTGCAAAGGTACACATAATCATACTGTTATATATAAACGTGGCATCTGGACGTTTATTTAAGCCATACCTTTTTTACTTGTCTCTATAGGCTGTTGGTAAGGTTCTTCCGGAACTCAATGGGAAACTAACGGGAATGGCTTTCCGTGTCCCGACACCAAATGTTTCTGTTGTGGATTTAACTTGTCGACTTGAGAAGGATGCATCTTATGAAGACGTTAAGGCTGCCATAAGGTATTAGTCCCCCGAAACTCTCTGTTCAACCAATTTCCCATACCATTATCATTACATGAATCAAACATGGAACTTGTAATAACCTATCACGATTTTGATTTAAAATTTCCTATAGGTTTGCATCAGAAGGACCACTTAGGGGCATTCTTGGGTATACAGAAGAAGATGTCGTCTCTAATGATTTTCTCGGAGATTCAAGGTATTTCACAGTTAAATCTTGAAACGGATCATTCAAAATCTAGTTTTGGTTCTCTAATGTTGTGGTCATTGTCAAAAATTTCAGGTCAAGTATCTTCGATGCTAATGCTGGGATTGGATTAAGCAAGTCGTTCATGAAACTTGTCTCCTGGTATGACAATGAATGGGGTTACAGGTAAACAGTTAGTCTCTGTCTCTCTCATTACTTTACCATCAATCCATCATATTGTCATTTGCCAATACCATCAATCCATCATATTGTCATTTGCCAATACCCCCATGCTAAAATATTTGTGTGTTCTTTTGTAATGTTACAGCAACCGAGTCCTTGACCTGATTGAGCACATGGCGTTAGTTGCAGCCAGCCGCTAAACCATGCCCGTTTCTTGCAGAAGCCAAAGACTTTCTCCTAGTTCGGTTCATTAGGTAAGATACCTAGCATCTTCATTTTTGTTCTTGTTGAGGTTCGAATGATGAACCTTCCTGTTTTGGCACCAAGTTTAAAACCATACGATCTAATAATTAGGGTACGAATTTACATGTTGCACTGAGAAAAATTGATTGCGGGTCCTCATTCTCGAGTTCGAATCCCCTTAAGAGAAAGATTTTACATTTTTACATAGCTAATAAAGTCAAAGATTGAATTTTTCTGTTATTTGTTTATTTTTTGTTAGCTTCCATTTTAACTCTGTTAAAAGTTAATGGGGAATTGCCGATATGAGATGAATAATCGAAGTTTTGTGGCAGTGACATCTATGAATAGACAAAGATGTGGTTTTGAGATTATGACGATTGTTAGCAAAGTGTTATTTACTTTTTACTTTTTACAATAACTACTTAACTAGGCTAGACAGGTAAAAGCTAGTTTATTGATTAACTTTGTAAGTTGTAACTAATAATGTATGATGAAATAGTGACACCACAACCACTTTTAAGGCTACACTACGGGCCAATAATTCACATACGCAAAGAAAAAATGAAAAAAAAAATGATTTTATAGGATTTTGTTAATAACACGATGTTACATAAAACCCCACTCTGAGAAAATGCGGGTGCATAAAGAGGAAAAGTTTGAAAACGGACAAAAGCTTTTTACGATCGTGGAAAACCACTTTGATCTCAACTAATGTGCCCATATTATATTAATCATTTATTCCTTATCATAATCAAAATGTGTTTTTTTTCTTTAATATTACTAATTTTACGTGACCGTTTAAAACACCTTTTAATTTTTCTTTAAGATGAAAAGTGTAATGTAAAAGACTAAAAGAATTTGTTGTTTTTGGTCTGTTGTTTTGGACCACGTCTTTTGCATCACTAGTGAGTAATGACCACCTACTTCGTCAATCAACTCAACAACATATGAATACTTCTTCTAAATGATTTTTTATACATTTCCTGTTATGTGCAAACTTTTGAAACAGAAGATAAATGTATTTGTGTACCTTACTATATTGAATAAGGGATATAGTACTATATATATTCTTTAGCGTACTCTTAAAACTGTATGCTATATGTAAATACCAATTCCTCACAATACTAATCTTACCACCAATTCAACCTAAATTTTCTAATTAAAGTATGACAGTAATGACTATTGACTATTACAACTGGGGTTATATATTTTCGTGTTGGTGTTATTCTATATGTTAAGAAGTTTTTTTTCTTTCTTTTGTAAAACTATTAACACAAAAGAAAATAGTATTATGTGTATTTGACATTTTTAAAAGTAATATAAAAATGTAATACTTGTGTTTTCTTGGTCACATAGAGAGAGTTGTATGCGACTTGTATGCTTTAAACTTATATAGTTGATACAAGCAACATATATTTTTCTATTTCTCTCCCACAACTTCCCTAGAAACCACTTTCCGAAAATTCGAAAGCAGAGAGATTCATAAAGCAATCGGGGTAATGGCGACTGAGCATATAACCCGCAACGCAGACGAATACAATGTCGAGCTTTTACCTAACGACAACGATGCGCCGCCGCTTCAATCGTCTTGGCGTCTCAACCTCGACTCTTTTCAACTTCCTTCTTCACCGTCTTCCACCGGCCTTCACGACGGTCGTACTCGCTTTTCACGCTATTTTCGTACTCCGAGTAAGATTCGTTCCTTCCTACTTTTGTGTATTTTTGCTAGTGATCTGTGCTCAATCCGTTCGGCGTGGATGTGTATAAAACGTCTATGTATGCAGAATCATCGACCAATGAGTTGTGATAGGAACTTAATCGTGTGTGTAAAAAATAGAAAAGTGGTTATGAAAAATGTGTAATTGTTGGTTTATAAAGTGACACACTCATCTCTGAGAAAATTAACCGAAATCTCTTCAAGTGTAATTTTAAGTCTTCTTAAAAAATATAAAGAGATTTATTGTTTATGATATTCATGTTTAAAACCCTTTATATATTGATTGATTCAATGGAATATAATTAAACTTTTTTCTTTCTGTTGATTCAAAGTTATCAAAGCTTTTGATGGAATCTTAAGCTTCTATATGCTATATTCTTTGTTTAAAATTATTTGGATGCTGAATCAAATATCTTTACAGATATTTAAAGGCGTTTTAACTTTTAAACCTCCTCTGTGTTTGTTTTAATGAAGGAAAGGAACGTAGAGTGACTGAATACTACAAGAAGCAAGAGAGGCTCCTCGAAGGTTTCAATGAAATGGAGACTATCCATGAAACTGGTTTTGTATCTGGAGTTCCAACTGAGGTCCACCTTTACTTTTTGAATTTAGTTTCTCTTATGTGTCTTTTGCTTTTTATGCAACCTCGCATTCTTTTTGGTTTCAACAGGAAGAAATGAAGAAGCTTGCAAAGACTGAGAGACTAGCAGTTCACATCTCTAACGCAGCAAATCTTGTGCTTTTTGTTGCTAAAGTTTATGCCTCTATGGAAAGCAGATCCATGGCTGTGATTGCTTCAACTTTGGACTCTCTCTTGGATCTCTTGTCTGGTTTTATTCTGTGGTTTACAGCTAATGCCATGAGCAAACCAAACCATTTTCACTACCCCATCGGAAAGCGCCGGATGCAACCTGTGGTAATGCTTTCTATTAACTCCTTTTGTTTGGGTTTTGTTTCTGTTTCTTCATCTTCTACAAACTTTCTTGTCTCACAAGAAATATATATATAGTTTTAGCCAAGTAAGATGGTCACAGAAGTTGTGTTTAATTTAAACAGGGCATCATTGTGTTTGCTTCCGTGATGGCAACTCTTGGACTACAAGTTTTGCTAGAGTCAGGAAGACAACTAGTTTCCAAGGTTACATCACATGTTTTTTCAGTAACTACTTTCATTGCTAATTTGATTTACTTAACCAACTCTCTTTTTTGTTACAGAGTGGTATTCATATGAATAGCACAGAAGAGAAATGGATGATTGGGATCATGGTCTCTGTCACCATAGTGAAGTTTCTACTCATGCTTTACTGCAGAGGATTTCAGAACGAAATCGTTAGGGCCTATGCTCAGGATCACCTCTTTGATGTTGTCACCAATTCTGTCGGCTTAACAACAGCTGTCTTGGCCGTCAAATTCTACTGGTGGATTGATCCCTCCGGTGCTATACTTGTAAGTATTCACTCACTCGTTAAAACTCTGAACTTTGGAATCTAAAGTGATCAAGAGGGATTTACAAAAACGTTTCTTTCTTTTGGTTTCAGATTGCTTTGTACACAATAGCAACATGGGCAAGAACAGTACTAGAGAATGTCCATTCACTGATCGGACGCTCTGCTCCGCCAGAATTCTTGACGAAACTGACATTCTTGATATGGAACCATCACGAAGAAATCAAGCATATTGATACAGTAAGGGCTTACACTTTTGGGTCACACTACTTTGTGGAAGTGGACATTGTGTTGCCAGAGGACATGAGACTTCAAGAGGCTCACAACATCGGAGAGACTCTTCAGGAGAAGCTCGAGCAGCTTGCTGAGGTGGAACGAGCTTTTGTCCACATAGACTTTGAGTTCACTCATCGTCCTGAACACAAGTGTAACTAGATGGAGTAAACCTTGTAGTGGTAGTTCTTTAGTTTATGTTATTTGCGTTGTTTTGTCTATAAACTGAATGGTTGTAGCCTTGTAGGGTTTTTTAAAGTCCACGCTGAAATGCGCCTGGTTTGGGGTTCGTTGAGTGTTGTGCCGTCTCAGTTTATGGAACCCGAACTGTGTGTTGTTTAGAGTATGAACGAAAACCACACACACTATCTTTTAGTAAAGTGAACTGCGTGCTGTTTGAATCCCAATGCCGTTTTTTCTCTTTTGTAGTTGGACTGCGCGACGTTTGAAGTTAATTGACGATATTAACACCGTTTCTCTTGTTAAAGTTTTTTATAAGATAAGACTTAACACTAAACTCAAAATAAAGATAGAATCATAATAATAAAATAATGAGTTTTAAATGAAAACCACTCAAAAAATAAAGAGCTGGTTGTTCTATCTTCTTCCAACAAAAAAAAGTTCCGTGCTTGATTACTCTTCTCCACAAGACAATTCTCTGGCTCAGAATTTTCGCCATGAAAATGTAAAGAAGAAACGAAGACGAGTTCTCAAATCTAGCTGAAAATGGCTTTTCTTCTTCCTAATCTATATCCCTCAATCCGTCTTCAAACTGTAAAATCCCTAAACCTTAATAAACCCATTTTCATTCAATCTCTATCATCTTCGTCGTCGTCGTCTTCAGTTAGCTTCGAATTTGAGGAAGATAGTCTCTCTACACTCTCTCTTTATAGCATCCATTCTCCTCCTCTTAAAGATGCCGAGGTTAAGACAAGACACAGTGCACAGGATAACCAAAACCACGACAAAGATGAATTCTATATCAATCTCGGTGTTGCTGTCCGAACGCTTCGTGAAGATTTACCTTTGATCTTCACTAAAGATCTCAATTACGACATCTACAGGTAAAACTTTTGAATGATAATGGATGAAAGAAGTAATTTTGGATGCAATCTACAGAAATTAATCATCTGTGGTACCAAAAAGTATCTTCCTTTGTACTCTTTTAGTAAATGTTTTGTCTGAGAAATTCAGAAGAAGCTCTATTTGTTTTACAGGGATGATATAACATTTGTGGATCCAATGAATACATTCACTGGGATTGACAACTACAAACTAATCTTCTGGGCACTTAGATTTCATGGGAAGATATTGTTCAGAGATATCTCACTTGAGATCTTCAGGGTATGGCAACCATCAGAGAACACGATTCTCATCAGGTGGAATCTCAAAGGTGTGCCTAGAGTTCCATGGGAAGCTAAAGGAGAGTTTCAAGGCACTTCTCGGTATAAACTCGACCGTAATGGCAAAATCTATGAGCATAAAGTCGATAACTTGGCTTTCAATTTCCCTCAACACCTCAAACCCGCAGTTTCAGTTTTGGATTTGGTGACTGCTTCCACTGCTAGTACTCCAAATCCTACCTTCTTCTTTGGTCCTGTGGACTCGTATTCATCATCTTCATGGATTAAGTTCTACCAAGCAGTGAGACAGACACTGAACCAGACACAGGATATGATTGTGACTGACAGTTTAGTCGCTTGCTCATAGTGGAAGTAGAGTTGCTATACATACACACACTCAAGATCACCATTTCTCAGGTGTATATAGTTTTATATTTGAAGGTTTTTTATATATGAGTAGATCTGGTTTGACTTGAGTTTCTTGGGGAACCTAGAAATGTAATGTTGTTCCAGAAGCTTTTATACAACGTTATCAATACAATGGAGTTTTGTCTTTATGATCATGTGAAACAGTAATACCTAATCAGAAAAAAAACAACACACCTAATCAACAATACATTGGAGTTTTGTCTTTCTGATCAATCTGAAACAGTAATGCTACTCGGCGATTAAGCATACAAAAAAAAACGACACACCTAATCAAGAATCATCAGCATTTTTAATATCTGTCTAGTGTCCATGTAGATGCATCTCCCTGCAATTTTCGAACAAGATCAGTTCAATAAAGAAAGCTAATAGAGCAAGAGAAGTTTCTAGCTTCGTGTATATATATTAATACCTTAAGACCGACGAGGCGCGCCATGGCTTTTGCATATACATGTGTACAAGACTTTGACTTAGAGAGGGAGCTTATCCAGGGGTTTCAAGATTGCGACGTTACTACGATCTGGATTCATGTACTTCTCATAAGTCACCCTCAGCTTTCCCGTTTTAGCAGCTTTATGAAACCTTAAGATCATGTCAGAACAATCCCTGTGATAAGACGATATTGTAAGATTAGTTAAACAATGTAGTTATTCTAAGTGATCCACGAGGAGTTATTAAAGAGATAGTTACTTACTTCATCTGAGAGACATTGTAGTGGGTATGGCTGTTTAGGAGCGAGGTCCAAACTGGAGTCATATGCAAAGTGCATCGGGCAACATAGATGGCTGATGCACATAGCAGTGATGACTTATACTTCAAAGCTTCATACTCAACCAAGCACAGTTCGATAAGGTAGAAGGCGAGTTGTTCAAGCTGATAAAAGAAAATTAATACAACTCAATGTCTACCTGATCAAACAGGGTTGATTTTATAGGTTCTATAGCATTCAGGTGCAAGTTTTTCACATACCTTCTTATTTGATTGAGCAGCTTTTAGGAACCTCAACATGAAAACGTAGGGGGTGGGTGCATTTAAACGGAACTTTAACTGTTTCAGCATAATCCTCTCCTGAAACAAAACAAAAAAAGAAAAGATAAATAACAAGGGGGAAAATATGCGAACGACCAATTGTTAAATGGATAGAGAAGTTGATTATAAACAGAGTTCATTAATACCATTCCCAAGATTTGTTCCCTGGTGTATGATTCTGCAGAGATGCTAATCAAGTCTTTGATCTGTACCAATATGAAGATAGATTTTGGAAATTTAATTATGACACCGATATGGAGCTTAGGAAGAGGTTTTAGCTTTCAGGAGAAATACAACTTACCCTAGGATGCCAATAGTCCTCGTATTTAGATGCCAGTAAGAGTGCAGTAAGACCAATCAATTGCATCTCATTTTTATGTATTGGAACTTGGGAGAGGTAACGGTCTAATAAGTCCATTGTGAGGTAGAGAGTCTCATGCATTAGATCAAATTTGAAATGAACCTGCAAACATATAGGCAACATCGAGAGATATAGGATTCCGCAACATCGAGAGATATAGGATTCCGCAACATCGAGAGATATAGGATTCCGCAACATCGAGAGATATAGGATTCCACATGGAGATAAACAAAACTTTGAATTGGGAAAATATCAGAGTTCAAATGGAAAAGTTAAAAATACTGTACTCACTTCGATAAGCCAGTTAATCAAAATTCCACGCGTAACTGGACTAACTTCTGCCTGAGCTGACAAGTACTGTCCCAAAGCTGGATTTAATGCCTGCCACAACATTTCACGCTAAGCTACTGGAAAGCTAAAATTCAATATTCAAAACTAAATATCAGGGAAGGGAAGTTGTATGATTATGGTTTGACAAGTGGATTACCTCTGCAGTCCAATAGAAATCATATATGTCATCCACATATTCTGCAACTTCCAACTGATTGGATTCATCATCAATGCTGGGAAGCTTTTCTGGCTGTGCGGTTTCACCATTTTTCTCATCGAACTACAAGTAAATTTACCAAATTAGTAATATGAAGAAAAAGAAGTCACAAGAAACAGAAAGACTAGTCAAATTACGAACCTTTGATCCAGTCACAAGTAGAGATGTGAAAGACTTTCTACGTTTTGTTTTTGGTTTCGATGTAACATCCAACACTTTCGTTGTTGGGTCTGTTTTTTCACAAGATGAACTCTCTCCTTGAGTGTCTTCTTTGAGACCTTCTGTTTCAACAAGTGACAGTGCTGAAGCAGCTTCTTCAGGAGAAGGGATTGACGAAATAGAACTTGATTTTCTTCTACCCACTGGAGGCTTCGGAAGAGAACTACGTTTTTGCAGCGAGGTCTTCACAGTTGTTTGTATCTTGAATAAGAGAGAAAAATTATCACGTATTTACTAAACACAAAACCTCAATACGACTGTAACTAATGACAGATAAAATTATCAGAAACAAAATATGAAACTGAAGACTAAGAATAACAAGAGCACATGGCAAACAAAAGAAGACTAATTTAGCAGTTCAATGATGATTTAGCCAAGACAAAAATATTGTTGAGACTTAAGAGAGCTTCAAATAGTGTGACTTTTATGGGAAGGAACCACTTGTATACAAAGACAAGAAAGGATCTAAGGTATATACCTTGATAGACTTCCTTACGATACGAACGTTGTTCTTACTCTGGCTGTTGCGGTCCCTGAGCATGCAAAGAAAATGAATTTAGCAGCTTATATCTCAGGTTGCTGCCTCACAAACGATTAAGAAAAAGAAAAAAAGAAAAAAAGAAAACTGGTTCCTGAAGATGTAAAAATGATAATGAAAATGTAAACAAAAATTCTGTAAATGTAGACAATTTGATGTTTTAAACTAGACTTGTTTGATAACGCAAGAGAGAAACACCAACTTCACTTCTTTAATAAAGATATCAGATACAAGCATATTTACTTACGATGGTAAAGAACCGACACTTGTCCAAGTTTTCCAAGTATAGGTTCTGGCACTGGTCAGCTGTGGGATGGCTTTGTTGCTGACTTTACTGGCTGAAACAATGCAACCTCACTCATATCAGGTACTGAACCAATCAAGTTACAACTTTAACATACACATTTCCATCACTGATAAGAAGTTAAAAAATAAATATCTGTTACCTGGACCCTGACCCAATTGTTTCGAATTTAAGCTTGAGACATTGAACTGCGCAAAAGAAAAATAATCAGAATCAAAGACAGTGAGTAGTTTCACGAGTTGTTGTATAACCATCTAGCTGGAAGACAAAAACATGTCAAAGTATATTGATAACAACCTTCTTTAAGCTCTTATCTGTGAGGCTCGTTCTCTTTAAAGCTGGTAAAGATTTTCTGCAAGAACAAACGAATTAAGGAAGTTAGTCAATGAAAGATATAGAAACATTCTCAGATGCTACTAAAGAAAACGCCTGGTAGGATTATTAATCTTTTCGCTACGCTGAATGAACAAACAGTTCACTTGATGAGAGCTTCGGCATATTGATAGGTAACACAGGACATAAACAAGACTTTTAAATTTCTTCTTCGCGGAAAATTCTACAAATTAGACTGGAAAGGGAATATATTCTTTAAGGCATGAGATTAGCACAAAGGTACCTTGTACCACCAGCAGTTGGTCCAAGGCTCAGAGTTTTGTTTCTGATGAAATTCTGACCTGGAATATGAATTAAATCATCCGAACTTTAGATAAATGGTAAAGATCAACTAAAGCCATAGACATGAAAACAAACATAATATTTAGGAAGTCACCTGTCTTATAAGTGTTATTGTTTCCAAGTTCGGTTGTTCTTTTACTCTCATGCTCCTATATCAGAAAAACAAAACTAGAATCAATGCTTGCAAAAAAGATGAAGGAAATAGTGATCAAGTAGTTTGATTGATGAAACTCATACTTCAAGACACAATGTTTGTGATATTTGCTGCAATTCATATGCAGATCAATTGCGATATACTGGTTAATCTCATAACTGCATCTAGTCATAGTAATTTGCAAGTATACAACATGAATATAGTTTGCCAACACGGTTGCTATACCTTTGTAGAATTTTTCAATGAAATATCATGAGCTCTGATTGCACCAACTGAAATCCTACACAAGGAAAGGTCAATTAGCGCAGCATCATCAACGATCAGATAGTTTATAGATGAAACTTTGCAGATTCACACTGCAAAAGCTTATCGGCTGAACTCAAAGGCAACATAAACTGTCATTTTCATCTTCAATTGGAAGTAAACCAATAAAGTACAGGTGTAAGAAACTATACCAAATTTATGAAAAAGCAATGGATGAAAGAGGAAAATTCACAGACGAAAGGGCATTGGAAGCAAAGGCTTCAACTTCTTAGAAAAATATGCCTAACGCAGAGGAACTACTAATTCCAATCTAAAATATGTAAAGCAACTGTGGCTATGTGACGTCCATAGAAGGAACTAACGATTACTGCATACCTTTGCAAATTTGCACATTTTACACCCTTCCATTTCCTGCATTGTTGCACATTCAATAGAATAGTTTAGGACAGAACATAATTAGTAGAATAAAAACTAAACAAAAAACATGCTTCCTAAACACAAAATCAGTTTGATTAAGAAGCCAATGGGTAAATTTATCACTCAAGAGTCAAGACCATGAGAAGTCACAAAAAGAAACCCTAAGGGTTAAGCAAATTTACATCGTAGTGCTGCCACCATTCGTTGGATTCCTTAGAGTGTTCCCACCAAGATTACTCAAATCAGCCAATGCTTTTCTTGTGACCTTAGTATACTCCTCTGAAAAGGAGACAAAAGTTTGAGTTAATTTTCAAAACTACGTCCTGAAAATGAAACGAAAACACTCTCAACTATAAGTTTACCAGGATTTTCAATACTGCCTTTTCCCTTGCCTGTGATTCTCGTATTTCCCTTTTTTCAATCAAAACAAACTGTGAATAACTTCATAACATTTACACTGTGATGAACTCAGAAAGAGGGAAAAGGAACAAACCTTCATATTGTTTGTGTTAGAAGTTGGTCCACTGTTAAATGTTACAGACTTTCTCCTAAAAAATTATAAAAGCAGAAGATTAGTTTCGGAAAACTCTCCAATTCTTAATGATCAAACCAAATATCCACTAGTAAATTCATCATATAATAGATGTTAAAAGACAGAAAAATTGTAAAATAACACCACAAACCTCAAAGGAATACGAATCTTCTGTGAAGTACCTCTGCAGAAATAGCAACAGTTTTAATCAGATTAAGAAATGGCAAAATATTGCAACAACGAAAAGCAAGGCTGCAAGAGATGCACTTACACTGTACATGCTGGATCAACTTTCTCATTATCGGAGAAGATTTTAAAAGCCTTAGTACCCACTGTTTCACAAGTAACAAATTTTTGAACTGAATTTTTTGTTTATGACTGAATAAGAATCACAAAGTAACAGATGACAAAATAGTCCCCTTACCTCGATTTCCTAGCAGATCATCTCTACTCAGTCGTGGTGCCTATAAAAAGAATTCAATAGAAAGTGAATTAAGAACTAATTTAGGCGTAATCATAACATGTTAATCAAATAACCAAATCTAAGACGAAAATCACAAGAATCTAATCTTCCAACTTCCGTGCCTTTACCAAAATCATAAAAGAAGCAGAAGACGCAAAATCCATAATCTCTTCTATACGGAAAAAAATAAAGATTCTTAATCCTAATCCCGTTTAAAACAACGATTAGGTCAATGGAAATCTTACGAAAACAGGAACAGGTCGGTCGATTTCTAACTCGTTTCCGATGAACCCTAACTCGTTTTTTCAAACAAAATCTTGACGGAATTGGGATTCTCCGAAAATTTTACCTTGGCGAACGCCATTTTTCTTAAATCTCCAGATCTTCCGCTTTTTCCTTCCCAGAGACGAGAGAGACTTTTACCGTTGCAAATTTTCCGAAAGGCGAAATAATGCCGCTTCTCAAGATTTTGAAATTGTAATTTTTGCAATTTGCGATTATTGGCTCCTTGAGTTTTTATTCAGTTACGGTTTATGTTTGGGTCAAACTTGTTTAATAAGGCCCATTCAATCTAGGACAAATCAGGCCCATATTCTAAAATAAACATTACTATTTGCATTATTGCAACCAAAAGATATTCGTAGTCCGTAAATAAAAACTCCAGACAAAATTGTGAATTTGTACAAATTAATATATTTCACTGATTACATATAAAAGTAAGTAGTTTTACTTGAAAGAATAAACCCACAAAAATACACTGAATGAATTGGACTAATTGTTTGATGGGATGAGCCTGGCCCGTGCAGTAGTGCAACGCATGGGCGACTCGCGAAAGCCCAGATAGCAAGCCATCTTAGTGGGCTTTCTCCCTTAAAAAATAGAGTTAATATCGTGTGGACCGATGGTCCACATATCAGATATTAAACTGATAAGAACAGATACTACACTTGATCTTAGCCAAAAGGCCGAGAAAGGTATGAATTGTAAGGATGGGCTCGACCTCTTTTTATACATGTGAGAAAATAACCAATGTCTATTAGCTAAGCGATGTGGGACAAAATAAACAACTTCATATTTAAGTATTCTCTTCATATGTCAACACAACTTGATAATTCAATAATCCTCCACAGATCCTATTCTCGATTCTTCCTCACAAAATGTTTAAGAGATTGAATCAAAAGTTTAAAAACAATAAAATATCTTCAAGATCCTTGGATTATCCCTCTGTAAGTCTAATACTATAAGCACAAATAGTATAAACTATCATGTAAAAAACCTTCAAATTCTTAATTCATCACTGTGTTCTGGCTTTTTTGTAATTGCAATACAAGGAAATTCTCAATTATTTAACATTGCACGTTATTTATAAAAACCAACTCATTGACTTGACCTACAAACTACTCCTGTTTGATAATGTTGCGTTTTGACTCCATTGAAGCTCGTCTTGGCTTATATATCCCTGAAGCTAACTTCCAATTCCAAAACCGTTCTCTTTCTTTCTTATTTCTGTAAAATCAACGGTTGGGAATTAAGATGAGAAGACAAGGTCGGAGACCTGCAAAATTCAGAAAAAATTCTGAGCAAATGATGAGAAGAAGAAGTGAGTTCATCATTTTTGTCTTGATTTATCAGTCACTTGCCTCAGTCGTACGCCCTTCCATTCTAATCACGGTAAGGCGTGAGATCGATTTGGAACGGCTGCTTCCCCTTTGTGACACGCTGCAAAATTTTCATAAGAGCCAAGGTTACAATAAATGAAAACACATTGTAGTTATGGGATGACGTAAATGTTTTACCGCAATTGCTATGAGCTCTTCTAGCAGTTCTTCTAGATGACGCAGAGGCTGAACCGGAAAAAAAAGGAACCAAAAGATGATGAAGAATGCAAAAATATATGGTGTCTACAAAAGAGTTAACTCTCACCCATTGTGTTGGGCCATCGACTGGTGCACTTAAAGGATCATCATGAACCTGATTCACCGGAAAATAAGCAAAGTTTTATAATCAAATTGGAACTAAGCTTCAAAGAAATGACATAAAATGATATCAACTTGGAAAAAATTTGATACCTCCATGAAAATTCCATCGACACCAACAGCTACAGCGGTTCTTGCTATGCATGGTATTAATTCGCGAAGGCCTCCACTAGCAACACCCCCACCATCTAACTATATAAATAAGGTATGTTTATGTTTAGACCATTTATCATTGAGCTTTAAAACATCAAACACTTCCTAATTACTCAGAGCATTGTTGGCTTTAATGATCATACCTTGTTGCCTGCAGGTTGTTGCAATGAATGAGTTATATCAGCAACCTGAAGCCACAAATTAAATTATATTAATAAGAATGTCAAACATCAAAGCCAAAACAAAGATATAAAACTCCTGCAACAAGAAGCAACGTTAACTTACAACGGGACAATCAGCTTCCCTCATCCATTCCAGATTTCTTGGATCTACTATTAAATCATCTGAAACAAAATCAAAACTTCAGGACACTTATCAACTACAAAAGAAGATATCAAGTGGCAAAAGTTGTTTGCATAAACTGGCAAATATCTACATATTCTTTCATGCTCCCAGTTCTATTAACACAAAGAACACACTAGATGTTAACTTACTGTATCCAAACATGGTTCCTCTTTCACAAACCATAACATTTGAATTCCCTGCTAGTCTAATCTTCTCAGCCGAGTTTCTCATGACCTTAAAATGGATATACATGAGTCACTATAATATGCCAAGGATAACAAGTTTGGCCTAATCAAAACACGTCAGAAAAGATGACTCACAGAAGGAGCACAAAATTGTCCTTTCTTTATATTGATGATTTTCCCAGTGTGGGCTGCCGCCACCAGAAGATCTGTCTGGAGATACAGTCAATAATTAAAAGTTAAAACCATGAACCCTGTACATAAATGCAGCCAGTAAACGAAAATTTGATAGATAAAAAGAACTGAAGAAAGCATGTGAGAATCCTGCCTGACGGCATAAGAATGCTGGTATCTGAATTATATCTGCAACCTTGCCAACCGCTTCACACTGATAAAAATAAACAAAGCATCAGAAATGAACAAAGATTCGCCGAGTCTTGATTCTCTGACATGACTAAAACTCAATATACCTGGCTTGATTCATGAACGTCAGTTACAATTGGTAGATCATATGCAACTTTCACCTTTTCAAGAATCTGTTTAGAGAACCACAAAAGTGACTACTTGTAGTGTACTTGTTTAGAAATTACACACAAAAAAATCAAACCACATTGTCACAGTGAAGGTTCTACTTCTAAAAGACCTTAGAGTTGATAAATATAAGATGCGTTTAACATTGATACACATCAGAAGATCTTCGAAGGCACAGTTCTAACAGCACTGGACAGAGAATGATCCACATGCTTTCACATCAAAGAAGTGGGAATGATTTATCAAAAGTAAAGAAGGAAAAATAAACCTTGAGTCCCTCAGCCATGCCAGGACCTCGGAAGGACTTTGATGAAGTTCTGTTAGCTTTATCGAAACTTGACTTGAAAACCAGAGGCAATCCAAGCCTACAGCAATCACAATCAACAAGAAGAACCCACAATTGAACACAAGATCACGGGAGAAAAAACATGAAAATAGCTTAATTTGTGATGATTACACATACTTAGTTGAAATATCGTTAATGTTTTTAGCCATTCGAAGAACATGTTCTTCGGATTCGATCACATTTGGACCAGCCAACAAGAAAAACGGCTCAGCAACCTACAATGAACCAATGTATGTGATAAGACAACTCAATTCTCCAGAATAATAAAACAAATAACACTTAGCATATTGAATATATATACTCAACCTTGAGCTGATTGTACAGTAGTGACGATGAATCTGCCATTTTTTCTTAAGATCAGGAAACAAAACCTGAAACTTTTCAAGGAAAAAATCATAATCAGGATCTCAAATTTACGATGAACATAGAATATTTCCCTACATTGATCTACATCGTATAAAATTACACAAAAAGAGTTTAGAAATCTGACCTTAAACTGGAATTTGTAGTGTGAGTGAAGAAGACACTCAAGCGAAGTGAGATGCCAAATTGGAAAATTTACCGATCGCCGAGAGGTGATGTTCGGATACGCTAACAGTACTATCCATGTCACGAATTCGGTTTGGTTCAATTCGATTTTGGTTTTTATATTTAAAATACTAAAATCAATCGGTTTATAAACAGAATTGATTTGAATCGGTTACGGTTTCTATTTTTTTTTTGTTTCCACCATTAGTCTTTTTGATTTGTCATCTTTCGCTCCTAAACTTTTCACCAACTACTCACTAAACCCTAGCTGTTCATTTCTATCTCTCTCTCGGCAACGACGCCACTATTGGACTGAAGATGTCAGGATTCGAAGATGGATTCTCAGCGGAGAGGCTATTTTCACAGGGATACTCGTACACCTACGACGATGTGATATTTCTACCTCACTACATCGACTTCGCGACGGACGCCGTCTCTTTATTCACGCGCCTCAGCAAGCGCGTTCCACTCTCGATCCCATGCGTCGCTTCGCCAATGGACACTGTATCGGAGTCCCACATGGCTGCTGCCATGGCCGCGCTTGGAGGAATCGGAATCGTTCACTATAACTGCGACATCGCCACTCAAGCTTCCTTCATCCGTCATGCTAAGTCGCTCCAAGTTCCGATTGCTTCCGACGCTGTTTTCAAATGCCCGGAGCATCTGATTGGTTCCGTGGATGATTTCGGTCCTTCTTCCTTCGTTTTTGTCTCGCAGACAGGTAAAAAATCACCATCAATTTCAGATTTTTGCAGCTGAAATTAATCAAGCACACTGATTCAGTTTGTTATTGTGAGAAAAAAATTCAACTTTCTTTGTTGGTTGATTGATTAATCAGGAACATTGACACCAAAATTGTTGGGTTATGTATCGAAATCGGAGTGGTCAAGTTTGAAAGATGACCAAAAGGAGATGAAGATATATGATTACATGCGGAGCTGTGAGGAAAAAGATTACTATGTGCCGTGGGATATTGATCTCGACAAGATCGAGGCGGTTTTGGAAGATAAGCAGAAAGGATTTGTTGTTCTGGAGAAGGAAGGTGAGACTGTGAACGTAGTAACAAAAGACGATGTGGAGAGAGTTAAAGGATATCCCAAGTTAGGGTCAGGAACTGTTGGTCCAGATAAGAAATGGATGGTGGGTGCAGCTATAGGAACTAGGGAATCAGACAAGGAGAGACTAGAGCACTTGGTTAAAGCTGGAGCTAACGTTGTGGTGTTGGATAGTTCTCAAGGGAACTCGATTTACCAGCTTGAGATGATCAAGTATGTGAAGAATATGTATCCGGAATTGGATGTTGTTGGTGGGAATGTGGTGACTATGTACCAGGCAGAGAACTTGATCAAAGCAGGAGTTGATGGTTTGAGAGTTGGTATGGGATCTGGATCTATATGCACAACACAAGAGGTTTGTGCCGTTGGACGTGGACAGGTAAATGAAAAAGCTTTCGTATTTGACATATAGTGCTAAGTTGATTCTATGTATTGCACCTTATAAGTTTGGTTCTTTTTTGTTGTGTGATTGATACTCTGTTAGGCTACTGCTGTGTACAAAGTCTCGACGCTTGCTGCTCAGCACGGTGTACCTGTTATCGCAGATGGTGGTATCTCAAACTCAGGTCACATTGTAAAGGCTTTAGTTCTTGGAGCATCAACGGTGATGATGGGAAGCTTCTTAGCTGGAAGCACTGAGGCTCCTGGAGCTTACGAATATCGAGTAATTGCACACTTCTTCCTACTTTGAATATTGATGCTAACCAACTTCCATGATACGTTCCTCAGTGACTTAGCTCTCTCTTTGTGTATTTTGTAGAACGGTAGGAGGGTGAAGAAATACCGAGGTATGGGTTCATTGGAAGCGATGACTAAAGGAAGTGACCAGAGATACTTAGGAGATACCACGAAACTCAAGATCGCACAAGGAGTGGTTGGAGCAGTTGCTGATAAAGGCTCGGTGTTGAAGTTTATACCTTACACAATGCATGCCGTGAAGCAAGGTTTCCAAGATCTCGGTGCTTCCTCTTTGCAGTCTGCTCAGAAGCTATTGAATGATAAGGTCCTTAGACTTGAGGTATGTTGGGGTTTTTTCTACTCCTTGGAAAACTCTCCTAAGCTGCGATTTTCGTCATCTTGATGTTAGTATTTACGGTTTATGGTTTTGATGTTGCGAATAGGCTCGTACCGGTGCAGCACAGGTTGAAGGTGGGATCCATGGACTGGTTTCTTACGAAAAGAAATCATTTTAGCTTTTCCTGAGTTTACTTTCTCATGTAACCGTGTCACCTTCAAGGACTTGTCGCATTTAATTTTGGTGTAATTTTGTAATAGTCGAGTCTTGTTTCTTTCGTAATGCCATTTCATTACTCCTTTATCAGTTTATCTTATCAGCCATTTCAGAATAAGGAAATGTAATAAACCAAAACAAATAAGAGTTTTGCTGGATTAAAATAAATAAATTTGTATTATGTCCCTTTTTTCAATAATCTTATGTTTTGGGGTAGCTATTATATGTAGTTTTCCTCTCGTAGACATCGATTCTGGTTAAAATATAAACTTTATTTACCAATAGAAGGAGAAGTATGTGATAGATCATATATCATAGATCCCAAAAAAACAAAGTTCTTGAAAAAACTCAATCATCGTCCACCTCCGGCACTTCTGTTCCATGACAAGTACGATGGATCTCCCAATTGCCTGAAACCCAAAAATAAACCATACCACTATTTCAACATATATATTTTTCTCCTATAGACTCTATGCCGTTGTTGTGACTAGAAAGTCTAAAAAATCAGAGCATCTTCCAAATCAAAATATGCATATTTGGAGAGAGTGTTATGTATATTCCTTGGTTTTACAAGATACAAGACGGAGAAGAAAACAGCCAAGAACAAGCATATGCTACCAACAGTCAAATACGCAATCCCAAGGAAATCATTTCTTCCACCAAGCCAACTAGTAGTAGATAGCACAAGCTTCTTCTTTCCATTGAAGCTATAAGTGTTGTAATTGTTCTGCAGCAACACCTTTATGGTATCTCCAGCTTGAAGATCAGTCTCTATTTTACCATACAACTTTCTAAATGTTGGTAAAGCCGCAGTTCTCATCCATACGATTAGGTCTTCTTGCTCACTCAACTGCCCCATACACATAAATGTTTTAAACAATGTTTAATCTATCATTCGTTACTAAGCATATATATATATATATATATATAAGATCAAATAATGGGATTTTTGTCACTTCAAAAAAGACTTACTGGAATGTCTTGATCAAGACTTTTACCACCGATGGGAGCTCCTTTCTGGAAATTTTTTGGGAAGACGTTTTTACCAAACTTTGATTCTCTATCACTCTTCCATGAGATGCCTTTCTTATTGACAGAGAGTTTTTGGTTGTTTCTAGTGAAGTCATAAGTATCATTGAACAAACTCCATGCAACAAGACCGCAAGGAACAATAGGTTCACCACCTACATTATCTTCAGGAGCACATGACTTCACATCGTTTTCATCTTTTGGACTTCTCAATTGTCCATCTTGTCGACTTTTCACATACCTGAAATTTACAAAATCATCAAAAGTTATTATAATGTCTCAAACTACTTGAATGTCTTCTGCTATGTGTCAAAACATTCTTTTTTTTTTATCTTATGGTAAACTAATTGTGAGATGTTACCGTCGATGGTTTTGGTAATAGTTCTCAAGCTGGTAATATACGTAGACAGGATTCTTCATAGTTTTTGTCACCTATCAAAATATAAATAAAATATTAAATTAGGTTGTGAATTGGAAAGCTAATAATTAAGAAGTGGATGGATAGTATGAAGTAAAGATGATAGAGATCTACCATAATTGTTCTGTTACACCTCTTATCTTCTATGCCCTGTATGTATCTGACTTTGTTGTCTCTAGCGGGTAATGGAATGCAGTCTGTGTCATATCGATCAACAATTTCGATGACCTAATCATAACATCATATTCACAGTAAGAAAGAAATGTAGCTGTTAAAAGTGAGAAAAAAATACTAAAACATACGCCCTGAGAAGCAAATAGGCAAATCACTCCAAGAGGAATAAAGACAACTCCTGAGGCAAGAAAAGTCAGAATCACCTGCAAAATAAGATAGACGAATTAAAAAAAGACTTCAACTATATAGTAAAGATTTGAAATGGGACCTCGATCTTAAAATGTTACATTATATGAGTTATATATGGAAGCTTTACCCATTTTGGGGTAAGAATTGGTTTGCATGCTGGAAGCTCCTGTTGGGTAAATCTTGAATCTGATGAAGAAAATTCGGCCAACGGATTAGATTAATTACTTAAGAAGTTTCTCTTAAGAAGAGGGAAATCAAAAGGTATATCATACATTTTGATTTGTTGGGTTAGGAGTTACATCAATTCAACTACAGAAAATGAGTTTCAAGTACACCTTGTTAAATTTTTACATGAAATGGATTACTAAATATACCAAACTAATAAGAAAAGTATAAGCACCCACTTGTTTGTGTACTACATTAATATTACTAATCTGAATTTTATCACTTCGGGATATATATCTTATATATCAATAAAATGTAGATTTCAGTCATTCGTATTGATAGATGCTTTATGATAAATCATATTTTGGAATGTGATGATCGAGAGGCAGCAACGAGCAACATATCTCAAACAGCAATGAGTTTTTCACATTCTTTTTTCTACGCACATGAGAGAAAACCATAGAAAGATTTATCTATTGATGGTGGAAAATTAAAAATGCATTACAGGAAACAAGTTACGATCCCATCAGCATAACAAATCTGAAAATAAACCACAAATGACTAAATGTAAATAGAAAAAATGGGGAATTGATTATAAGATCACATTTTGGACGCTTTGAGGTGTTTTTGGCAGCAGAAACCTCAGCGGATCCACCGCCTAAAGCAATTGAGGACGTCGCAGAGGAGCTCATTACGAAGAATTTGACAAGAAGAAAAATTATTTCGTTATATCTGATTTATCTTTAGTTTTCAAAAGAGAAAAATTAAGATTCATTTTTACTCAGATTTATTTTTCGTATTTAAATAGTTAAAATTTATAAAATAAATAAAAACATTTCAACGAAACTGAGATTTATTCGGTGTTTTCGACGTCGTTTTTCTTCGGTCATACGAAAACCATATACTTAAAATTAAAAACATGCATGGAGCCTCAAATGATTCATAACAGGCAATCCCATTAAAAACATGTTTAACTTTCATTCATAAATTTTCTTTGATATGCCTACAAAGCTCACATTACGAATTTCTTTACTAAAGAATAAATTTTAAATCGACGTGATGACGACTAACAGTCTAACATGGAATTAAATCCATGGCAATGTGAACGGATTAGATCGAAGCAACCCTTTAAAATTAATTTATTCTTTTAAATTAAACTATCACTTTCTTGTATATGAATATACTATATATAGGTTATGTTTTGTTTTGTGACAAAAAAACTAGGGTTCTCGCCTTCTCTGTCTCAATCATTCCTATTTACAAATTACAACATAATATATTGTACTCGATTAATTGTGATTGACGCAAATATCTTTTTGATCAAAGCAAAAACATGTTTTGTCATGGAAGATCACCAACCTATATTTGTATAAGGAAGGACTAAAGAAAACATAACCTAAATTTGACTAAAATATTTAGGTAATGAATGAGTTTTAACTACATAGACAAATAAAATCCATTTAATTTAAAACTATTCATTTTTGTCAATATGGTTTAATTAAATCAGAAGAAAATAAATCTAACACCTTATGTTATTAAATTATCAAATATTTGACATTGTATTTTGTATATATAAAAGAATGAAAAAAATAGTGTAGACTTGTAGAGCTTTTTTTGTAGAGAATTCAATATGTAATCCACTATTGGTAATAGAAAAATTAAAAGTAATCTTTTACTCATTAATACTTAACATATTTATAATATTTAATACATTTATATTATGTAATCCAAAAAAATGAAAATTCCAACTAAAATATCTATTAAAATAGTCAAATTTAATAAAATATTAGCTGTGTTGCCTTTATTGTATTTTAGTTATATATCTTTATATAAATGAAATGTTGGTAGTGAGTAGTGACAAATCTCGTCATATCTCATAAAAAATGTTAAATTTTGATAACGACTTAACAAGATACGTATATGGATTATGGCAATACTGATAAGTATGAAGTATGAACGCCATTAAAACTGAAAAAGTAATGAACTTGATCCATACTTTGACTTCGTCGACCCACGCTTCTCACGAGTATTTATTAAAACACATTCAACTGTCAACACGCTATGCAATTCTGCTGAGATATTTCCATTTTCAGATTCAGATTCAGATTTATATATAGAAGGAGAGTATACCATTAGTCAAAACTCAAAAGCCTTTCATCAAAGAAAAAAACCAAAAAAAACTTGAAACAGTTCATTCATCAACAATATATGGCTGATCCATCAGAACCATTGTTGTCTCATCTCGCCGATGATCACGAAGTCAACGACAAAACCAGATCACAAGAATTTACTTTCGACAAGATCGTCGAACAGAGTCTATCTGATTTCGGTTTCTGGCAATTTTTCCAGATTTTCCTCGTTGGACTTGCTCTGTTCTTCGATGCTCAGCAGATATTCATCACCGTTTACACAGATGCATACCCAACTTGGCATTGTCTAAACCACACGATCTGCGATCCTGTCGCTTCCGACATCTGCAAGCTTCCAAGATCAGCTTGGGAATGGGACGGTGGCTCCAAGGGTAAATCCGTCATTTCGGAATTCAACCTCGAGTGTTCCAGCTCATTACTCAGAGGTATGCCTAGTTCTGCTTTCTACATCGGTGCAATTGTTGGAGGGTTTTTACTAGCTTTGATACCAGACGAATCCTTGGGTCGCAAGAAACTACTTTTGTTCTCAACTTTTGCAATGTCAATCACTTCAATCTCTGTTACCTTCTCAACCAATGTATGGATTTACACATCCTTAAAGTTTATCATCGGACTCTCGCGATCACAGACCTGGTCATACGCGCTAGTTCTCATCAGTGAGCGAGTCTCCACCAAATGGAGACCTAGAGCTACCATGATTCCATTTACCCTATTCGTTTTAGGGTTTATGTCCTTGTCTGGAATCGCTTACCTTGCACAACACTCTTCATGGAGATTTCTCTATCTATACACATCCGTTCCAGCAGTCTTCTACTGTATCTTCCTCTACTTTTTCGCACTGGAATCTCCTCGGTGGCTTCACATGCAAGGAAACGATAAAGAAGCCATCGATGTTCTCGCAAAGATGTCACCGAAGAACAGAGCTTACTTGGAATCAGCGTTTTCCAAGCTACCCCTCGAGCAAGAAAACTTCGCACAAATACCAACTTACTCGATCAAGGACTTTTTCGTCAGAAAATGGGCTTTTCAGAGGATTTTAGTTGTTATGATCATAATGTTTGGTTTGGGAATATCGTATTACGGAGTTCCTTTAGCAGCTGGAGACATAGGCGTCAACATCTACTTAAGCGAAACCCTAAACGCATTAGTGGAGCTACCTACTTTTCTTATCACTCCGATCTTATTGGAGAGATTCAACAGAAAAAGCTCTGTTCTAGTGAATACCTTACTCGGTGGAGCATCGGGAGTGCTCTGTTTCGTTCTCAGCGTTCTCGGGAAAACAGAGATCGCGTTTGCGTTCGAACTCGGGACATTCTTCTGCGCAAGGATCGGTTTCAACCTAATGGCGGTTTATATGGTTGAAATGTTTCCGACTTGTGTGAGAAGTTGTGCAACAATGATGTTTAGACAAGCTCTTGTTGTTGGAGGAGCTTGTTGTCCGCTAATTGCTTCGATTGGAAGAGACATACCCTCAGTATCCTTCGCCATTTTCGGAATTTCAATGTCTGGTTTAGGATTGTTTGTTTTGATTCTGCCTGAGACAAAAGGTCTGAGTCTCTGCGATTCAATGGAAGAACAAGAAAAGAGAGATCATACAGTAAACACTAGTCATTGTTGCTAAGTTTAAGAGTTTGTTTTCATATGTTTTCTAGTTCTGTGATGTCTGTCTTTAACTTTAAAAAGTTCAAAAAAATTTGAATTGAAGTTTTTGTTTTTTAAGTAAAACTAAAAAGTGTATTTGCTATTATTATTCATCTACAAAGCTATCAAATGAGTGTCTATGTCTTTGAACTACTAATACAGAAGCATTTACATCCATATTTGATGAAGCCAAGAAATCTCCGACATTTCCTAATTCCGGACACTCTTCCCAATCGTTCATTCCCGACGTCATTGAACAATCTCCTCTGTTTTTCCCCACCACAAACAGTGAATACATCTCCCCTATCTCTCTCAGAATCATCAGCGTTTGCATTCCATTGCTCACTCGCTTCTCTATGAATCCAACTTGCCCCGTCGTTACAAATCTGTCCAGACAAGAAAGAGAAACAGAGAATATTTGTAGGTGACATAACTGAAGAAACAGAGTAAATGTAGAAATTTAGAAACAGAGTATTTTGTTAAGGAACCTGTTATAGAATTCCTCTAAGAAGCTCCGATCAGTTTCGTCTTCGGTCTGATCTTTACTAACAATCTCCAAGAAAACTTCGTTGTTCTCTTTAGTCACAGCGTCTCCAACAAGTTTCTCTACCTTTGAGTCATCCGCAACAAACTGAATGATAGTGAGGTGAATCTGAGGGTTATTAGTAAGCCACTTGCACAAAGACAAAGCCTCACGATCATCAGGACCACCGAAGAACAATGCAGCAACGTGTTGTACAGAATCAGACCCATGAAGCTGCTGAAACCCGGTTATGTTTCTATCCACAAAGATACCAATCGAACACTGAGCTTGCTTTAGAACCTTCCGGTTCATATGCCTAAAAACTTCCCCGTCGTTTGTTGTTTTCCCATCGATCCTCTGATGTTTATGGAAGGGAAGAAACACAATGGAAACGCGAAGATCTTCAGTAGCGTTACATATCTCTTCGTGCATATTCTCCATATGCGCCACGAGTTTAACCTGCCGGACCAAGATTTTTCTATCTTTAGTAAACGAATCGATAGAGTCGTTGATCTCTAGTCCTTCGTTAGTCCCGAACTCATCTTCTCCGCCGTTGGAAGTTCCTGCATCTTCATCTAATTCATGGTACAACAATTCTGTTTTCTTCTTCTTTGGGAGTGGTATGAGGTGCATTAGATAAGGCGTGAACGGCGTAGATGATGCTACATGAGAAGAGCCACTTAGGGCAGAGACTAGAGAGATCGATCCACGACTGTGACGAACACCGTAGACGCAAGTCAACACTCTTAGCTCCTCTTTAGTGTCGAAAAACTCAAGCGATGTTTTTTGGTGTGCGAAACCCTTTTCTTGCGTTCTAAGCAATAAAGACGATATAACTCCGCTTAACAAAGTAGTGATCACCAGAGCCGCAACGAACATGTCATGAATTATTGGAGTAAACCATTTCTACAAAAGAGATGAAAGATTATTAGATTTGACTTGTAAATTAACTGAATTCATAAAGATGGCAACATTTATAAATTTTTGTTGGTTAATAACACGTACCTTGTGCATCACGTTAGAGTCGAGAAGAACGAGACCGATATGGCCTTTGACGGAAAGAATGGTTGAGAGGAAAAGCCAATATTTCTTTGGGATTTTAAGGAAGGAACAAGCGCATAAAACTCCTAGAAGCTTCCCCAATAAGCTTAGAGCCACTGTCATGCCAAGGACGATGTAATGACGTGCGGTTAACGAGTTAACGCTGAATCTAAACCCGATATAACCGAAGTAAACCGGAAGAACAAACTCGTGGATAGGGTAACTCAACCGTTGGATCAACGTTCTGTAAGTTTTGCCTTCTCTCGGAAACATTAATCCGAGGATAAACACGTAAACCGTCGAGTTTAAATTGCTGGATTCGATGGTTAACGCGAGGATTAGAATAAGGATGAAGAAAACAAGTGTTTCGGCTTTGGAGAGGTATTTCTCTTTAGGGTTTCTTTTTGGGAGCCATGAAGCTAAGAATCTAATAATCAAGACTAAAAATCCGGTGGCAAATGAGTAGAGGAAAATATCACCGACCATAGTCCCGGAGATGAAAGAAATGACGATAGTGTAGATAAATATGTTGGTTATCTCTATGAACAATCCGCAGGAGATTGCTAGCCGTCCGATCTCGGACGTGTGGAGTTTCCAATCGATGATCGAACGGATGACGACAGGAGATGCCGTGTTGGACAAGGTTACGAGGAAGGCTAAGAAAAGCGTTGAGAAATCTTCTTTGATCGGGAGGATATGATGGAGAAACCAGAGAAAAGCGAGCCAGATCATGCTAGAAGAGACTAAGCAGCCCAAAGTTATGACAATGGAGTTTTTCAAGTTTCGTTTCATGAATTCAAGATCGATCTCGAGACCGATCAAGAACATGAAACCTGTTCGTAAAAGGAATGAGAAAAATATGTAATAGCTTGCTGAGTCTTTCTGGAGAAAGAACTCGTGGACTTTGCGGATTATCGTTAGTAAACTCAACACAATCCCAGCCTGAAATTTTTTTAAAAAGTTAAGTTTGAAAAACTTATAAAAGACTGAAAATACATAGGAAAAAATTACTTAACGATAATTTGGGCAACAGGACCGGCTTGGCCACAGGGTTTAAGGAAGAGGTAGAAGAATTGAGAGAAGACGAGAATGCAAGCCATTTGAATAAACATTGTATTGAGTGGATTAAACAATGCATCTCCTTCTGGTAAACAAAACAACATTTTTGGATCCATTTTCTTGATTCGATTATGAGCATTCTTCAAAGATCAATGCGGGGGAAAAAAAGTGGGAAAGAAACTTCAATTTCTTCCAAAGCGACGCGTATATATTTTTCAGTTTTTTTTTTTAAGAAAACAAATATTTTATCTTGGTTAGATTTTGAGGGGTTTACATTTACGTGATTATCCTTCAATTACTCCATGCCTCTCTCTGTTTTTTTTTCCCGTTTTTTTTCTAGTCAACAACACACATCTAATTTCCTCCAATAAAAGCGGATAATTACTAAAATCGGAAAATCTATATAGTAATACAAATTCATTGGAGTCGTTTTTTTTTCTTATTCTGTAGGATACTAGAATAGTGTCCGTTTTAGCAAGAAAACTAGACGGACTTAATTTGATTTTTTGACATTTGTTTCCTTTAAAACTATTTATTAAAATTTGTATCCAATGAACAAATGTAGCTATTTTATACTGAAACCTATAAGTACATCTCTATGGACAGAAGACCAATACCATAGCATATATAGTAAACTATCAAATTAGCGTGACTATTAAACGGGACGAGTATCTTTGATAGTTGAGAAGAAACTTTTGGATGGGTTTCTCCCCAATTAGAGAAACTCACCCCATTTCCTAGTATTATTTGTTTATTATGATTATATCAAATATTTTCTATAAACTGCATGAGAAATAGAGCATCCATGATCTATATATATTGGACTATGTATCAAAGACATTTCAATGTTATCATGTATGCAACAAAACAAAATTATGCCTCCGTAAATACGTAAGGCTATATAAGCTTCCAAACTCCAACTGACAAAAAAAAAATTAAGACATCTCCCATGGCCTGGAAAGCAATTTGGTTAAGCTTATCTTGTCCAACTGCAGCAACTAGTACAACTTGATAATTATAGTAAATATGTATCATATAGTAGTCACAGCACATCACTGATTGATATTTTGTACTTATCTTACAATAAGATTCAATGAACAAATTTATATTTTCTTACGAAGATCTATAACATGAAATGATTAACCCCCACCTAAAAAAGTAATAAGAATTGGACCTAGAAATCAATAAATAAGATTTGGACCCAAAAATCAATAAATAATAATTGGACCCAAACACTATTTAACAACAAAAAATTTAAAAAAATTGGACCCAATAATCAATAATTAAACCCAAAGTGTTTTGAGTGTACTGGCCTACTGGGATCACAGCTAACGAACGACAGTGGTTAAGAAGGTCCTGATCACTCCTGACAACCTGAGAAAGCCAGAGTGTTTGAGTGTACTGGAATCACATGCAGCTGTTGACGGTGACCCAAAACTAATGAAGGTCCTTCAAAACCAAGCAACGGCTCATCCTCAGCCAACTAGTTGGCCATCGAGAGATCTAAAACCCATTCCTCATGGCTCATATATTAATGAAGTAATGAAATTTTTTAATCCTTCCAACACATGTCCAGGTGGATCCTAGTCACGGACTAACTCCCAGCATCGCATCCAAATCTTTGTATTGTATATATTAGTCACAATATATAAAATATTTTTCCACCATTCTTAAATAACTATAAAATATACATTTTTATTTATCCAGATCAGGTGAATAAAATGACTACCTGAATTAACGAAGTAATTATTTCTTCTTTTTTGAAGTCCAAGTAATTATCTTCTTATATACGAAACTAAATCAAAATACTCAAACAAGTTGTAATTTATGCTCTATATATAGAGTAACAAAAATCTATGGCTGACATGCATATCAATTCAATTCATACATAAAAGAAGGAGACAAAACCCTACCTCTTCTTTAACATGGCTGACTTGACTCAGCCGCTTCTCTTCGATTCCAACTCGTCCGACTCCGAGTCAAAGCTTCCACCATCAAGATCACTCGACGAGACGATCGAGCAATGTATCGGAAACTTCGGGTGGGCACAGTTTCTCCAAGCTGCTTTAGTCTCATTCGCTTGGGTCTTCGATGCTCAACAAACATTCATCACCGTCTTCACCGACTCACAACCCACGTGGCACTGCACCGACTCGTATCTATGCAACTCGTCCTCCAACATGTGCACCTTACCCAACCAAACATGGTCTTGGGACTTCAACTCAAACGCATCAATCATCTCCGAGTGGGGTCTACAGTGCGCCGGCTCGCTCCTCAAGGGATTGCCTGCTAGTTCCTTCTTCCTCGGCTGTCTAATCGGCGGCTTAGCTCTCTCTACACTCGCAGACTCATCGCTCGGTCGTAAAAACATGCTCTTGTTGTCGTGTCTCATCATGTCTCTGTCTTCAATGTTAACAGCTTTCTCGACGAGTATTTGGGTTTATGCGTTCTTGAGATTCGTGAACGGGTTTGGCCGAGCGACGATCGGGACTTGTGCGCTAGTTTTATCGACGGAGTTAGTCGGTAAAAAATGGCGAGGACAAGTAGGTGCGATGGGTTTCTTCTGCTTCACGTTAGGGTTTTTATCACTTCCGATGTTAGGTTACATCAATAACGGAAACTCTTGGAGATATCTCTACGTTTGGACATCGATACCGATTATAGTCTATTGCATTTTAGTTAGAATTTTCGTCAGGGAATCTCCTAGATGGCTTATAGTAAAAGGTCGTAAAGAAGAAGCCATCTCGATTCTCCAAAGCATTGCTTCTAATGCAATCACCATGAGTTTCTCCAACTTGTGTTTGGATGTACAAGAGGATCAAACCAAGTCAAACCCTGATGTTTACGAGGCGTTAAAGATCTTGGTTAGAAAAAGTTGGTCGCTTAGAAGATTATTAACGGTTATGGCGGTTGGATTCGGTATCGGTATGGTTTATTACGGGATGCCGTTAGCTTTAACGAATCTTAACTTCAATCTATACTTAGGTGTTGTGTTCAACGCCTTGGCTGAATTCCCAGCTTTTCTTATAACGTTTTTCTTCATTGATAAAATCAATAGAAGATATGCGTTGATCGGATTCACAGCTCTAAGCGGAGTCTCTAGCGTTATAATCGCGGCGTTAGGACAACAAATAGGGTCATGGCAGATTGTGTTAGAGCTGGTTTCGTTTTTCAGTGCGTGCACAGCGTTTGACATGATGCTTATATACACGATTGAGCTGTTTCCGACATGTGTGAGGAACTCGGCGATTGCGATGGTGAGGCAAGCGTTGGTTTTTGGGGGTGTTTTTAGTCCAGTGATGGTTGCTGCTGGTAGGGAGAATCAGTTTTTGTCGTATGGATTGTTTGGTTTGGTCATAGGATTGTGTGGATTGTTTGTGGTTGGATTGCCGGAGACTAGAGGAAGTGTTCTATGTGATACTATGGATGAGGAAGAGTATAAGACTTCGGCAAATCAACAATTTGTTGGTTGATCATAGTGTTGTCCTCGCTTTATTTGCTGTAATTGTTATAAAAAAAAGTGTGTAGGCTATAACCGGTTCGGTCTTGAATCAAACATTCTGATTTTAATACTTATATGACTTATGAACTACTTGTGATTTCATATCATGAAGAAATAAAACTACTTGTGAATTCATATCATGAAGTTTTTCCATTTACGCTCAAGTGTTACAAATTTGATTTCGACCGGGTTTTCAAGTGTATCAGTCTAACAGAAAGTCAAAGTTCTGTAATTTGTTACTGTGACTTTGAATATGATATTTTTACTCTTGATTCATTTAACAGGGAAAAAAAAAAGTTCTATTGATTGATATTTACCCATTCGATGCAGAACAAACGTGGTTTACCTACCCAAGAGCTTCCCCGCTAGTTTCGGTTCCAGTTTCTTTATAATTGTTGCATGTAGATAGATTCGATGGATTTGATACAATTAGGTCAAACATCTATGATAGTAATGTAAAAGACGATAACATATAATAATTTATTTGATAATTTAACCATTAAAGCTCATGTATTTCTGTTTAATTTCAACAAAATATTACAAAAGGATTTTTCACAATTATTGAACAAACTAATAAAAAAACTTAACGAATAAATTGAGTAAACACATGATATCTTTTGATAACAAAAGTAAAAACTATATACATACTATAAGCTTTGTAGTACCATCTACTTATCAACACTTGGCATGGTCAGCCACTGAGACTTACTTAAATACAAGATATATAAACGTGATCACCTACCTACCCATAAGCCCAAATGAAAGCCCACGTAAGCATTCATGCATCATATCGAATCTATAAATACTTTTACACACATAAAGCATCTTCCCAATATCGTTAGTGTTCACTGCTAACTAGCACACAACTCTACACACACACACACACATCATGACAATGATAAGTGTTACCACATCATTGTCGACATACCCTTTTCAAATCCTACTAGTATTCATCATCTTCATGGCATCCATCACTTTACTTGGCCGGATGCTCTCAACGCCCAGCAAGACCAAAGACCGATCTCGTCAGCTTCCTCCAGGCCCACGAGGATGGCCCATCCTCGGCAATCTACCCGAACTAATCATGGCTCATCCTAAGTACAAATATTTTCACCTTGCCATGAAAGAGCTAAACACGGATATCGCATGTTTCAACTTCGCCGGAGTTAACGCCATCGCCATAAACTCCGACGTCATAGCCAGGGAAGCGTTTAAAGAGCGAGATTCCGATTTGGCGGACCGGCCTCATGTTTTCTCCATGCAGACCATTGGAGATAATTTCAAGTCTATGGGGAACTCATCTTACGGTAACCAGTTCATGAAGATGAAAAGAGTGATCACAACTGAAGTTATGTCCGCTAAAACGTTGAACATGATGGCAGCTTTAAGAACCATCGAAGCTGACAATCTCATCGCTCACGTTCACTCGATGTATCAACGGTCCGAGACAGTCGACCTTAGGGAACTTTCAAGGACTTATGGTTACGCAGTGACCATGAGAATGTTGTTTGGAAGGAGAAATATCACTAAAGAAAATGTTTCTTTGGACGATGGAAGATTAGGAAAAGCGCAAAAAGATCATCTTGAGGCGATTTTCAATACTCTAAACTGTTTGCCAAGTTTTAGTTACGGGGATTATCTTGAACGATGGTTCAAAGGTTGGAATATTGATGGTCAAGAGGAGATGGTGAAATTGAACTGTAATCTTGTTCGTAGTTATAACAATCCGATAATCGACGAGAGGTTTCAGTTATGGAGGGAAAAAGGTGGTAAGGCTTCTGTTGAAGATTGGATTGATACTTTCATTACGACCAAAGATGAAAATGGAAACTACTTGGTCACGCCTGACGAACTCAAAGCTCAATGCGTTGTAAGTAAAATTTTATTTAAAAATAATATTAACTTATTATAAATATAGTGAGTATTTGTATATATGATCATGATCATCTAATTAAATAATATGCCGTTCAACAGGAATTTTGTATAGCAGCGATCGATAATCCGGCAAATAATATGGAATGGACACTTGCTGAGATGTTAAAGAACCCGGAGATTCTCAAGAATGCTTTGAAGGAGTTAGATGAAGTTGTGGGAAAAGAGAGGCTTGTTCAAGAATCAGATATACCAAATCTAAACTATTTAAAAGCTTGTTGCAGAGAAACATTCAGGATTCACCCAAGTGCTCATTTTATCCCTCCCCATGTGGCTCGTCAAGATACCACCCTCGGAGGCTATTTCATTCCCAAAGGTACAAATAAAATAAATAAAATAGAAGGTGTATTATCAGTTGGATTCAACGTATTTATAACTTAGGTTTACGCATGGTTTTTTTGGCTATAGTATGGAGCATATAAATTGTTTAAAGTGTCACGGTGAAATATATAATTACAGACTAACTAGTAGGTAAGTGTATTTTGGTTTGTTTTTAAAATTTGGATATAGTTTCAGTGTATATATCTAAGCGGTATAATTTTGATATGTTATAATGTTATATACATATTAAGAAATGGCTGATTCTTGGACAGGTAGCCACATTCATATATGCCGTTCTCAACTAGGACGGAGCCCTAAAATATGGAAAGATCCAATGGTATACAAACCGGAGCGACATCTACAAGGAGACGGTGCCTCAAAAGAGGTTGCTCTGGTCGAAACAGAGATGCGTTTCATCTCGTTTGGCACCGGTCGACGTGGGTGCGTCGGTGTTAAAGTAGGGACGATCATGATGGTTATAATGTTGGCTAGGTTTCTCCAAGCGTTTAACTGGAAACTAGATCCAGGTTTTGGTTCGTTAAGCCTCGAGGAAGATGATGCAATGCTTATGGCTAAGCCTCTTTTCTTGTCCGTTGAGCCACGCTTGGCACCGAACCTTTATCCAAAATTTCGTTCTTGAGAAAGAAAATATTGACTCCTTGTTTGGTTCTCTGTCATAGTCTTTGACGCTTTGTCGTTTCTATGTTATGTTACTTGACGCACTATCGTTTGTATATATTATTATCCTTTGCGAGGACATGCCCCATCCTTTCGTTAGTGTGTGCTTTCTTTTCTGTTTCTCTTTTTTTTAGTGGGTTGTATTGGCTGTCTTTTTCTTTCTACTTATGTACGTGTTGCATCTCCTTTAATGAATTCCAATCAAACTTTAAAAGTGGCACAATTATAACTAATGAGCTTAATGAAATCTTTTTGGTCCAGTTTTTTTCTATAAAAAGAGAAGAAATGTGGTTTAACAACAACAAAAAGATAAAGGGAAAAAAAAGAAAAAAAAAAGGAGAAGAAATGCATGGAGCTAGAATTATTGGTCAGACTCCGCCAACGTAATGGGCTGCCATGAATCATGTGATTCATATATGCTAAATCTACATAAAATTATATTAAAACAAAATTTATAAATTTATAATATAAACGTGGTTACCAACTCAGAGGGCATATGCATCCGAAATCCACGTGAGTATGACGTGCAGGTTGAATATACACATTTACAACAATTACTCATTCTCACAACTATCAACTATTTGACGTTATCAACCACCATATGTTATTCAAGTTGCATACTAAAACGGGTTGAGTTTTATCATGGCCCAGTAAACTAAATGGCGTCTAAACATCTTCCTCCTATGCCCACAAGTATGGCCCGTAATCGGAAACATAGCTGCCATATTTCATTAGTTACGACTTACAAGTTACAAGTAGATTTTGCCGAGTCATTAGGAGTTGAAGACGGAGATTCGCCAGCGTCCACGTCATCACTATAACCTCCGAGAAGACTGGCTTGAGAAGCATTGAAGGAGAAAGATGCCCGACCAAAAGGCAGTGTCGTTACTGTTATCTGTTGTTTATTTCTCCTTGAACGACATCGTTTAGATTGTCTTTTTGTTGACCTTGGCTTAGCTTAACTATACATAGAAATGGTAATACCTTGTTATTCAGAGGTCAGCACGTCACCATTTTACAGTCACCATATGTGTAATTTTGAAATAATCGTCGTGACTAAGTTTTTCTTTTTCTTTTTTAATTCTATTGGAAAAATATACATTACTTGGATCACAAGTATCCGGGAGACTTAGTCAACCCTCCCCACAAAAAAAAAAGAGTTACATTATCTTAAATCACAAAAAAAACAGTAGAACTTGTAGCATCAAACAAAATTTCTCTGATGAAGTTGTTTTGTTTTAGCATATAAACTGTTTATTAACATAACGATCATGACAGTATAAACCAGGTCGTTGAGTAAACTTCTGTTTCTTGAGAAGCTTTCTAGCTTCCGTAACCATATCTTTGTTACTGATCTTCTCCCACTTTCTCGTCGAGGACAATATCGTCTGAATTGCATCACTAAATGCTCCATAAGCTTTTCCCGTTCTTTTCATATATACATCCTCTGACTTCTGATCTGTTTGACATCCACTTAACAAAATCGCATTGTCGGGAGTCAATCTTGAGGCTCCATAACCATTATCATCGCCCTTGCCTTGGAAAATGCTAAGAAACCCTCTGTGGCCATTTCTTTTCATTGATTTTGAGAGAACATGCGGACTTGAGTCTTCGCCAAATACTTTGACAAGTATCGATCTGATTTTCCTGAACTCGATATCGGTTTCCCCGGTTTGTTGCTCGAGAAGACTTATGAAGCTACCGAGAGGTATATATCGTGTTTTCATCTCGACTGTTCCACCGTTCTCTAATTCGACCTCTCTTGCAATGGTTTCTTGGTCATCGCCACGAGATTTCTTGATTCCGCAAGTGGCTAAAAAAGTCATCATAATGCTAAGGAAGAAATTAGCGATTCCGAGTTTTGGAGGATTCACGTGGCTCTCCCCGATTTGTTCCTTTACTTCTTCAATGAGACCACCACTATGACATGAGTCGGAGATTATTGTCAATCGACAACCTTTTTTGACATGTGATACCATTTCTCTAAATTCATGGTCTACATGCAACAAAAGAAAAACGATGAGAAAATAATCGGAAAATAATCCAAACACACATATCGAAGTAAAAACCAAATAAGTAGTACGAAGACTTGGTCCTAAATTCTTATGAATTTATCCAATAACGCATGAGACTTGAGGTAAATATAAATTGGGAATATAAAATGCTTGGAAAACAGAGTGCTCTGTTTTTATTCATGAAAAAATACAAAACAGAACAAAAACGTAAGAGAAAAGCATTATAGTTTTGAACTTGATAACATACCCATGATTAGATTCATATCGCAAGGAGTGATACACTCGTCAAAACCAGTAGAGTCGCCTGTTCCTGTATCTGGAGGGATTCTCGTGCCATGTCCACTGTAATGAAATACCAGAAAATCACCAGATTGTCCGGATGCGATGAGTTTCTTCAGTGCTTCGCGGATGTTCTTGCCGGTGGGTTGGATGGAAGAACTGTCTGTGTCGATCAGTACGGTGATGTCGTCCTTTGAGAATCCGAAACGGTCGGTTAGGCATTTCTGCATCCGGCGGACGTCGTTGACACACCCACGTAATTCCACTGCGGTCCCTGGGTAGTTTATTCCGATCAATACCGCTTTCTTCGCCATCCACAGAGTGAATGAATAATAATAATACCTTTCTTTTTTTTTCCTTTTTCTTCTTTGGCACGAAGAGTCTCTGTTTTTTGTTTTTATTTCTAATAAGAATTGTTTTTATTCACTTTATTATTATAAACAAAATAAAGATCCAATACAGACTACTAAACATTCTTGGCTGTTATTTGCCCTTTTCTCTTGGGGGAAACTCTGGGTGATGATGTTAATGGCCTTTAGGTGATTAGGTCTCATTTTATATGTTCTTGGTCTTTTTTTTTGTTTTGTTTTCTTTCTTTCTTGGCGGCTATTTCTTTGGTCATTTTAATTTCAGATCTAAAACTTCACGAATATTAGTCTTTATCAAAACTAATACTTTGTATTATAACTATTGAATCGGTATATTATTAAGGAATAAAACATGTGAGCCATTATGGAATTATGATTAAGTCTGATTTATCTAAGAAGATTTGGCACTACCTTGCTAGAAGAAGTAAAAAGAACAAAAAAAAAGTTGGCACTATTCTTAGTTTACTAATACTTCCCTCGCATTCGTGTATCTCAGATTCTTAGGTCAGTTTTTTAATTCCTTTTAGAAAACTAATTTAAGCTCTTTAGATTTGGTCTCACTTAAATATTGGGTGCATTTGTGGATCAGTTACTAAACTACAGAGTTTGTCTAAACCGATTTGGATGAAAATTTATGAGTATTGGGTTTGTCTTCTACGTTTGACTTGTTTGTTTCTTACCAAATACCGATGGTAAACCGCAAAATTGACTGATACAACGAGATCAGCCCAAATAGCTAAGCCAGCTAGGCATAAGTATTAGTATTTTGGGAGAAAAAAGACAGATAAATGCATAAACAAAGAAAAGGCCTAGAATTATTGTTGGGCCTAAATATTGGGCTATAATACGAATACCTGACTCGGTTGTCTACGAATAAAAGGCATAGAAATTATCTGACTGTATACACTTCCCTGGGTTGTCGTCTACAAGGGCCATCGATGATGATGAACAAAAGCGGTGGTTCCGGTGGCGGATCCGGTGGAGGAAGCGGACCGACGGCCGCCGCAGCCGCTGCTGCCTTGCAGAAGCAAAAGGCGTTGTTACAGAGAGTAGATACTGACATCACATCTGTCGTCGATAACTTCACGCAAATCGTCAATGTAGCTAGGGTAAGCGATTTCTTTCGTTTTTGTACTTTGGATTTTATCTCTTTAGCATAGATTTAGATTGAAATTACCGTTCTTATAAATCTGTTTCGAATTTTGTTCAGAGCTTATTGAGTTGAACATGTTTTGGTTAGTGTAGGTGAGTGATCCACCGGTGAAGAACTCGCAGGAAGCATACATGATGGAGATGCGAGCGTCTAGAATGGTAATTATTTATTTTTGGTTGAATCACTGAAACATGTCACTTGTGAATCACTAAATATATATTTTACTTTTGTTTCAAAACTGGGTTTGTTTTGTTAGCTTATGCTATCATTGTGTTCGTTGAATGATTAGATTTATTTTAGGCAGACGAATTAGAGAAATTACATAGATATAAGGTTCTAGTCTATTAGGGCTTATGGCTGCAGATGTGGTGAATCCAAAGCGTATATTTTTGAGTTGTTTAAATCTCTGAAACATAATGTGGATCCAAAGCTCATTGAGTAATGAGTCTCTGAAATCCAATTTTTACCTTTATGTTCCAACTGGGTTTGTTTTTGCTAGCTTATGGCCTCATTGTGTTTGTTAACTAATGGTGACAGGTTCAAGCAGCTGATTCTCTTTTGAAACTCGTATCAGAACTGAAGCAAACCGCTATTTTCTCTGGATTTGCATCACTCAACGATCATGTAGAACAAAGAATTCAAGAGTTTGATCAAGAGGCCGAGAAGACAAATCGATTGTTGGCTAGAATAGCGGATGATGCATCTAGCAGTCTTAAAGAGCTTGAGTCTCATTATTACTCTTCTGCTCAGAGATTGACTCTAGACATTTAGAGGGGTTCCTCAATCCGGTAAAATAGCATTAGCACGATTGTCTTGTAATATCTATAGCCTAAATCTTTGATACTACTCGTCTGTAAAATCTGATAGAAATGGGGCATTTGACTTTGAGCTGATTTTAAAATCCTTACTGCTTCCTGGAAATTTCTGTCATAGAAGATAAATATTACTAATAATCTTTTAAGTTTCCTGCACCCAAAGCAAAATATGTTATCCTATCACGACGTGCTGCACACCTTGTATCTTGGTAGACAATGAAGCTTTGTTATATTCGTGACTCGTGACAACAAGTATGTAATGTCGGAATTTAACTGATACGTAAAACATTAGTCAACTCAAAACTTATGTTAATGTCGTACTTATCTAGAACCGTGTATATAAGCAGAAACAATTTGATCAAAACACACAAAGAAGATTGACGAACATCTAACAAAAAACAGAGCCGACTCTGTTCATCAGCAATCACAACATGACCACACGAAGCAACAGCATCGAAAGCACACCCACTAACAATTCATCTAAGCCTCACACAGGAGGAGATATTAGGTGGGACGCAGTGAATTCCTTGAAATCGAGAGGAATCAAGCTTGGAATCAACGATTTCCGAGTTTTGAAACGGCTAGGTTACGGAGATATCGGCAGTGTTTATCTCGTTGAGCTCAAAGGAGCAATTCCAACTACGTATTTTGCGATGAAAGTGATGGATAAGGCGTCTCTTGTGAGCAGGAACAAGCTGTTGAGAGCTCAGACGGAGAGAGAGATATTGTCTCAGCTTGATCATCCTTTCTTGCCTACGCTTTACTCTCACTTCGAGACTGATAAATTCTATTGCTTGGTCATGGAGTTTTGTAGCGGAGGCAATCTTTATTCCTTGAGACAGAAGCAACCTAACAAGTGTTTCACAGAAGACGCTGCAAGGTATTTAGATTATCTACATAGAAAAACACATCAAAATAATGAAGTAATTAAGGGTTTTGGTTTTTTGTTGTTTACAGGTTCTTTGCATCAGAAGTGTTATTAGCATTAGAGTATCTACACATGCTTGGAATCGTATACAGAGATTTAAAGCCAGAGAACGTCCTTGTTCGCGGCGATGGTCACATTATGCTCTCCGATTTCGATTTATCTCTCCGATGTTCAGTCAATCCAACTCTAGTCAAATCTTCCTCCGTCAATGTCAACGGCGAAGGAACCACCGGAATCATCGAGAAGGATGCGACGGTCCAAGGATGTTACCAACCATCGGCATTTTTCCCACGAATGCTCCAATCATCCTCAAAGAAAAACCGAAAATCCAAATCCGATGTTGACGGATCATTACCAGAACTCATGGCAGAGCCGACAAACGTGAGATCAATGTCTTTTGTCGGAACACACGAGTACTTAGCTCCGGAGATGATCCGTAACGAAGGTCACGGAAGCGCCGTTGATTGGTGGACGTTTGGTATTTTCATCTACGAGCTTCTCCATGGAGCGACGCCGTTTAAAGGACAAGGAAACAAAGCGACGCTTTATAATGTAATCGGAAAACCTCTGAGGTTCCCGGAATCTTCTCAGGTGAGTTCGACGGCTAAGGATTTGATCAAAGGTTTGTTGGTAAAAGAACCGCAAAATAGAATTGCGTATAAGCGAGGCGCGACGGAGATCAAACAACATCCTTTCTTTGAAGGTGTGAATTGGGCGTTGATTCGTGGCGAAACGCCGCCGCATTTGCCGGAGCCGGTGGATTTTTCGTGTTATGTGAGGAAAGAGAAAGAGTCTTTGCCGGCGGCCACCGCTAAAAGCGGTAGTGATCCTGATTACATTGTTTTTGAATACTTTTAGCGATAATCACGATTATATTCTTGAAATTTATCTTATCTTTTTTATCATCAACTTTAGAACTCTATGAAGTGTACAATATTATGGAAGTTCTCGGAGAGTTAAAACATACATTTCTCTTAAAATGTCAATATTCTTTATAGTGTTATCACTTAAAATCGAAGAATCTGCTTGCTAACCTCATTCGTATAGGCGTTAGCTTGCTTAATGCTTAATCTCATTTACAAGTAAAACGACGTCGTGTCTTCGTTTTCATCTTTGAGATAAAACTATTGGGCCGAATATAAAGCCCACTATTTATGGTTATTAGGAAAATATAATTTAGTTGCAAGAGACTATTCTTTAGCGTAGATGAGCTGAAAGCTGTGTTTAAAAAGCTCTGCAAATGGCGGCTCGGTTCTTTCAAGCAGAGATGTCAATGTTATCCTCTACGTTGGCGCGCTCATACTCGATTCCCTTCCGTAAAACACTAATGACCTTCAATGTTCGAATTGCAATGGAACGAAACCATTGTCCCAGAAATCGACGTTCTCGTGTGGCTGCTTTCAGCTCGTCTCCTTCGCATTCACTAAATTTTCCAATTGCAGGTAATATATTTGAAATTGGGTTGCCAAAAGTTGATTTAAGAAAGAAATATAGTAACCACGGAGCTTCCAAATCGCAATTAGCAAAAATGTGCTTAAAGTTGAGTCTTTTCTTCGTTTCAGGGCTAGAGGATGTTTTTGTTGGTTATCTATTTGGGAGGAAGAAAGCAACAGAAGTAGCTCATGTGTGAGTGATCTAAACCAAAAACTTTAATTACATTCACATTTAAATATTTTACACTTTATGTATCTCAATAGCTTAGCCTTAGAGCTTTACCAATTACGTTAGTGTTATGGATAATGTAGATGCTTTAAACTTTAAAGCTACATAAAACTTGCTGATAATATCATTGTTCATTTTTACCTTTACAGTGTGTGGGAGCAGGTAATCCAAAAGGGGGATATGGTTATTGATGCTACATGTGGAAATGGGAACGATACTTTAGCAATGTTGAAGATGGTTACGAATGATTCCGTTGGTTGTGGTGGCTATGTCTATGCAATGGACATTCAAAAAGATGCCATAGAGAGCACTTCTTCCTTGCTGGATCATGCCGTTGGTTCAAAAGAGGTTAGATGATTATTACCAAAGCTCGCTTCCATTGTGGTATGGTTCTTACTAATATCGAGCCTTGTTCAATTTCTGCTGAAGAAATGCAGAAGGAATGCGTCAAACTTTTTAACGTCTGTCACAGTAAAATGGAAGAGATCGTCCCTGAAAACTCACGTGTGAGGTAAAGTGTGAATCGATGAACATTTTGATGAATCCGGCAACATTTGTCTAATTGTCTAAATCTTTATTTTGATGATCTTAGGATGGTTGCATTCAATCTGGGGTATCTTCCAGGGGGCAACAAGTCGATAGTCACTGTCTCGGATACAACATTATCAGCATTGAAGGCTGCTGAGAGAATCTTAATGCCCGGTGGTCTCATCAGCTTGGTGGTTTACATTGGCCATCCTGGTGGAAGGTAAGAACAAAATTGCTGGTGATAATCTAATAAGATGAAATGTTACAGTTTTGAAACATACTTTTGATCCATTTTTGTTGTGAATTGGTTCATTGTTCAGAGAAGAGTTAGAAGTGGTTGAAGCTTTTGGTTCGAGTTTACCGGTCAGTGATTGGGTCTGCTGCAAACTCCAAATGCTGAACCGACCGTTAGCTCCTGTTCTTGTTTTCATGTTCAAGAGAGAGGCGTGATTTTATCCACGGAAGCTTTGTATGCAAAATGCATCAACCTTTCACTTCACTTGTACATGATATGTTCTTAATGCTTAATTGAGATATAATTTTGTTAACATATCAATCTATTTTATTAGCTGTGTTTTTGTAAAATATGTTTATTACGCACAGGACAGGAATAGAGGAAAATATTAATGTACAAAAAAATAAAAAACGACCACGGTGGGACTCGAACCCACAATCTCCCGCTCCGGAGGCGAGCGCCTTATCCATTAGGCCACGCGGTCTTTTGTTACTCTGTGTAACTTGGATTTATTTATTCTTTATTATTAATCACAATCCATAAGATTGCTCGACTTCACTCCCAAACACCTAAAATGCCATGGAATCTCTTGTAATACCCAAGAAATACCTGTTGGTTGGTTTAAATACATAGTGTAACAAGAAAACTATATAAAATTGTATGACAAGAAGAACATAGAGAGGATTTTTCGTTGAGTAAATACTTCTCTAGGTTGTTCAAAGGAATGTTTATCAATCTCCACAAAGATGAACCCAAATTCAAGACTCCCGAACCATTATGTGAAATACTAAATAGATATAACCTTCCCACTCTCGGTTAAGCTTATAGTATATCCGCTGGCTTGTGATCTTACAGCTTTTTCTTGGACTTTCTCATGAAGAAGCACCCACCATTGGCAAGTCTGGTTCGGTTGCCCATTCAGTCCAAGACCCATCATAGATTGGAACATCGGTTTTTCCAAGACGATGAAGTCCCTGACCGGTTAAAAAAAGAGAGAGCAATCAGTCTCACTTTTTTTACCATATGATCACAGTAGATGGGTGAATTCTATATGATCATTTAGTTACCAATGCCAATATACACGCCGTCACACCAGTTCCACATGAGGCCATGATTGGACTGTCCAGTGAAATGTCTGCCAGATACACACGGTTAAGAAATCTATCAAAGACAACTACTAAAATAATGCACTTTGTCTTACCTTCTTGTTCAAACTGCTTTTTAAGCTCCTCTGCTGGTAACAGTGTTTGAGAGGAGTCAAACATCTGCATAAGAATATATTAAGGATCATATTCTCTGGTGTAAACTTGCAAATATTATCGTAAGCCCTTCGATTTTAGACGGTGGCTTACTTGGGGAAAAGGGACACACTTGCTACCAGGTATATGACCGCTTGGTATTCCCTTACGAGGTTCTGGAGCAGTACCGTCAAATCTGTGAAACACAGCAAAATTCTATATCAAATGCTATATGCGGAATCGATTTCAAATCAATTAGCATATTATATTGAAATTACAATCCAGAACAAGCAATAACTTTGAAAACATACCTAGCTTTTGCACGCGCATCTATGTGCTGAAAAGTCTTATCTTCCATGTTTTTCTTCACCTGTCAATTATCTAATTAGCTACCCTAATTTACAAGCAGACTATCTACAAACATTCAAATCTATTATTAACAGAAGTAACATCTTTGAAGAGAGGCCAGTTAGCTACTACGCTTCAATGTCACCAAGGATTGAATATGTGGAACAATAAATCTTGGTGATCATGGAATAAAATGAATTGAATAGAACTATCCTTAAAGGTCATCAAAAAGAAAACAATTCGTTTAGGAAATACTAACCTGATCAAGTCCCCATACAAGATGTGGCTGGAACTTAGTCTGAAAACTTATTGGACTAATCTGTGCAAAGAAGTGGATAAATCGTAAGTAGCAAGCAGGTAAACCGACTGAATATGAAATTTGCAGATACACCATATTGGCAAAACCTTTTCAATGAATGAATTAACTTACTGTTTGTCCTTGATAGATTTTCTCTATAGCCTCACTTGCTGCACTGGCTTTCAAAATGGCATCACTTGAAGCACTGGATTCAACGTCATAACCTGAAGTACGCCATCTCGGCAAGCCTCCATCAAGTACCCATACTTTGTCATGTCCAAAGACTCTAAACATCCTGTTTTAACAAAAGGAACACTCATCGATTTGACAATACCTGAGAAAACATATTGAACAAAGACAAGAAAAGCTTAGGGACACGAGATCCGTGACTCACCACCATACACGAGCTGCACTAAAGAGCCCCTTTCCATCATACACAACCACTCCATCTTTGTTCTCGATTCCAAGAGCAGAACAACCAGCAGCAAAAGCTTCCTCAGATGGCAGCATGTGTGGTAACTGCACATGTAATTCAAATATTATACAAAAAAAATTTGGTTGTTGCGCATTCATAAGATACGTAGAAGCTCATAGTCAGAAGGCTCTCCAAAGGTTTTTATTAGGAAAATTCTCAAGAAATAGGATATTCACAATCAAGTAACACAGCAAAAAGTCCAAATTTTTTTGCTAAAGAAAACAATATGCTCGAAGTAGCCTGCAATTAAGGGTACTAGCTGATAACTGATCAGATTTCACTTATACATAAAAGTGATGGCAGTGTTAAGTCAATAAGTTTGAAATAAACAACGACAGCGATTCTCACATTTGATTTTTGATCTGATATTCCATCCAAATCGAAGAAGAGAGCACCTGGAATATGAGCAACCTGTAGAAGAGGAAAAACATACAAACCAATCAACATAAAGTCGTGTACTAACTCTAATGCAGAGTTTTACTTTCCATACAAAAAGTTTCATAGCATTCATCCAGAACAAAGGCTTAAAGCTTATATACTTAGTCATCAACAAAACTCTATATATTCTCACTTGATACTCTTGGATTGGATTTCTTTGTTCATGTGGCATGTACCATGAGGCATCCAAAACCTGACCAGGAAACAAACAAGTTACATCAGAATCATGGCAGACAAAGTGTACAATCTCAACAAGTGCAATCTATAAGTATTCTGTGACAGAAATTCAACACAGCAATAACGGAGCTTACCTTAATATCAGGCTCTCTAAGATTAGCGTGGAGCCAATCAACAGACACAACAGGTTCATTGGTAGATATGGATGATGTCGCATAACTAGCTTTTGGCCCAACTCCGGTAGAAGCCATAACTCGACTAATGTGAGGAGATGATGTATAAGTTGAAAAGAGAGGGCGTAACTGTGACCTGAATGCTCTCTTCTGCAGTGACAAAACGCAACCCATGAATTCAGCTCAAACAACAATAAAAATACCATTTTCAAAACTGATTTTATAAAAGAGAGGGAAAACTCGCAAAAGGGTCACAATGCGAAAGAGAACATTTCCATACGTTTGCTTATCACTACCAAACAAGTTAAACAGACCAAAAATGCATTCTTTGAAGTGTGAACACATTTCGAACCCCTAACTTCAACTTAAAATCTCAGAACTTACAAAACAAAAGATTAAAAAATCAAACTTTACACCCAATTCATTGAAATGAACTACACGGATTTGAACCTTTCTAAACTCGAGATTCCGAGTACTAGAAGTAGCTCGATAATACAAACAATTTAACACTAACCGAGAAACGAGCAAAAACTAGAAGTGGAAACAACGATCCAACGAATACCTAAGCTGAAAGACTATCGAAAATCGAATTGGTAACAACTTACATTCAAAAAGGTAGCAAAATTACGAGTCTTCTGCGGGCGGAGAGAAGAAGATAAAGAGGGATTAAACAGGCAGTGACGAGCAACCAATAAAGTTCTTGAGAAAAGGGTCGAAGCCATATCACCTCAACACACCATGTGTTTGAGTTTAAGCCGCCAATTTTGCTTACTCTCAGATTCTCAGAGCTCGCAACTTGTTAAGCTTCTTCGTTCTCAACGATGCTGCTTCTGCCACCTGATCAGGAAAGCTGACGCGACTAAAGACGCGTTTGCGTTACATAACAATTAATATCGCGTTTGCCCTCTCATTATTAAACGCTACCGTTTCCACTTAAGCTAAACGATTTCTTTTCTTTTTTTTCTTTTTTTTTACTTTCTTCTTCATTCCTAAAATCTCACTCCAACCTTCTCAGCAAGAAACCTAAAAGTCTATTTATTTCACCTCTCTCTGCAACTAATAGCTTGTTCGATCTCGATACTCAAGCTAAAAGGTAAGCTATTCTCTTCTCAGTACTAGTTCCGCTTTTCCGATTCGTGTCGATCTCGAAAGTCCCATTCTATTAGAGTCTGATGTTTGAGTAATCGAAACCTGAATCGTTTGATCTCGGTGAAAAAGTTGCAACCCTAATTTCCGGTGGAGATTAGATCAACGAATCCATTTTTTTCAGAGATTCTTTCCAGAAAATTGATCTCACTTGTGAATATATTGAAACAGCTTTCGCGGATTTGCTTAAGGAGCTATGGGGGACAGTCAGTACTCGTTTTCTCTCACAACTTTCAGGTACGAACTTGGTTAATCGTTGTCGTACATCTCTTTTGAGCATTTTAGGGTTTACTTCTTCGTCTGACGAATTTGTGGTGTGGCTATGACCAGCCCATCTGGGAAGCTGGTTCAGATTGAACATGCTCTAACCGCTGTTGGATCAGGCCAAACGTCTTTGGGGATTAAAGGTTTGTCAATAGCATCCTGAAATTCTTTGAGATCAAAGAACAAATTTGTGGATTTCTTCTGATAAACTGGTTTCTTACTGCAGCTTCTAATGGAGTTGTCATTGCTACCGAAAAGAAATTGCCTTCTATTCTGGTTGACGAAGCATCTGTAAGTTGATAATTTTCTTACTTGAATTAAGAGGATTGGGTCATTTTCTAAGATAGAACATTTGTGTATCATTACCCGATAGCTATGCTTTGTGGTTGGTGCCTTCTTAGATTGTGTAATTCAGTTAACATCTCTGACACTAGTTTTCCTATTTTCCTGTTTTCAGGTTCAGAAGATTCAGCATTTGACTCCTAACATTGGAGTTGTATACAGGTTTTCTCCTCGCTTATATTAAGTTTTTATCTGTTATTGTTTTCGAGGTTATGCTTGAGTACTAACCCTTTTGTGCTTTTCATTCTATGAAGTGGCATGGGTCCTGATTTCCGAGTTCTTGTTAGGAAGAGTAGGAAACAGGCTGAGCAATATCTCCGATTGTACAAAGTAATTCTATCTCTCTTTTTCTCAAACTTTGTTGGAATCCTTGTTAACGTTATATTGTTTCAGTTAGTTTGTGTTATTTTTTTCTTCATAAATGTTTGTTTCCCTGTCAGTTCAGTTATTTTATCATCTAAGGAAGTTTTATCGTTGCAGGAACCCATCCCTGTTACCCAGCTTGTAAGGGAAACTGCTACTGTTATGCAAGAGTTTACTCAATCAGGGTATAAATTCACTGTGAACTGTAAACTTCATTCTCATCTGTCATATTTTTACGTCCTCCCATATTTCCAATATGTTTGAATTGAACTGTACTGTTTGCTCATTTAAGCACCTGTCGAGGGTGTAGCTTTGCACTCACAACTTGATATTTGATATTGACTTGGCATTAAGTAATGTTGCTTTAGAAAATCAGTGCCACAGCTTATATCATATTATCCTGTTTCTAATTTTTTGTTACCTTCTCTTGTTAACAGTGGTGTGAGGCCTTTTGGGGTTTCTCTGTTGGTGGCTGGATATGATGACAAGGGTCCACAACTCTATCAGGTATTTCCTCCTTAGGATGTGTTTTTGTTGATTGACCACATTCGTCTCCCAATATTCGTAAAACTAAACTTAGCAAAACTTGTCGCTGAGTATGTACCTTTTGCACTATTCTGTTACAACAAATGCGACCTATATTTCTGTTTAAACTGAATTACCATCTCATTTTGAGGATATAACCGGAGAAGTAAAACTTTATTCCAGAATTTTTCCTTACTCAGGGTCTAACTCAATACCTTTTTTTTGGCTAGGTGGATCCATCTGGCTCTTATTTCTCCTGGAAAGCTTCAGCCATGGGGAAAAACGTTTCTAATGCAAAAACCTTCCTTGAGAAAAGGTAATGTTGTTAACTTTTTGTTGATATCAAAAGATGGTTAATACATGCATGCAACATCTATAACCAGTTCGCTGGTCTTGAAAGTTTACTTTTGTCGCTAAGATATCGTTAGTTTAGGCTCCCGTCGTAACAGGGAACAACTCTTCTCTTACTGACCAACCTTAACCAATCCCGAATTCATTGCAGGTACACAGAAGACATGGAACTCGACGATGCCATTCACACAGCGATACTGACACTGAAAGAAGGGTAAGTACGAGTCTATGGAATTAAGGTCTCTTGATCATTCGCTAGTAGAAAGCTCCTAGTCTTGTGGCCTCTGAAGATGGTGTACACACACACATATACATGTATCTTTAACCTTACACTGTGCCGTAAAACCTGAACTCTTTCACCTCCTTTGTTTTTAGCTTTGAGGGGGAGATCTCAAGCAAAAATATTGAGATTGGCAAAATCGGTGCTGACAAAGTTTTCAGGTACCCGTTTTGTTCAAATCGAAAATCTTTGTTACCACTGCTGATGTTTGAAAGGAACCTTATTGATAATTGATTTTCTGGTGTTAATGCAGGGTGCTAACACCAGCAGAGATCGATGACTACCTTGCTGAAGTCGAGTAACTTCCCACATAGTCTGTCTGGCAGCAAACATGTGTTCCCGCATAGACTGGATCTTCCTGGCGTTTGCAGAGTTACTCGGAGTTATTTTTCTGTAGAACTTTGGATCTTTAAATAGTTTGGTGCTGTACTTGAGCTGAATGTCTTTTTTATAAATTCAATAACTAATGAAATCTGTTTTTTCTTGCACTCCATGAAAGTTCAGAAAAAAAATTTTAAGTCGTCTCTTCTTATTAGTCACACGGCCACTTTCACAATCCTATCAAGAAATTGCAAATTCTATAAAACCTATTTTTTTCCCTTCCTTACAACACACTAACTGTCTACAAGCGGAATCAGGCACCCTTTTGAAGAAAAATCCATTCACGGAGTAATGCATACAAAACTGTGGAAACCCAAAGAATCCTAGAATGAAACTTTTGTCAGCTATCTACTGTACAGAGTAATAATCGTGCTTTCCTCATCTTTCACCAGTAATCCTTACAAGAACACACACCACTCTCGAAATGGTGAAACCGATACTGATCTCTCAACACGATTCTACGTCCGATGACTCTACTAACCAACTTGTAAACAGAGTGACAATCACTGCATATGCGAAGGTTCTTAAAGATTCTAACCGTAGCACCGTCAGGAGTACTCATCAACGCGTAAGCAAGAGCAAGTCTTTCACTGTGATTCCAAAGATTGTGCTCTTTTTGTTCTTCATCTGTGTCTTGCAAAGCTTGACTAGTATCTGCGACATACCCAGATTCTTTTATCAGCTTCTTGATGTCTTCTAGCTTCGCGTATATCTCCAATGTTTGCGGATGAGTTCTGTCTCCAATACCAAAGGAACTCACTTTGTCTTTTAGTTTCACCCAGCTACAGGCTTGTTTCTTCTTGATGTTCTTGAAACCCATTTGTTTTCTCACATTCTCTACATCTTCCCATCTACCTGTCGTTGCATACATATTTGAGGACAAAACATAAACAGAATCATCCTCTGGCTCTAGCTTCGAGAGATTTTCCGCTGCTTTTCGTCCACGGTCTAAATCCCTGTAGATTTTGCAGGAAGCTAACAAACTACGCCACACGAGGTCGTTTGGTTTCATTGGCATTTTCGATATAAAGTTTTCAGCTTCAGCTAACCTCCCTGATCTTCCAAGAAGATCAATTACACAGATGCAATGTTCTATCGCCGGTTTTAAATCAAAATCTCTAGCTATCATGTTGTAATACGCAAGGCCTTGGTCTACTAATCCCCCGTGGCTGCACGCTGTAAGAAGAGAGACAAATGTGACATAACCTGGCTTGATTCCCATTTCAAGCATCTCATGGAAAGTCTCACAAACTTCCTCGAAGTATCCGTGTCTTCCAAAAGCTGATATTAGTATGTTCCACGAGGGGAGAGATCGATTGACTGATGGAGGAAGCATTTTTACCACTTCGTCTATTTCCCCGCATTTACTATACATGTCCGCAGCAGCGTTAAAGATGAAACAATCTTGTTCAAACCCGAGTTTTACAGCTAAGCCATGGAGCTGCTGGCCTTCCTCTAAGACCGCTAGCTTTGCAGCAGCAGAGAGTGCTTCAGAGAAACTAAACTGGTCTAGACTCAACCCAAAGCTTCTCATCTTTGATACAAGTTTTAGCACCTCTTCTCCATGACCGTGATGAGCATTTGCCGCAAGCATAGCATTCCACGTGATGAGATTCCTATTATCTAATCCATTAAATAGGTCCTGACTCGAGCTTAAATCACCACATTTTGCGTACATAGTGATAAGCGAATTTTTCACGTGTTCATCTGACTCGAATCCAGCAGAAACTATATAGGCATGTAATGGCTTCCCCCGTTCAAGCAAATCACCGGGCATTAAGCAAGCACCAAGAACACTTACCACTGTGATATAATTTGCAGGAACACCTTCCACTCGCATAGTTTGAAAAGCCGCCAGTGCGTTCTCCGGATATTCATTCTCGGCAAAGCCACCAATAAGAGCATTCCAAGCTACTTCATCTCGTCTAGGCATCTGTAGTAGTACCCGTCTAGATTCTCTCATCTCACCTATCTTTCCGTACATAGAAACCAATGCATTACCAATAATCTGATTGTCAAATAAACCAGTGACCACTACAAGCCCATGAAGGATCCTGCCCTTATCGAAAAATTCGGGACTAAAGCAAGCTGCCAATGCACTAGTAAAACTTACATAGTTCACTGATTTTCCGGTCCTTATCATTGAACAAAGAAGTCCTAAAGCATCTAAGCTCCTCCCATCCTCAACAAAACAAGCCATCAAAGAGTTCCATGATATCAAATCTTTAGCCGGCATTTGTTTGAACACCAACTCTGCCTCTTCTGATCTTCCAGCGCCTGCGTACATTCTCAAAAGAGTATTGCACACACAAACAACCGAATCGAACCCCATTTTAACTACCAACCCTTGAATCCCTCTACCCCATTTTTGGTGATCTACATGACCCAAAACTGATAACAGAATAGACACAGTGGTGGAATTCACTTCTTCATGAAAACGACGCATCAAATTGAAAATCACAAATGATTCCTCTAAGTGACCATTTTGTGCATACGCTGCAGCAATCGAATTCCATGAGATTGTGTCACGTTCTGACATTTGATCAAAAATGTATTTTGCATAGTCTACATTTCCCAGATTACCAAACATGGTTATGAGTGCATTCTCCACTGCCAGCTTACTCTCCAGTCCCGATTTGACAACCTGTCCTATAATTTGACGACCTAAGTATTCATCTTTAAGCAATCCGCAGGATTTGATTACCAAAGACATAGAATTTTCATTACACCCAACTCCTTCTCCTTTCATACCTTTAAAGATATCAATGACTTCCTCTGGCTCACCCTTATCCGAGTAACCACCCATCAGTGAGGTCCAAGACACCACGTTTCGGTCAGGCATCTCCTCAAAGACCTTCCTTGAAGACGAAACCAATCCATAAACCCCATAGAGACGCACAATAGCAGTACTCACGTAAACGTCAGCTAGCAAACCAGACTTAGCAGCAAAGCCGTGAACTTGAACACCCTCTCTGAACATAGAACCTGACCGATCACAAGCTGTTACTAAACTGGCAATCACAAAGCTACTTGGCTTAATACCAAGATCACACATCTTCCGGAAAAAATCCATCGCTTCCAGATACAATCCAACACGGACTAAACCCGACATCATAGTATTCCAAGTAACTTCGTTTCTCACAGGCATTTCATCGAACAGGTAGCGCGCAGGTTTGATTCGGCCAAACTTGGTGTACATGTTAATCAAAGTGTTCATGTGCATCACACTCAAACGAACCAATCCCTTGACACAAAGCGCGTGCACAGCTTTCCCAGTGGTTTCTCTAGTGATTTGAGAGAAACCATTTTGATCGAAAGAAGATAATTCCGGGTTCCAATGGTCTGAGAGTGAGAAACATCCACTCAATCTGGTGCTTTTGTTTCCTTCTACTACTTCTTCCACCGTTTTCAAACATTGCAATGTCGAGATTCGTCGCGTCTTAGACTGGCGGAAGAAAACCCCACTAAGCAAACGAGACTCGCCGCCCTGAAAAGACAGGACTTTGCGTCGCCAGCTGGCCAGCTCTAATTCGTCGGTATTTCCACGGTGGTTCCCCGAAAGATGAAGGAAGAAAAACCTCTGAGAAAAGATTGCTCCTTTGAATCAAAACCGGTATTACTGGACCATACTAAACCGGTTTGGTAGATTTTTATTGGGCTGCAAAATTAAGATTTCTCGGGCCGGATCTTAATAAAAAGCAATGATTTTCAGTATTAACCCCGTACTATTCTTTTATCGATTATTTTACCCCAATTGTTTAATCAAACACCAGTAAACCCTTTGTTTGTTCACATTTGGAAATGTTAGGTGGTGAATCAATTTTTCAGGACAATAACAGCTAATTTTTCTTATCTATCTGTCATCTTTTTTCCATTTGTAGATGGTTGTTTGGTTGTGATAACTTGGTTTCACTACAAAGCAATCATTTGCTATTACAATATCTTTCAGCTTTTGCTGTATACATTTCTACGTTTCTTCGCTATTGCTACTATTTGATCTTCTTTTATTCTAATAATGCCAAGAATTTAGCTCTAGTACAAATATATTCAATGTGGATAATAATTATGTTTTGAAATGAATTCACTAATGTATGAGGAGCTCGTAACTCTCCAAGAGCGATGATGAAGATGATTCTTCTACGTCTGTGCCCTGTTGTTCTTGTTGGTAATCGTTTTCTTCTAACCCGAGTTCGCTTTCCAAGTACTTGAACCATTTCTCAACTTCATCAGAATCTTGAAGAGCCATTGAAGTCTCTGTAGGTACTTGTTGGAATGAGTCTGAACCATCTATGAAACTCCAAATGTCAGGATTTATATCAAAATGTATCTCCAGCAGCTCTGGTTTGTCTACCTCTTGTAACATCCCAGTAAATTCGCTATAAGCTTGAAACGTTTGACTTATCTGTCGAACATCATCTTCTTTGCTTGAAACGTTGGAGCCAGCAAAAGACATAGAAGAAGCATTAGGAGATGACTCTTGAGAGGTAATTTCTTCTTCGTTCAAAGAACCTTTTGAAGTTGGTTCATCTGAGCTGATCTGCGGCAACCTTTTCTTGAGATATGTATGCCATACATTCTTGATCTCATTGTCTGTTCTTCCTGGGAGTTTAGAAGCAATCTTTGACCACCTGATGAATCCAAAATGTACCAAAAGCTATAGTCAAAATCGAAACTTTTGAGTCACACAAGGCATTTAACAAGATAACATACTTGTTTCCAAAAGTTTGGTGAAGTTTGATGATGGTTTCTTCTTCCTCTAAGCTGAAATTTCCGCGTTTGAGATCAGGTCGGAGGTAGTTAATCCATCTTAGACGACAACTCTTGCCACACCTCAACAGTCCTTCATTGCATGCATAGTTCATAGAATCAAAAACCAGGAGAGTAGAAATGCTAAACAAAGAGGGTTTTAAGAAGCAAAACATACCAGCTTGTTTTGGGAGAGATCTCCAATTCTCATGACCAAACTTGTGAATGAAAGAGATGAGTTTCAAGTCTTCATCTTGACTCCATGGTCCCCTCTTCACTTTTGTTTTGTCACAACATGGAGCTCTTCCTTTCCCCATTCTCTCCCTTTCTCTCTTTGAGATTCCCTTTTACCAAATCTAATTGGTCTTATGTTTATTTATACATGAGAAGTGGTATATGATCATGACATTGAGAAACATGCATGTTATTAACAAATGACATTGACAATTGTTAAATTAATTTAAGAAAAACAAAAACAAAAGTTAAGAACCTGTCTATATATATTGTGGGTGAGTGTATCTGCAGGCATGATCCCATACATATATGTATTTGAAACTTAAATATTGAGTCTCACAGTTTTATTTCAATCTAAAACCTGTAAAGATTGCCTCAGGCGAATCTATACGTTGAATCCATCTTTATTAATGTAAAGCCGTATTAGATTTATTATTGTTTTGTAAAATTATTTGACCAAGTTTGTACTGCTGGCTGCTGCAAGCATGCGCAACATGGCACTATATTATACAGTTAATATTTTATTTTATTTTGCAGGAGTATTAGCTTATTGTAAAACTTTGAGACTTGAGTAATTAATACGGGTCATTAGTCTTTCTGAGTCAAATCAGATAGGGCCACGTAATAGTTTTTCTATCTACCATATATGGCTATACCAAACATTTGGAAAACCTTTTTAAGTTTTAACAAAAAAAAGAAAGTTTGATAACCGGAAAATTCATAGAATAAAACGTGACTTATGATTGTTTTTTCATTATACTTTTAAGTTCTTAAACTACCAAATAAGACGTAAGGATGCTATCACATTTAGACTGTTCATCTCAAATTATAAATTTTGGTTTTATTTTATAAGCTGTTTCAGTTTTTTTCTTTTAATTGTTTTGTTTCATTTATTTTTTAAGGTACTTTTTGAAAAATGTTATAGAATACAAGATACTTTTTGTAAAAAAACAAAATTTAGAATAATATAAACTTCATTACCGCTTTAACTTTATTTATACTAAAAGTGTTAGCCATAATATACTAACCAAAATTCTAAAAATACAACCACTGTATTCACATTCATTACTAAAATCTCACGTTCATCAGTCCAAAGAAACATATGCGAATCAGTCAGTCACTTACTTTACGTCACTTTGTTTTCATATCCCATCGATAAGGGAGTTAGGTTTTAGATTCCAAATCGACAGAATGATTTATATTCAATCAAGTTAATTCCAAACAAGATATGTCGAAATTCATGCTTCCATTTAACAGTAATTAAAACAAATTGGCATCTTTAGCACATATATAAAACTCACTTTTGTTCTCACATGCCATGTTCTATAGTTTTTGTCTTCAAAAATTAATGAATATTAATGGATCTCCGATCTCGTAACACAATAAGTTGTATTTTACAACGAAGTTAAAAATGTTTATTTGACAATATAACAACATTAGAGTGCATGCATCTCTAGTAAAGTTATAATCATAGTTCTCTTTTGTTTGGTGAACAACTTGTGAAAATGTTAATTTAACTTGAACCAATCAGGTTCTTTTGAAAAGAAGAAACAAACTTTAGTAAACTAAGTTGAAAAAAATGGAAGAAAGTTGAAATGTCCCAATCGATGACGAACTGAAACAAAAATTCTTAGAAAATATAATAGACTGAATTTGTATGGCCAAAGCACACGTGTAACGTAGTTTGTTATTGGCACGCCTCTTTTTCTAGTCTTCAGTTTGGTTCGGCCGCCCATTATTTTGGTTAACAAGGAAATTTTATACCAAAATCTATAAATAAAAAATTCGGTTCAAAATCAGTTGTTTATATTATTTTGTTTAAATATATTCGATCTTATGAACAAGAACTCAGATTTTTCCCTCCTAAACAACATAAATTAAAATACTACAGTTAAACAAACAAAACAAAAAATACTACGTTTAGCATAAAACTAAAACTCGAATTTTAAGTATTAAACCATTTTCGTAGTGAAGTGGATGAACATTCATCCTAAAGTTGTAAAACTATAAATCTAATTCTCCCACTATGGTTTAGCCAATGTTCGATCATTATGAGCACCTAATAAGACAAGAATATTTGACTATACACATGTTTTGGAGAATTGGAGATTAATATAGATTTCGGTTTTAGATTCATTGATCCATATCATGAGGACTGATCGCACTGTTTCCCTTTATTTTGCTATTAAAAACTCTGTTTTTAAAAATATAATTAAAGCATGTATTTGTTAGGTGATACACAAATGTTCAGACGTTGGTAGCAGTTAAACAAGATCTTGTTTGCCAATTTGCCAAGCAAAATGGATTTCTTTGAGGGCAAAAACAGAAGAGATGTATACAAAATCAGAAATGTACCACTAATACAGTTCCTATCGGTCTAAATCATTCAACGTCAAAATCATATATACTGACTTTGTTTTCAACAATGGTCTAGTAGAACAAGCTATGTGTATGTGTCATATGTGTTCACATCAGGAACCAAATAGGCAAATATGTATATTTATTTATGTGCTGTATAATCAGCAGCTGATGGATGCTAAATTCAAAATAATTTAAGAAAATTCATATCACAAGTTGAGTAAAATGTTTAGTAGTTTCTGAGTATATAAATGACAACAATACGTCTAAAACATCTAATGATAATACCTTTTATATCTGACAAGTGATTAACTCAGAACCTCCTGAGAAAATATATGTTTAGAATTATACATACTGAATCATATCTTACTTAGTTAAACTATATGCGATTAAACAAAAAATATATATAGTTGATTAAAATTACCTAACCATCACATGACGATGTGTTCTATTAGTTCAAATCAATGATGGAATAATTCTAAAGTCCCAATATATGGCACCTAATCGTGGAATATATATAAATAGAACTTTATAAATTAAAATTATATGTGAGTTGGTTGGTAGAAGATCTGCTTAATAGTGGTGATTGTTCCATGATTCATGACTACCTAACTAATCACTCATAATTAAGGTCCAAACACAGGACTCATACATAATTTTCCAAGCGAAAAAATGCATTAACTAATTTTATTTTTAAAGTAAGTGGTGATTGAAAAAAAGTTAGACGTTCTCATTACATGTGCATGACGCACAGTTTGTTTACGGAATATTAATTATTAATATTTTAATTTGTTATCTAATTTTGTAAAACTCATTTATAATATATGTCCTACTATATACTTGAAATAAAAATTGTTATTCGTGGTATCTTACATTATTGTTAAAATGTTCTGCAACAACGGCAACAAACAAACATTTGCTGAATGCTGATATAAATAATCTTTTCTAGGAAAAAAAAAAAAAAAGAGAGGGGCAATTGCAAAACACGGTTTGGACTTGGGACTTTTGACGTCAAAAGTGTTTATTGTTTGACATTATATGGGCTTAAGATACGCTATATGGGCATTTTTAGTCTAAGCCCAACCTTAGAGAACTATGAGTCCGGTCGGATGTTTTCAGTCCATGCATGTAAATTAATACTAGTTGACTGTAATTTAACTACTTAATAGTTGACGGTGAAGACGGTGAAGACGACGAAGATGACTGTAGATTGTAACAAGACTATCCGTAAAACATGTCATTTTTACATTATCCCGACTAACATAATTATGTTATAATATACAAGAGTAACACCTATTTTACAAAAAAAAGGGACAAGTTTCTATGACCATTCTTCTTAATCTCTTATTATCAAAATAATAAAAACAAAAACTGTGATCCAGTATTTTAAAAATGTTATTTCTTCTCTTTTAGACATTTTACCTATATTTAATATTTTGCTTAAAATACAAATAATACTATACATTCATTTTATTTATTTGCATGAAATCTTGGCCAAATGAATGAGCATTAAATCTTGTTATTTGTAATTAATGGAAAATTATTAAATATTGAAAAAGTTGGTTGGTGGTGAAAAATCCGATCCCAGACAGCTGCAACTTTCTTATGCCCTTGGAATTTAAGGTTTTCAGATACATTTTTTAACAATTAAAGTTTACTTCTTTAAAAATACTTTCGTAACATAAAGGGGAATGCAAATTAATTTTCGTATTAATAACCCTACCGATCTCGCATTTAAATGCATTCAAATCCCAAGACCAGTCTCGCTACCATTAATAATATATGTCCAATTTAATTCACACTATTGTATGGGTCTCCCTAGTATATATCTTGGCCTAGCCGTCTAGTTAGGCATAACTCCCAAAATATTAATTTCAACTAGAGAAAAAGGCAGTAAATTAAGTACTAAAGTTAATATATACGCCATTTTTCTAGATGGAATGCTTTATTTGTTACAACTTACAACTAACTACTCCAAATCAAGTCTCTCTCGTGTCAACAAAATAATACTACTCCTTATAATGAAGAAATATTGTTTTATAAAGATTGATCTTAAGAAAAAAAAAAATTTTAAACCACTGAAAGGTAATTAAGAAAGTAAATTTACATTCATACGTATGAAAAAGAGTTCAATGTGACTGAGACATTGCGTTTCTATAACAATTGATAAACAAAAGAAATCAAAAGATTTTGTATGTGCAAAAATTTATCAATTAAGCACTTTAGAATTTATGTTATTTCAACAGTGTTCCTTTGATAAGGGAATTTAGAATTTATCAAAGAAAGGTACGGGGGTATGTATTTTAAACAGTAGTATGTGTGTATTGACAATTAAAGAGCTTTAATTGTTGCTGGTGTCCTAAGAAGTGAGAATATCGTCCGTGAGCATCATCAATTCCTCACCTTTACAATACTAGAAATCTGTATATATCATTATATCTTAACGTTTTCAACGTTATTATTTATAGCTCTTAAATGTTTACACCTTCCTTTTCTTCCTAGAAACTCCATCTGATTAAATGTCCCATCAATAACTCTTTTTTTTGTAGTTGGTTGATTACATCTTTGCAGTTTTTTACTTTGATTTTTGCTTACCAAATCGGTACTTAAAACTTCAAGGTTTTTCAAATCGCAAGTCGCAGAGTGATTAGCACATAAATTTCGATTTTTCTGTTAAGGAGTAGTATTATGCAATATGCATGACAGTAAATATATCCGTGTTGTTTCTACCAATGTAAGAAAAAAAAAAGGACGGTTATTAATTTCGTTTGCTTGCTGAGCACAGTTTCCGGTAAATGAATAAAAGAGAAAGTGAATAGTACTCCAATCTTAAATGCGTATATGATCAACCTCCATAGAATATTAAGAATACCAAAAGATATGTAACTAATTTTAAAGAATATTCAGATCGATTTATAAACTAATCTCGATAATTTAGTTGGATGAACGAAAAAGTTCGTTGCCACACCCTTCGACGCAAAAGCCACGTCATACGTGATCTCGTGCCCCAACGGTTTTACGACTTCTGACATTTTAAGATTATTGTCCTACCAAGTGTGTGTTTGTATATATGAACCTTTCTCTTAAAGTTAGTAGTACATCAAACCAAAATAATGAGACAATTTGAACATGAGACTAATCCACAAAGGTAAGCTAGTGGCTTATGCCAATATCATTTCAATAACTAAAGTTAAGAAAATAGTTTATATTTACAAATTTATTAAGTCTAACTAAATCTTAAACTCCAAACTCCATATTATTAACCTCAAACTAAGATTTAAAAGATAAAACTCTAAACCCTAAATGTTAAACTTAAATTTTGAATCCTTGTGTGTTTTTTTTTAAGTAGTCTATTTTTATTTGATAATTTCATCATCCTTCATATTAGTTGACCATAGTCGAATATAAGTATGCAACAACAAAAAGAATATAGGTAGGCAAAATGAATAGAAGGTTGATAGTTGATACTTCTGGGAACTAAATAAGTGTTTTAAAATACTTTTTTGAACCTTGGCTAACAATAAGATTTCTGAAAGTCAAAAATACTAATGGTGGATAACTCTAAAATACCACATTCGTACCAACACCTACTTCATTAAATTTTTTTGACGTGCCCAATACCAAAGAAGACGAAACTGCATTTAATACATAATTCATCAATGCGTAATTAATTATGTAATTAATTGACTTTGAAAAGGAAAAAAAAGAGTATTTGAAAAAATGATCACAAGTAGCTAGGGGTAAACAAGTAATTTAAAGGGATAGAAGCTGAATCTACTTGTAGTTTCTATGCAGTTAATGCGTTTTTCTTAGCATTTAATACACTTGGTGTCTTCTTCCTCCTTGAATTCCTCCCTCGACACCCTTTTCTTTGCCTTTTCGTTGTTAATTTGTTACTACATTTATTTATTCATTTAATATATAAACTCTTTTTAGTTGGAAAATATCCTATTTTCTTCTCTCTTTTTTTTTTGTTTGCCAAGAATTTGTATTTGAAACCTTGAAATGGCCAAGAGCGTTACGGTTTGATGTTTTTTTAAAATTAAAATTTGATACATATATTTTTTAACCGATTGCAATTTAAGAAGATGTAGACATTAAATAAATCTTTATCGGTGGACAACAACAACAACAAAAAATGGTGCAATATTAAATAAATTTTTCATGTAAATAATAAAATCGTAACTTATCATAGTATTATTATTTACAATAATAAATGAAAAAATAATTGGCTATAAATTTGCCAGAACCGGCCTCATTAACTTGAGACTATATTTTTCTTTACAGTTTGGCCCCATCTATATAACTCTCTTCCTAACAGACCCCATAAAAACTAACCTCTCTCTCTTTCTCTCTGTTTTTTTTATATGGCTGCTGACGTTAGCTCCCTCGTTCGAACACTGAGTAGGTTCAAAGATGATCGATCGCCTTTAAAAGATTCCGGTGGACCGAGATCGACGGTGTCCCTCATGACTCGCGATCTCCTCGGAAGCGGCGGTTGTGGTGGAGGAGGCAGAGGAGACGAACAGTCGCTTGAGCTTGATCTTGATCTTCAAGTCCCTCACGGATGGGAAAAACGTCTCGACTTGAAGGTTCGTTTCTGTAATTTCGTTATCCCGAGAAATTTTATTAAAACAAAAAAAAACTTAATTTGAATTCAAATTTAATTTGATCATTTAGTATTTTTTATAACAGTCAGGGAAAGTGTATCTGCAACGATGCAATTCAACGAGCTCGAAGCCATCGACTAATCATCATCATCATCATCATAACGATGGAGACAAATCAAACCAAACAATTCCGAGGTTTCAAGATTTAAATTTCCCGCCGATTTCTGGTAATTCTCAGGCGAAACCATTGTTAAGACTCTTCGACGACACAAGCCTTGAACTGAAGCTAGTTCCATCGTCTTATCTTTCTTTATCGTCTAGTATTTGCACACTCGACAAGGTTAAGTCGGCTTTGGAGAGGGATAATACGAAGAAACGTCAATCGCCAAACGACGGCGTTTGCGATCAAAAAGGTTCTGCAGCTGCGTCTCCGGTGGCGGCTGGATGTCCAGGATGCTTATCGTACGTGTTTGTGGTGAAGAATAATCCGAAATGTCCGAGGTGTCATGCTTTTGTTCCTTTGCCTGCCATGAAGAAGCCTAAGATTGATCTCAACATTTCCATTTGAAAGCTCTGGGGATATAATTTAATTTTCTTATTTTGTAGCCTCCGCTTTTTGTAAATGATAGATAAATCTGGGGTTTTATTGACAACCAAAAATAAATTGAATGCCAAAAACAAATGACTCTCCAGTTGGTTTTCTGATACATAGTTTATCATTATTAAAAAAATAATAATAACTTGTACTAGTATTATTTTGTCAATATGTTTAATTCAATATCTTCTATATTCCTGTTTATTTCGCATCTTAAAAAGAAACTCAGTATTTTGTTGTCAAAGCTCATGAAATAGAGAAATTCCCTCAATAGTATTAAATGAAGTTTTTGTTTCATAAATAGTACATTTTTTTTTTGATAAAAATAACAATTTTATAAAAGACAACATTTTAAATTTTTTGTTTGGATTAAATATTATATAATTTAGGGTATAATTTGTTTAGGATGAAAAATATAATTTATGGTTTAGGATTTAGAATTTTTAGAATTTAGGGTTTTTAAAGCCTAAACCCTAAATCGTAAATCCTACAAATATGATGTTAAAAGATTTTGTCCTATATAAAAAAAGTAATGTTTTGTAAAAATGTTATTTTTGTCTTAAATAAAAAGAGTAAGGAACAAAAACTTAATTTAATGATATTTATGAGAATTGCCCAAGAGCATGGATTAGTTAGTTCAAAGTTAGTTGGGTATATTTATAAGTCAATTTATTGTTCGCTGTGTTCAAAGTATTAGATGTTTGATTTCTTACCAAAAAAGTATTACATGTTTTGTTGTTACACCTTCAAAAAAATACCATTTTTTGTGCTGCATATATAATTAAATCATCGAATGATTTATGATAATTAATGAGGTAAATTTCTGTAAGCGTATTTTTGTTCCAATGACGTTAAGTGGAGTATGACGCATTTATTCTTTGCATAGACTATTAATATGGAGTAAAACTGACGAACAAATGAGAATTTAAGTGGAATAACGACTCACTCAAGTTTAGCTGACCTAACTTCGCAACGATGCATGTTCATCAATTCATGCACACAGAGACACGCATATATTTTTGGGGAAAAAAACACACTATAAAAGGTCTCGTGAATATAAAAGAATAATGGATTGGGCTTGGAATTATACAGTCTTTTTCTTTTTGGTTAAATATAGGAATAAAACTCATGCTAATGGAAACAAAATCAGTTAATTGGATTGTGACTTCTACTAATAAATACCAACTAATGCCCTTACAACATTTATTTTGAGTAGTTTCTTTTTTATCCTTTAGGAAAACTCTAAAAATCTTCGAGTCAGCATCTGCATTAAATTATGCTGGCACTAAGTATTACTTAAAAGCCAATCCCGAAAAGGAAAAAACACTGATTATCCCACGCCATTATAAATGGCACGTCGCTGTTAATTAGCAGATAGAAAATCGTTATCAAATTTAAGGGACGTGGATCTGTCTTTTAAACAACGAAAATTCAACTTCTTGATTTTAGTCTTTAGATTATACTAGTTTTAAAAATCTTCAAATAGACATATACTATTCAACTTGTTGATTTTGGATTTCAGCTCCGTTGGAAAAAACATGTGGGATGTGACTCAAAAGTCTCCTCAATTAATATTTAGTCATATAACCAAACAAAACAAATGTTCTTGATTTTGCCAAAAAAAAACAAATGTTCTTGAAATTCACCGAAGTTAACTCGCGTAGTAAGTTAGGCCCATCTGATACTTAGCATCACCACAGGCCACGAGGCCCAATGGTTTGTTTACACTTGTGTGCAATACTGAGAAAAAAAAATCACAAAAATCTATATCTCTCTTCTAAATTGTGTTACCTCTGGTCTGTCATGATTCAGTGGGAAGGGAAATGTGGGATTACGGGAATAATAAGCAAACGATCTTTTTGGTATTCCATTTTTTTTTTTTTAATATTAATTAAAAAGGCCGATCCTAAATGGGCTTTAGGTCTGGTAGGTTACAACAGATCCACAAACACAAAAAAAAAAAAAAAATACAGTACGCCCTAATCTAAAGAAAGGGATCGGATCCCCGCGGCTACCGGAAGCGGAAGATACGGTCTACATGTACGACGTATGGTAGTATGGATACTCAGTTACTTACAGTATATGTTCGAGTTTCATAAATTATTATCATCATATTATTTTAGTATTTAATAGTCTACATATACATAAAAATTGGTGTACGGATATAAGGTTGCCAGTTGCAGTTCATGAGCTGCTTTATTTATTTAGTATTCTACGAACGTTTTTTTTTTAATACGAAATTGTTAGCTGTTACTTGCTAAGTTTCCCTAACATCGTACGACGAATTGAAGCACACATTTGCCATAGATTTGCCAAATCAGCCTTCTATCCAATAGCTGATTGCCACATTACTAGTGCTAGTCGTGATGACTTATGGATATATTTAAAATTTCGTAGATCTCACTATCCCAACACTGTACCATACCGAATTCACATCCATGTAATCCATCTCGGATTCGGAGCACTATATTATATATGCAAGCTAATTAGATCTTATCGATAATTTATTGTTGGTCTATGTGTGCCATAAAATTTGTGTTATTCCTCTAAACAAAAAGACCTATAAAAAGTTAAAAACTGTAATGATAAATTGTACTATCTAATAAAATGACAAAGGAACTTTTATCCAAAAAATATTAATTATAACAATAAACATGACAAAGAACACTTGATATTAAAAATGTAAAACGTAAACAATAAAAAGTATGCGCCAAAAAGAAAGTGTATGTCGACGTGTGGAATTATATAAAAGAATAATAAAGTAGTAAAGATATTCTTATGGAACTTTCTTTATTTATTGTTTAATTTCAATGTATATTTGGACGTTTTGTTGCAACTCTCGGTACTTTTATCTGATGAATCCGTACGGTGCACACAAATCCATGATCCTATTTTTAATGACGAAGCTAACCTGGTGCTTGTCCAAAAATTACCTATCTTGTCCACTTCCGGACCTTAATGGTCCTTGTGTGTTTCCTCCTGGAATATTATCTTCGTTTTTTTGGTGGATGCAGAATATATCCTTTGTAGTATTCCTTTATCAGTCAGTATTAAAACTGCTAACAAATCGACTGATCAATATGTCACAATCAATAAGTTTTAGGTTCGTGGTAACATCTCATTCGTTTTAGGATAAACAGATTTCCAAATTTCTAAAAAAAAATCTGCAAGCTTTTAATCACTTAGATCAAAACTTTAAACTGAATAATCTTAAATTGTATATATATTGTTGAAATTATAAAGTTTGCCGTCAAGTGCCATAAATGTTCCAACTCATACGTTTTTATTGGTAAAGGTGTTTGTACACTTATGACTTATACACCAAAACGTGCAATTTGAAAATTGAGCTAATCTAATTCTTAAACCAAACGGGACATGAACGAAAACGTGTGGGACGCACGTTTCTTTTTTTTCCTTCAGATAACCTTTTATCGGAGGCCAAAAAAGACAGAGGCGTTTCGTTTACAGATTTAATTCAGTTTTCTTCGATTCGATTATTTATATGAAAATTTTAATTCTCTATCAGCTGAAACATAGATTATCGGATATAAATTGAGCAAAATAGAAAGAAACTGGTATTTACAACATGGAGAAAACTGAAGGGTGGAAACTGAAATATCAGAGAAAATATTCAATCGAAGCTACTCTGTAGTTTCAGTAATCATCAACTCATCGCCGGAAAGCAACGAAGCGACGAGTTCCTGAATCTCATCGGACTCATTAAATCCCAATCCGAGCGTTTCCACCACGCGCTCAAACACGATGACGTGGCAAGGGATATGGAGGACTCCTTTTTGAGCGTAACCGTATTCTTGAGCGGATCGGTTAAGCAAACCGACGAAGATCGGATGGTTGAGAAGCTCTGCGCTCACTACGAACCTCTCCATCTCTTCTCCGACGTAGACAGGCACGTGACCGGCGGGGACGCTGTTGTTGACTCTTCTCGCCTGACAAATCGACCATGGTGGCGGCGCGTGGAGACGTTGATGGCCGCGGCGGTTGCGGAAGGAGGTGGTTGATCGGTGGAGTGAGAATTCGGAGGATGAGTCTGCGACACGAGAGAGGCGGCGGATGAGATGCTTCATTATTTTTTTGTTCTCCGGCGGTTTTTAGTAAAGAGAGATCAAATTCAAAAACTAGAAAGAGAGAGTGAGAAAAGAAAGAGTTATTTAGATATATAAAGAGAGAAGAAGACATGAAAAGATTATGACGAGAGCATAGAGGAGAGAGTACAGAGAAAGTACTTGCCAGGTACAACAACCGCCGAGGAAATTTCCCTTATAGTATTAATTTTAATTAAAATGTTTTTTACTAAACTAACCAAAAAAAAAATGTAATACACATTGGTTAAATATAAAAGAATTATACTATAAAACGGCAAAGTAACTAATGATTTATGTTAATGAAACTGTAGGTTTATATAGTTGTATAAATTACAAATTAAAGTCTCTGGTGAGTGATGATGATAAATCTATAATTAATGGTTTATAATTTTGTTGTCGTCGTATGGTGTATACTAATTAATATTAATAAAATTTTATTTAAATGATATAATTGAGATAGTGGAGTTTAAACCAATCAATTGAGATAGTCCGTGATTTTTTGCTTAACATCAAAATCGAGTATGATTAACAAGTTGTTGTTACATCAGCATGGTCAAAATATGAAAGAAACAGGAAATGTTTTGAAAACCATATTTATGTGGTTGGTGGTTAAGAAGACTTTTATACAATAAATAAATTAGAGTATTTTACTTATATAAATTTGAATTTTTGTCTGTTTCTCTACGTAAATTGGTCAATATATTATAGATGGTTGGATGAAATCTCCGCGGGTAGTTTAAGTTCAACATTCTAAAGATTACACGGAGACCAATAAGTCAAAGAGAATAGTACATAATTGAAAATACTGATCTGATAAAAGCGGGTCCCTTCATTCTTCATTTTTTACAAAAAATATTATTTTCCTTGTATGTTAAAGGATCTTATTTTTTTAACGTTTTTTATTTTTAATATTTTATGATTTTTTCTGCCCGACAATATTTATAATTTCATCAACACTAGAAATGTATTTTCCTTCCGTTTAAATATTTTAAACACTTCTTGTCTGGTAAACGTTAGTCGCATGTTCCAAACATAAAATTTCGTCTTTAAAAGAAAAATTTAAATAGTTTATTGTTATGGTTTTAAGAACTCAACTCAAATACTTACAACTATATAAATGACATTGAGGCATAAACAAAACATCGACAAAATTCGGAGTCACTAGACAAGTTGTTCACGACACTCTTGTCCCTTTGCGTTTTGGATATTACTGTTTTTTCTGATAAAATGTTTCATTAACCAGACAGCATGTTTACAGAAAAAAAAGATCCCCAAAATTACATATTTAGTAATCTATCAACTGTAGCTTTTCCAGTAAAACTTTTCAACTATTTCCATATTTGCCTACACACACACAATAATGGAGGCAAAAAAAAAAGAAGAGAGGATGTTTTTAGAAAAAGGATGGGTTAAATTTCAATCCAAAGATGGGAAATGGAGCAGCCAAGTTTATTAAAAAATAAAACAGAAGAAGATTAAATAAAATGACGTGTAATTAAAGGTAGTATTAAAGAGTGGCAGGTGGGAATGGTTGTACGGTCATTTATTCATATAGAGTGTGACCCACCAACTCTCTGCCTGTCCTTCTTTTCTCTTACCCCCAGTACGGAATCATTTTATATTACCAAATAATATCTTGATTCTGACGTAAGAAAATATAAATTAAATAAATATTAAAGCTTTAACACGTGAGGCCTGTCGGTTCGGCCCTTAATAATTCGTATTTATTTTGGGCCTTTACAATAATGAAGGCCCATTACTTATTTAAATCGGGCTCAAGCTTCAGTACTCAACGAGTTAAATAAATAAACTAGAAATATAAATGTAGCCAGTCAAAAAGGTTATTAAATACTCTCTCTTTCTTAAAAAACGTTGGTTTATTTTTTCCACACAAATTAAGAAAAATTTCAATAATACCAAATTTTATTTTTGTGAAACGGAGAGAAAAAGTGATTAACAATTTCCGGCTAATGGAAAATATTTATTGGTGGATTAACAATTTCCGGCTAATGGAAATAATAAATTACACTATCCTAAAAGTTAAAACCAACATATGTAGGACCGAACTAGCTAAGATGGTACTCTCTCTATATTTCAGAATATATCATATTTTAGCTACTTTATTTTGTTTCATAAATCTTGAGAGTTGATTAGTTAGCATTTTTTTTGTTGCATTTGACTGCCGTGGTCCCGTGGACTAATTATGTCGCAATATTAAACTGAATAAAACTCTTTTTCGTCCTAGTCGTTAACGTGAACTGATTCGAATCCAGTTTCTAAAAGAAGATGATAAAGTTAACACAAATCACTAAAGTACAAGCGACGATCTAAACCAATAAAACCTAAATATCAAAGAATTAAATTTTAAGAAACTTAAAATTGCGATGATACTAGAATGTTGTTTTAACATCGTTATTAGAGTTATTGATAAGTACATAAACAAACTGACGAAAAATTAAACAATATACAACTAACTACAAAACCTTACGAACAATATCTTTGATAACAGATTCGAAGAAAACACCAGAGAAAGTTACATTGAAATCACCGATAGCTTGTCGTGGATCACTAAACGACAAGAACGACGACGTTATGGGCTCGTCTTCTTGATTCAGTACAGAGGTATTCTGGAAAATAGCGAAGAGTCGAAGAAAGACAAAAATAATCAGAGTAAGAAGATAACATAACCGAGATGCGTTGAAGAACAAGTGATAAGCTGCAACTTGAAGACAATACATATTCCTTTTGTTTTCTTGTCTATTTCGAGTGACAAAATAAAACTCCACAGAAGATGATGATGATGTTCATTTTCTCTGCATCGAGATGTGTGTATATATAATAATACGCGAGTATGTAATCTACTTATCTACATGTACGCGTGTACCGATCTATACGCACACAGACATACTCGACGAGACCACTCTGGTCCGGACAATGCAATAAATGCGATTACCAGACGCGATACGAACGAAGTAGAGGTGTTTTGTACATTTAATCGTGTACATAATTAAATATAAACCGGGAAAAAACCCGGTTATACGTTTGTACATTTAAGGAAATTGGATATACGTAGATACAGCATTGATATGTATTTAAACACGTGTCTGCTGATTCTTGCTCAACTGCATAGATGTGACATCTCAACTCGTAACCAGAAAATGCTGAAACTTTTATTATCGCAATTCTAAAATTTTAGGATATTTATAAGCCAGTAGGCCAATTTGGTATATTTTAATAATACCACACAATAAATGCTAATTCACGTCACAATTTGTCAATTTTGTAATCTGAAATGTAGGACCAAAAAGGCACTAACATTATAAATTTATTTTCTTCTTCTAAATTTTAAAATAAAATAAAAATCAAAGTTGTTTTTTTCGCTGGTTTGGAGGGAAAAGTAATCAAAAGTGTATTCTTAAAATTCAAACAAGAAAAGTTTTAAAATAGAGACAGGAAAAAGATACGTAGCCAATGAAAAGATGACAAGTGTAAAGCTTTTCTGTTTTTGATACCCTTTTGCAACAACTACAGGCAATCGGACAATTTCAGAGCTAAAAACCCTAATTCTCGAAATTTGGGGATTCAATTTCTCGTCATCTCCGGTGAAATTGGTCCAGCTTCGAAGGGGAAGAGATAGAAGAAAGTTAGGGGAGATTCTTGTGGTGAAGAAATGGGAGACGATCAGCTAGATTTCGAACTTCCCGAAGAAGTTTTGTCGGTGATTCCGATGGACCCTTTTGAGCAGCTGGATCTCGCGAGGAAGATCACTTCAATGGCGATAGCTTCTAGGGTTTCCAATCTGGACTCTGAGGTGGTGGAATTGAGACAGAAGCTTCTGGATAAGGATAATGTTGTGCGTGAGCTCGAGGAGAAAGCTTCTCGTCTGGAAAGAGACTGCGGCGAGGCTGATTCGAGATTGAAAGTCGTCCTTGAGGACAATGTGAGTTATAAAAAAGCTTCATTTTGCTTTTATGGTTTGTGCATTTTAGATTTTGAAAATTTTCATTGTATTTGCTAGTTTTGTTTGCTGAGATTGAGTCTTAGGCTTGAATGATAAGATAAGGTTCAGGATTTTGTGTATTTGTTGATTTCCTGGAATGGTAGATAGGTCTGTTTTATTGAGATTCATGTTCTTCTCCAAATCAGTGAATGAATTTTGTGTATTTGGGTGTGTTCTCTGCTCTTTTAAGACTGTAACTATGGCTGAGGTTTTTTGTTATCTCTATTAACTGTTTCCTTTTCTGCCGAAGACGAACCTGACAAAGGAAAAAGATTTACTGGCTATGACTGTTACAAAACTCACCCGTGATTTGGCTAAGGTGAGAATTTTGTTGCTTTCTCTGATGATGCTTTATGTTTTGATTTTGTATCATTACTGGAGATTTCCTAAATAGCTATTTTTTTCCAATTTTAGTTGGAGACATTCAAGCGGCAGTTAATCAAATCCTTGAGCGACGAGAGTACTCCGGTAAGACATTCAAGATTTTCCTGTTATTAGTGATCATGCACGCTTCTGGCCTCTGGTTTAAGAGAATAAAATTTGCTTCTTCCCCATTTGTTATTTACAGCAAACAGAACCTGTTGATATTAGAACATGTGACCAATCAGTTACTGGATCATATCCAGGCAAAGGTACTGACTGTGACTGCATCAATATCCAATTCCAATTAAAATCATTATGTCTTGTTTTGGTCTATCTGTGAGCTATTTATCTTTCAACGATGCAGCTGAAAGGACCAATGTACACTCAATAACCCAGTCTTACAATGGATCTGCAGACATGAACAATCCAACTGTCGAAGGTAACATTGAATCGACCATCCTGTGTTCTGTTTTTTATCTCTATGCCTCAACTATAGAACAACATAAGGGGTTTTACTTTGCAGGTTCAAAATACACTGGAAACAAATTTTCATTGACACCATACATCTCTCCTCGTTTCACCCCGACTGCAACACCAAAGATTATCTCCACAAGTGTATCTCCTCGAGGCTATTCTGCAGCGGTTTCTCCTAAAAGAACATCAGGTGCTGTTTCTCCCACAAAGTCAACTATCTGGTACCCTTCAAGTCAGCAATCATCAGCTGCAAATTCTCCACCTCGCAACCGCACACTCCCAGGTTCATTGGATCTTTAAGATTGTTGCTTGTATAAATTGATAAAGCTCATGTATATGATTCTCATAGATACAATGTTTGAAACTCTTTTTTTCCAGCTCGTACACCTCGGATGGATGGTAAGGAATTTTTCAGGCAAGCCAGGTAAGACATTTCTTCAGTTCTTGTATTAGTGTTGGTTTTATCATTAACTACAAAGTTTCAAATTGTTTAAATTTTGTTTCATCTATCATTCTCAGGAGCCGATTATCCTATGAACAATTCAGTTCTTTCTTAGCTACCATCAAGGAACTCAACGCCCAGAAGCAAACCCGAGAGGTGAAAAACCGTGCTTTGTTGGTTTATTTTTGTTCTTGGGTAAGCCAGATTACTGATTCAAAAAAAGTTGATTGTTTTGACAGGAAACTCTGAGGAAAGCAGATGAGATATTTGGGGAGGATAACAAAGATCTCTACTTATCTTTTCAAGGTCTCCTTAACAGAAACATGCGTTAAAGTTTCATAAACTGTCTTCTTGAATCCTGACCAAATGTAGTATGTGTATTCTCGACGAGATCTAGTGACATGCAAAGTGTTTTTTTTCTTGTTCTCTTCACAAAAAGAAAATGAAATATCTCGCATTGGATAGTGTTGTGTTTTCTCTCTTATAACGCTTTGGTGGTCCTATATATATGCATTGCTAGATATTGGCTTTGAGTTAAGCTTTATATATATTGAAGCATATATAAATCACATATCAGTATGTAACATATTTGATTTTAGACAAAATTAAGAATGTACACATAGATATCAATAGATATGTGACTCTTTTACTTCATTATTTGAATCATTCAGTCTATAAGACATTGTGTTTATATCAATATGCCTCTCTTTTCTATCAAGCTTACACAACATTATACAAAGCTTAAAGAAGGCAAACAGAAATAAAGTTTATAATCTTAATTCTTTTAGTTGCCACTTGCTACTCTAGACAACTACTTTTAATTTAATTTAAAAATATACTTATCTTGTTCATATTATATACACACCTTATAATTTATTTATTTGTAGTATTGCAAAGATATATAGGGCTAATTAAAGCTAGCACGACCAAAGGGACTCTCCGGCACCATCCGCGCACACAAAAGCCATGTCGACGTCACTGGAGAAGTCTTTGTTCGTCGGAAAAGTAATGGTGCTTACCGTGTACGGCGGGGGTTTGATCGTCGTCCTCATATGAACCAACTCGGCCTGAGCAAAAGCGAGCTGAGTTTGGAGGGTCTCGAGTTGTCTGTGTAACGACGAAATTGTCCCTACACATCCGTACACAGGATCTTGCACCCTCGCGTTGGCCTCGTACACCATCGAATTCACGGCGTCGCTCCGGTGGTTCTCCGACAGCTCCTACGATCGTTAAAATAATATACTTATTAGGATATATCATAACATTTTGCTCCTATTCTTTTTAAAGACTAGAATATAGAGTCTATTTTTAGATGTTTAACTAGTAAAATTTTAGGGTCTATCAATATTTATGTTGATGAACATATTGCGAAATAACGAAATGATGTTGCACTTCGATAAGGTTTTACCAAAATCATAGATATACACAGTGAAAGCTATGTTATTTTAGGGTTCTATTCTTTTGAGAATACTGTTATTTTTGTGGAAGTTTTATGATGCCTGGTCACGATATCTTTACGTAATAAAAATGTGTTTTGAAAACAAATGATGCGTTTGTTTGTTTGTAATGATTCTGTAAATGATTTCATATCATATTAATTAACAGTAGAAAATAGTAAGTCGTCGCTTTTAGACATATGGACAAAGTAATGAAGTATTCACCGCGTCATAAAGTAGTCATAAGATAACAAATAAAAAGAAATAATGTCATGATTCTGCCTTTAACGTGACATGCAATATAGACTTTTAATAGAAACTAGAAAGTGACTTGCTACACTATTCTTACACGCGGTTTCGATACTTTCCAAAGATCACAAAAAAATAGTAGAAGGCGAAATCCCATTGACAAGATTGGAAGTACATTTATATAAAACCCTAATTATTTTATACGTTAAATTTCAAGAATTAAAAACAAGTTGAAGAGCTTTTTAACAAGCATGAATGATCATCCAAAATTCCATAAACTCTTTAGTGACTCTAGCTACAAACAGTTTTATTTTCTTCTATAGCTTACATACTACAATATTTAAACTGCGAGTTAAACTTATGATGATACAATTGCAGCAAGAAGAAGAAATTAACCATAAGTTACAAGCCTTGGTGTCAGTTTATATATATAAATGTATGTTCATCTATATTTCCGGTCATATTTACAACATCAAAAATAAGAAAAAGTGGTTAAAATAAAAAGAAAGAGAGAAGTGAATTTTCACCTGCAACATCTTATTGACATTACTAGCACCAAAAATCTTGTGGACAATGGCAAACTTATAAGGCTCTCTAGCCGGAAAATATGGAGCAAAGACGCAATCTTTCACACATTTCCGCCGGAGAAGCTTACACGCGGCACAAGGCGACACTGCTCTCCCGTGTCGGTGACCCTTTTGTCTCATTTAGGAAAAAGAGATTTTGAGACTTGAAAGTAATCAAGAAGAGAAGAAGACTTTCGAAAACAGTGTGCGATTGTGTTTATATAGAGAAGAAGAGAGAAAGTGAGACATCAAATCTTCTTGTGGGTCCAACTCAAAAGTAATAAGTCATTAGATTTGCTTTGTTAGGACAAAAAATCCCATCGCTATTACTTAAGATTTCCTTGGCCCACCTGAAAATTCTCATGGTTTTTGTTCATCTATATACATACGTTGAAATAGGGGTTTTGTTTTGTTTGTATGTTGAATTGAATACTATACATATAGTTTTCTGTAGTTTCTTGCAAGTTGAAGCAACATTGCTTCTCTATTTTCTTCTTGTTTTGGTCGGCTATGGGATTGTCACTTCTTGGTGAATTAAGATCTAGTTTTCTTATGATCATACGATATCGTTTTGATATGAAATTTCAGATGCTGTCAACAAATATAATTTGATTAACACATCCATTACTCTAGGCCAAACGTACATCAACAAAAAAAATTAAGTAATATTTATTGAATGTCATTTAAAAATTGTAAACATGAGCACACACGAAGAAATGTCCATACTTGCAATTATGCAGCAAAAACAAGAAGTTCGGAAAATCATGTACAGTTAATCATAAATACCAAACGAAAGATCTTTTAGTGATAGAATCATAGAAATATACATCCACACTCACATAATTAATAGTTGGTCTTTCTTGGTCGGTTGTTATAACTTCTACCCATTAGATAATGAAATACTTTGAAAACGATTATAATCATTGGGATATTTTTTTTATATAATTGGTAATTGGCTTTCATTTATGTTTTTGGGTGTTATATGTAGTTAATTTTGTTATTTATCTATAAGGAGCCAAATTTTCCAACTTATGGCAGAAAAAACTCTGTTACTCAAATTTTTAAATTTGGAATGGAGTTCAATAATTTATTTTAAATGTCGTGATTTAGATGTTCATTTTCATTTCCCCCCCCCCCCCCCCTCAAAAAAAAAGATGTTAATTTTCATGAATAGCTCAGTTTCGACTTGAATGAACTCAAATAGAGAAAAGCTGTTGTTATTAGCAACATTCTGGAAAGTTAGAAACGTTTTTAAGGAAGAAAAAAAACTTAAATTGGGAAATAAATACGATAATATGTGCTGAAAATTGAAAAATATCCGGGAGTCAATCAATTTGTCAAATACTAATTTAATGGGCTTTATTTGTTGGGCAACGGATTAATGGGCTTTTAAATTAACAGGTAACTGAGTAACAACGAAAATCTTGCAAATTCACTCGGCATGGGAAGGATTTGAAAATATAACAGTGATTGGCTTTTAAAAACTTCTCAAAAAAAACTCGCGTTTTGGATATAGAATTTCAAATCCGACGTCTCCATCTTGTTCTTCTTCGTCCCAAACAAAATAAGTTTTGTAAGAAGAGTCAGCGAAGTAATCATAGTTCTTATCAATAGCCAACCGCTGGAAAGATGCAAACAATTAGTATGAGTATTCAGGGTGTCATTTACTTAGGAAAATGAGGGTTTAATTATAAGATATATGAAGCATTCCAAAATTCGATAATCGAACTAAATAAAAGATACTACAAAAATTTCCACACTGAGAGCATATAGGAAAAAATTTCTTTTGATTAGAGTAGTTGAATTGAGCAGCAAAAATTGAAGCAAAATAAGTCACAAATGATTCTCCAACTTAAAATTTATATCCAGTTATCCTAGTAAGAACAAGATACTAAACTTATTCTTTATCAGTAACATAAACTTGAATACCAACTGAAAGAGATTTTAGAGTTTTAAGTACATAATACCATCTTAGAGAGATTTTAGAGTTTTAAGTACTCGAAGTTTATATCAAGTTGTACTAGCCACAACAAAATAAAACTTATTCGTTATCATTAAACATAAAATTGAATAAATGCATTACTATAAAGACGTTAAGATTTAACAAGTTGTCCCCGCAACAATAAGATAATTAGAATTTTTTTTATCTTATAACTAACTAGAATATTGAATATCATCAATTTTAGAGTTTAAAGTACATCATTTTTATCTTTAAAAACCCTATATTTTGTTTTTAATCTTTACCATTAAGTAATGGTTTTAGAGTCTCGGCCACTAACCCATATTTTGTTTTAGGACTTTTTTAAAATTAAAACATATATTTTATCTTTATAAGAAAACCACTAATTTTATTGGTATTTTATATTTAAATCTTGAATTTTTTAAAATAGTTACAAAGTCTTTGCTTTAAAAATATTTTTATAAACATTTAATTATATGAAGAACTATACGATTTTGTTTTTCAATTTAAAACAAGATATATACCAAAAAGAATTTTCAAATAATTGAATAGCATTGCTTGCTAAAAATTGGATAATTTGAACCAAAAAAAGATACTATTCCTTTGTAAAGTGAACAAAAATTAATGATACAGAAATCTATTTAATATATTTGAAAAAAACGTATGCCTATTTATTTGAAGAAAGGAAAATCCGAAAATGTATATAATTTTAAAACAGCCGGGAAGGACCGTCTTTGTTTCGTCGGCGATTTTTCTTAGATTATCAGAGAAAGATATCATTTTTATTCTTTCGTTTCGTTTCAGCGGAAGATATTTCGAGATGGAAGCATTTCTTAAGGAATTCGAAGATTATTATGGATACCCAGATGCTCCCAAGAACATCCAAGAGATCCGCGATACTGAATTCAAGAGATTAGATAAAGGTCTTTTTTTTATCTTCTCGTTTTTTTTGTTTTGTTCCTTGAATTATGTATACTCGGATCTCAATTGAGCTCGAGGCTTAATCATTTGAGCTGAAATTTCTTAAATTTCTAAGAAAAAACTATTGGGTTGGGTTAGGTGGAAGAACAGCTGGCTACTTGAGAGTTTTCAAATGAATTAAAAAACGAGCTCGATCAATACTCATATAACCAGTTGAGCTTATAATGGATCAAAGTGTGTTAATTATGTTTATATTGAGTGAATTTGAGCAAACAATGCTTCGTATCCTGAAAGATTTAAGAATTATCCTTGGAGTGTACAATATTGATGCTTTATCAAGTTGTTGTTCATCCTTTAACCTCTGAGTTTTGAAACTTATAATCTCCTGTGGTATGTGCAGGTGTTGTGTATTTGGATCATGCTGGTTCTACTTTGTATTCTGAGTTGCAGATGGATAGTATTTTCAAGGATTTTTCAAACAATATTTATGGAAATCCCCGTATCCTTATCTTATGGTCTGAATCTCAGAATTTTTAAAGTCCTGTGCGAAGCCAATGACTTGAAGATGCGATCATTTGATGTTGATTGATGAAAAAGAACTTAGTTAGCCTCTTCTGTAGATTTTGTTAGTATGGACAATATAATGTCTTATTTTTTTCTTTTTCCTTGTGAGCTTATGTTACTGTTCCTTAATAGTGATTTAGATAGTCAAAGTGATATCAGTTCAGCGACCAGTGACCTTATAGCGGATGCTCGGCATCAGGTACTACATCTTTCATATTTCTTGAACTGATATCTGTGGAATATGGGAAGCTTTTTATTTAATCTTCGATTTACTGGTATTCAGCTTATAAGTTGGTTCTATGTGTTTTCAATCAATCTGCATTGCAAACTGGAGTCAGGTACTTGAATACTTCAATGCATCTCCTGAAGATTACAGTTGCATATTCACCTCAGGAGCCACAGCAGCACTGAAGCTTGTGGGAGAAACATTTCCGTGGACCCAAGACAGCAATTTTTTGTATACCATGGAGAATCACAACAGCGTACTTGGTATTAGGGAATATGCATTAGGTAAAGGTGCTTCAGCATGTGCAGTGGATATTGAAGAGGCAGCTAACCAACCCGGCCAGCTCGTAAGTTCAGGACCATCTATCAAGGTAAAGCATCATGCTGTGCAGATGAGAAACACTTGTAAACTCCAAAAGGAAGAATCAAAAGGTCTGTTACCTTGAGCATCTTTTCTATGTTGTTAAAATCTGTTCAAGACGTAGCCTTGGTATATACTTGACTTTGATGGTTTGCTTATCCTGTGTTTTACTCTGTCATATGCTTACAGGAGATGCCTATAATCTATTTGCTTTCCCCTCGGAGTGCAATTTTACCGGTCTGAGGTTCAATCTAGATTTGGTCAAGTTGATTAAAGAAAATACTGAAACTACACTACAAGGCTCTCCCTTTGGCAAGTATGTGTCGTCTTAAATTCTCTCTGCTTGGATTCAATTACTGAGTTTTGGCGTTGTGATGCCCAGGACAATTCATCTTTTGAGCATACTGAATTTTTTTGTACATGATCTTTGAGTGTGAGTTAAATACAGGAGAAGTGGTACAGGAATCTGACATATATAATTAATACGAATTTTGTGCTGTTGATATGGTGATATCTAGAAATGAACTGTGCACATTTTGATGATTATAACAATTAATAATGTGAACTTAAAATGACTTAGAAACTTTTGGAGGAACTACTGTGGCGTGATTTGATACTTCTTTCTTTGTTGATTCCAAGTGTATATAGGACTTGAAGAGGTTCGTTTTATTGGTTTTCTGTTATTTAACTTTCATCATGGCTTATATCCCCGTTATCAGGAGCAAGCAGTGGATGGTCTTGATAGATGCTGCAAAAGGCTCTGCGACACTCCCACCTGATTTAACGGAGTATCCTGCAGATTTTGTTGTTGTGTCATTCTACAAGGTAGCTCTTGAATTAAAAAAATTTAAAATTGAAGCTCATTTATTATCAGATTCTCACTTTCTTGTTTTCTGCTGTTTTTTGTGAAGTTATTTGGTTATCCTACTGGGCTTGGTGCTCTCCTTGTACGGAATGGTGTGTAATTGGTTCCTGAGGTTTCTCCTGTATATCTTAATAAATCTGACTGTAGTTCAGAAACATTCACTTTTAAACTCATAACTTGGATCAGAGTAGTTCTGTTGATAAGATCTCCAATATTGTTTTCATTTTATTCTTCTCTCCTTTCAGATTCATTTCTCGAACAAGATACACTTGCACCATTTTATTAAACAAAGCTTGCAAGTGCTAGTTTCTGACATGATGTTTTTCTTGCTATTATCTTCTGCAGATGCAGCCAAATTGCTCAAAAAGACTTACTTTAGTGGAGGTATGCATCTCATTTGGTTGTGTAAATTGATTGAGTTTGTATGGAATTTAATCAACATAATGCTTACAGGCACTGTTGCTGCTTCAATTGCTGACATTGACTTTGTAAAAAGAAGGGAAAGGGTGGAGGAGTTTTTTGAGGATGGCTCTGCTTCATTCCTGAGCGTAGCAGCCATCCGCCATGGCTTCAAACTACTCAAGTCCCTTACCCCTACTGCAATTTGGATGTGAGTAAAACTTGTGCTCAATACAGAATCGATAGTCTTGAAAATGACTCCAAAATTCTCCTTTAAAAGTTCCCTCCAAATCATCTGCTATTTTAGAAGCTAAAGTCTGTTCTGAATCTATTTTCTAGGCACACAACTTCACTTTCCATATATGTGAAGAAGAAACTTCAGGCTTTAAGACATGGAAATGGGGGCGGTGTATGTGTTCTGTATGGCAGTGAAAATCTGAAGGTCAGTTCTTTCATGATTACAAGAATAGTTTTTTTCTTCTTCTCATATTCCATTAATTATAGGGCTTCATTATTGAGTGAAAAATATGCTTCAGTCATTTACTTCAGAAGTCAAATGGAATTACTTCTTCGTGTGACTATAGTATTTGATTCATTCTAAGTTTTATGTTTCAGTTATCTTCACATAAATCAGGCCCAACGGTTACATTCAACTTGAAAAGACCTGATGGTTCTTGGTTTGGCTACCTGGAGGTGGAAAAGCTTGCTTCTTTATCTGGAATTCAGTTACGGGTATGTTTTGGAAACACACAGTTCAGTCTTTTTCTCATCGAATTTTCCCACCCTATAGAAAACAAATGACAATATAAGTTTTGTAAGTAAGATGAGGATCTTGCACTCTCTGGTAAGGGGTTATCTTGCATTAGGTAATTTGACGCTGAGATTACATTGTGTCATTTTACTTCATTTTGGTGTAGACAGGATGTTTTTGCAATCCTGGCGCATGTGCGAAGTATCTCGACTTATCTCATTCTGATCTATTGTCTAATGTAGAGGTATGACTGTTATTTTTTTTTTTTTTTCTTATCATTCTTTTAACTGGCTTTGATTTAACAG